>JAXDDX010000086.1:0-50000 GCA_034670405.1 Hoplostethus atlanticus
CCTCTGAGGAAAGTTTCACATTTGGCGAGACACAGTTAACCACTGACTTTATTCACCGGGCCTCAACCAGTCTAAAATCAAAATAAAATATCCAAGTTCACAGACGTAATAAAGTCAATGAAGAATAACACTCTTTTAAAAGTGATTTTAACGTAAGTGGAGCCAGTTTTGGGCAAGACCCTCTGAGAGACAGCTGGGAGACACTAAATATAGGTTAGAGTCGTTTCAGTCGGCAGCCTGTCTAAAAATTTAGACCCCCTCCTTCTGTGGATGGAGTTGGTTATATCTCTGTCTGCCTGATCTTGGACCACCCCACCTGCACCCATAACGGTCTCTGCTAGTATGCCTATAGCAAGTCTGGCCAGAGGGAGCTTGGAAAAACATAAACAACAGGAAAAGCAAAGAGTCCAAATATATAAAAACATAAGGGTGCTGGGGGAACAATAGGTTCAGACACAAGGGTAAGAAAGAGGCAAACGGTCCACCCAGTGAGTATAGCAACATCATATACACGTCGGCGCCAATGACATTAGATGAGGCAATCGGAGGTCACCAAGCTCAACTAGCCAGACATGTGACCTCGCTAGGAAGATGGTCGCATCGATAATTGTCTCTGGCCCCTTCCCTTTTCCCGCGAGGGGAAAATGATGAGATTTATAGCAGATTAGTTCCCCCCAAACCTCTGGCTGGCGAAGTACTGTGAAGAAAAGGGATTAGTCTTCTTAAATAACGGGCCCTCCACTTTGGGGAAAACCCCGGGGCTTGCGAAAGCTGAGGGCCTCCACCTAATGGGGTAGGCCTGCTTTATTGGATGTTTTAAGGGAAAGCTGACATCTGTCTTTTAGAGCTCGCCGGGATCAGGTGATTAGAGAACCTGCTAGGCCTAAAAGGTGTGGAGTCTGCCAGGTTAGAGCTTACAGCAGAACAGACTGAGACTGTGCCCCCCCTCGCCATTTTCTCCCCATATCTGTCGAGTTTTTACCAGTCTGCTTTTTACTTTATCCTCTGGCAGCGGGCACCTCCGATTTGAAAATTACAGAAACAGCCCTTTCCCCAATTAAGACTTTTATCTTTCTCCCCCCGCGCCCGTCAAATTTCCTACCGACCCACAGTAAAATTTACAGCAACTTAAATTTTGAAATTCGACCCACGCATACGCCATTAACATTGATAAAAACTCTAGCAGTATTGAACGCCTCACTGTGGGCTTCATCAAATAAATCAATTGTCAACAAAACGTTGCTGACAATGATTTGTTTACGAACAAAATCAACATGATGGCCCTCTGTGAAACCTGCTAAAGCCAAATAAGTTTCTGCCTCTAATTAAGCCTCTCCCCAAACTTTCTAGTCTCAGTTCCCGGAGACAAAAAAGAGGGGTGTTGCCCTATTTTTAAAACCCTATCCTTATCTTACTCCCAACACTAACAACAAATTTACACCCTTCGAAGTCCTGATTCTGCGCCCTCAGCTACGAATCTCCCATCATTCACTTACATAATTTAACCGCCCACCTGGCCTATTCGCTCTTCTTAAAGATTCTCCAATTTAAATTTCGATTTAGTACCCAGCTGATATTATTCCCATTATCGTGATTTAACATTCACTGAATAATTCCACCATCCTCTCATAAGGCCTTCCTAGATCTTATGATACTTGCGGCCTCACTCAATTTTTTAATAAACCCAAACCCCACCATGCGGCAACACCCTTGACCTGTTCTGACCCGGGGCATTCCTGTTTCGCTTTAGTGTCCCTCTTAGTGCCCGCCCTATCTGATCACTATCCATTAAATTGAAATCCAAATTGATTTTCCCCACCCCAAAAATGTAAATACTTATATAGCCTCTATTAATGCCACAAACGGCCCTCGTTACTATCGAAAAACTGCCCACTTCTCACACCACCTCTGGTCATTGGCTCACTCGACAATTTTGCCAACGAACTAAAGCTACCTACCAACCGCTGACTCAATCGCCCCTTAGTCACTAGAAAACACCACGCTAGGAAGTTTGCACCGTGGTTTACCCACGACACTCGTGCACTTAAACAAGCCTGTAGAAAACTAGAACGTAAATGGCGATTGACCAAACTCGAAGTCTTCCGGCTTGCCTGGAATGATAGCTTGCTAAATTATAAATGTGCACTCTCGTCAGCCAAAACTGCACACTTCTCTAGGTTAATCAGTGCAAATAAAAACAACCCAAAGTTTCTATTCGACACTGTTGCTAAGCTAACACGGAATGCCTCCCCCTCTGATAGCTTTCTGTTTTCGCCGAATGATTTCATGTCCTTTTTTAGTCAGAAAATCACGCTGATTAGAGATGAGATCACCAGTACACTCTCTACTGGCGGTGCCGTCTCACCCCTGAAAAGTCCACTTGGTGTTCCCCGGGCTGAATGTCTTTTCTCACAGTTTGATTTAGTTTCCTTAGACTCTCTCACCAAGCTAACTCTGTCTTCAAAACCCACGACCTGCATGCTTGACCCTTTACCTGCTAAACTGCTTAAAGAAGTATTCCCTATCTTAGGACCCTCCATTCTCTATATGATCAATCAGTCGCTCTCCACTGGCACGGTGCCCTCCGCCTTTAAAACGGCCGTGATCAAGCCACTACTGAAAAAACCGAACCTTGACCCCGAAGTACTTCAGAACTATAGACCAATCTCAAATCTGCCGTTCCTCTCCAAATTACTTGAACGAACAGTAGCCAGTCAACTTACAGATTTTTTGTCAAAAAATAACCTGCTTGATCCCTTCCAATCTGGCTTTAGATCCTTTCACTCGACCGAAACTGCACTCACGAGAGTGGTAAATGATCTTTTGTTAGCTATTGACTCCAATTCAACCTCAGCACTATTGCTACTTGACCTGAGTGCAGCCTTCGACACAATTGATCATGCGATACTCTTGAACCGTCTTGAACATTATATTGGTATCCGGGGATCAGCCCTTTCTTGGTTTAGGTCTTACCTACTTGATAGATCACACCACGTCTTTTACAACAACATGACCTCAGAGTGTTGCAATATGGACTTTGGTGTCCCACAAGGCTCTGTCCTAGGACCACTGCTATTCTCTATCTATATGCTACCACTTGGTGGCATCATTCGCAAATTTGGCATTAACTTCCATTGCTAAGCCGATGACACCCAAATTTACATACCAGTCAAACCAACCGATGACACCCGATTCCAAAAACTAGAGGCCTGCCTATCAGAGGTCAAATATTGGATGTCCCTAAACTTCCTACTCCTTAATGGCAGCAAAACTGAGATGCTGATTGTGGGACCGGCTAGACATAGACACTTATTTGAGAATAGTACTCTTAACTTTGATAGTTGTGTAATCTCCCAGAGCCCATACGTTAAAAACCTTGGGGTAAAATTCGACCCTACCCTCTCATTCGAGTTGCACATTAAGGAGATCACTAAATCAGCGTTTTATCATCTTCGCAATATTGCCAAAATTCGACCTATGCTAACAGAGGCAGACGCAGAAATTTTAGTACATGCCTTTGTATCATCCAGAATCGATTATTGCAATGTCCTTTTCTCGGGCTTACCTACTGGGCGCACTAAAAAACTACAACTGGTCCAGAATGCTGCTGCCAGAATCCTGACCAAAACTAGGAAATTCGACCATATAACTCCCATCCTGTCCTCATTACACTGGCTACCAATTCAGGCCAGGTGTGACTTTAAGGTGCTTTTACTTACATATAAATCATTACATGGGATGGCACCGTCCTATTTATCCGATTTGATTAAACTTATAAACCGCCACGCGCCCTCAGATCTCAGGACGCTGGCTACCTGTCTATCCCAGCAGTCAAAAAGAAAACTGCAGGTAACAGAGCCTTTTCTTACCGGGCTCCCTATCTATGGAACAGTCTGCCTGCCTCAATCAGAGAGGCAGGCTCTATCGAAGTCTTTAAGTCAAGGCTAAAAACCCATTTATTCTCTCTGTCATTTGACCAGCCTTGAGGGAGTGGCTCAGTCTCTTCTCAGAGTAAGGCTAGACCAGTTAGCTCATCCTAGATCAGGGTCCTGCCGATGGATACTAGCATCCTGCCTACATGTCCTATTCTCCTGGTCTACCTGCTCCTGTCCACTGACGCTGGTCATGTTTGTCTGTGTGAGTGAGAGTGTGTGTGTATGGGTGTGTGTGGGTGAGTCTCCTATCTGTTCCAGGCCGCAGCCCGGCAGAGTTGGCGTCTGGTTGGTCCCGCCTCCTAGGACGATGCTGACTGAGCGGACGTTGCGTTCTCCTATCTGGGCAGTGTTGGCGCCTGCATGGTCCCCTAGTCCTATGATGACGCTGACTGAGTTACCGTTGCTGTGATGCCGCCCCATCAGATCTGGATGTCCCACCAAAATAAACTTTCATATATTGTGTATACGCTGCTTGCCCAAACTCGGCATCTATTGCACGCCCAACCGTCCTGGTAGGGGGATCCCTCTCTGAGTAGCCCCTCCCAAGGTTTCTCCCAATTTTCCCAGTGAGGGTTTGTGGGAGTTTTTCCTTGTCCTCTGTGAGGGTCTAAGGCTGGGGGATGTCGTGTACTAACCATTTATTATTTTCACATGTTGGGCACTGTGAAGCCCTTAGAGACTGTAACGGTGATTAAGGGCTATACAAATAAATGTGATTTGATTTGATTTTGATTTGATAAGCTAAAAAGATAAGTGGGCTGAATGAAAGTCTTAAAGACAATAGCCATTCTTATACGTTATCCCATAATGCAAACTGCTACTAAAATGAACACACCCAGAGGCCCCTGCAGATCCCGTGACTGAAATGTAAGAACCACTACCCTAGTTAATGCACTTGGCAAAAAGAGCCCGCTGTGCAGCCAACAGCTGTATAGGGTAATCAGCAGCAGCACAGAACAGATGTTAAAGTTAGCCACAAAGGGCATCATGGCATTATTGTCATCACATTTTAATCAAGCTAATATACGTGCATGAACGAGACCTGGTATGGGCATCATCAGTGGAAAAGAAAAGAAAGTTCCCCACAGAAAAAAACACACCCTAGAATGTATCCATTAACACATATCGTGAAGACTGAAGACTGAAAGTTACATTTACCTCATTGTTCCACCGCCCTGAATACACATTCACTCTCTGGCACTCATTGCAAATTGTCCAGCCAGTCCTGCCTCGAACATTGCATTTGGCACTGGGAGGGCTGAATCCACATGCCCCCTGCCATTCAGATCTCCCTCTGGGGGGTCAAGGTCCATTACAATGGACGAAATCACCCTGCCCGTTGTATTTGTTAGTCCCTAATTGCAAGACCCACAGTAATGTTGACTGTGACAGCAAGCGCATTCACTATGAACGTCATTAGCACGGGGAGAACATGTTAAGGAATGTTTGGAGACAGTTATCTGCTTCGGCATTAAGCAAATAAGAGGAGGATATCTTGCTGTAAGTACAGTTGTAGGTAAGGATTGGATGTTTGGAGGGATGTGATAGGGGAGGGGAGTGGGAGTCGTAGTTTGACTTGTAATTCTTTTGTTGGAGCCTGCTGTTAGCGTGCAAAACGGCCACAGCTGATAAGACCGCTCCAGATACCTCAGACTAAAAGCAGCCATTACCACCTCATTAGGGGCGGAGATAGAGGGAGGGAGATGTTGGAGTCTTGTTGGAATTTACAGGTGATATATCATCATCAAGACTTCTATCCAAGTTGGCCATGAACTCCTGGTGAAGTATTTGGAAGAAGACATCTATGTTGCCTATGTTGCCAATACTATGTTCCAAGTGACTACGGATAAAACTGCAAATATGTGAAAATGTAACCCAATTTTACTTTTAGTGACTCCCTGCTATTTTATTTTGCTAAATTTGATGGTTTGTTCCCACAAAGGCATTTTCACCGTTTCACATCACTACTTCATTTACACATAATGCACCAATCTCGACTCAATACACATGAGTCTTCAACACAGAGTAGCTGCTCAGATACTTACATAATTACACAATAGTTAAGCCTGCCAACCATTCACATATTGCTAATTGATCCAGTTGCTGCTATTGTACCCACTGACCATCGTCATTACGTCATTAGTCTGTTAGTCTGTTTTGATAAGGACTTAACTACCTGAAGCTGAGGTAGACGCAGACCCTGTGATATCTACGCAACCGATCTGCGTTGTCTGCCACATGTAAATTACAAACAATTACCCAGGCATTTCAATCTGAGTGAAAATACTCAATGCTAATGAAAATAGTTAATGCTAATGTTAGCTAAAGCTAATCAGACAGTTTGAGTTAACTCAAGTATAATAGAAGTAATGATTGTGTCTCACAAAAGAGTCTTCCAACCCAGATACGCAGTAGACCTACCGAGCACTGTGAGCTGCAGGGCCCATGGGACCCATTTTCACACGTGAAATACAACAGGCCAGTTGTTCACGAGACCCAACTCCTCTCCCTGTTCTATCAGCATTGGGACGTCTCCAGTGTGATCGGCATTAATTGATAAGGACCTGTAATTGACCTGGGAATAAGGACTGGGTAAAATGCTAGCCTGGGGGCTTGTGATCCTACGTGAGTGAGACGTCATGTAGAGTTTACGGAGCCCGGGAGTGGCCACAGGAAAAACACATTACCCACACATTACCCACTTGAAAAACATGCCTCCACAAACGCAGTCTCCACAAACTGATATTGCCCATGTAATGAGTTCAATTTGATTTATTTATCAGGCTTTTGATGAGGTATAATGGATAGAGAGAAGTTTTACTTTAGGAAAAAAACTGTGATGAATATATGAAGGCAGTGTGTATTAACAAGACCTGCAATGCGAGGTGCTACTGGTAGTGAGAAACACTAAGAACACTACAAGAAACCTTTATTTATCTAGAGATGCCATTAACATTCAGACAGTTCCAGTTCCACACATTTCACCCAGTACAACCACAGTTTTCTACTTTTGGCCACCGAGCAGCTGCTCTTTGAATGATTGAGCGAGTGCTCACAGGCACGTTGGCAGTATTAGTTGTTGAGGGAGGAAAGAGTGTTTCTCATTCACTTTCCCCACCTACATTTTCCCAGCCAGTCTGAATATTTGCACCAGCGATGTTTTGGTCACAAGCCTGTTTCTCTAACTTCTAAGGTGCTGCCGCTAATTGGCTGTACTGTCATTACTCTGCAGACTGATTGTATCGGTCAACACCATGTCTCTGAGAAGCGGTTGGTGTGGCTACACTTCCCCCATATGTTAATTTATTATCTGCACACTATTTGCAGCTATATGTGCAACGTGAGTGCACATTTTATATACTGTGGGCATGTCATAGCGTGTTGCCCACATGAGTTAATACTTCGTTATCATGGAATATATTTTTTCCCCTACAGGACGGCCACTCCCGGGCTCCGTAAGAGCTATGGTGAAAGCTGAAACATAAACACTGCTGTGAGCCCTGCTGTATCGGCGGGAGGATTTGCAGATGTTATCCATTCAGTGCTGAATAGCCAAAACAGGCTCAGTGATCACTGCCACCTCCAAGACCAGACGAGGCCAGGTCAATTACATTGTTTAGACTTTTTGGAGGAGAGACTGAGAGAGAGAGCACCTGGGACAGGGGAGAAGAGATGTGGCTGGTGATATGAAGATTTTTCTATCTCCAGCAGAATTGATAATGCAGCAACATCTGCATTTCTTTGACGGGAATATGAACACAATTCAAATAACTGAGCTGAGGATTGAAGTGGAAAAAAATGTAAAGTTCAAAATAGGCCAGACGTTAGGTAGACAGACTCTCGCTCCAGGTAGCACAGCTGTAAAGGATATCATAAATTACACCCACTTTGGTGTGAGAAAAAGCAGCATGAACACAGAAAATGAAATTCAGCCAGTCAGACGGGAAGAGGGTTATAAACATAAAAAAGAAACCCCCACATAAATCCACAGCTGGAGGGAAAGGATATGGCTACACAGTTATTGTCTGCAAACTTGGATATCAAATTGGGAATTTCACTCTCACTTCATGCTAGTGTCTGAAGCATTTCACCTTTTATTTTGCTTTAGTTTATGTTCAAGTGATCAAAACCTTGACTGGAACCACCAGAACAAAATCTGCTCATTGAACACCTGCCCTTTCAGACTGATACAGTTTTGCCTGTGGCCAGGATCTCTTGACTAACTCCTAAACCGATTTGTTTACATTTTGGGTGTGCATCATTTCTGTGGAACTTGCAGGAGTGTAGTTATTGCCCCCCTTTTTCATGACACCAGTTGGTATGATGTGTGGTATGAATCTTCCTTGTGGGACAGATAGGATGCTAGAGTTATAATGATGAAAAGTGTGTACAATTGAATCCATTTGTTTCCCTTGAGGAACCTATTGCCCCTGCGCCACCCCCTCCCCCCCCCCCCCCCTTCTCCCTGAGAGAGAACCGCTGATGATAATTACGTTTAATGAGATCACGGGGTCGTCTGCAAATTGCTCCCAGCGTGGGGTCCGAGGTGATTTAGGGTAGGGGGTAATGGGGTAATCGAGGTGGGGGGCAAGAGTGTTTGTCCAGTGTTTTGTGGCCAGGATCCACAGCGCTGGCCCCAGTAGCCCAGGCTGTCCTGTCACTCACTGACCAAGGAAACATGTCATGTGTTTGTCTGCTTTTGTCCTCCACCTTGTTTGTCTAGAGGAGATAAACCAGAGGTGCTTGTCTTGGCCCTATTGTGTGACGTTGTTGTCAACCCATCATGTCCATTAACCCCCTCCCAGCCCCCTCGTCCCATCTCCCCTCTCTCCTTTCACCTGCTCCATGGCTGGTCATTTTGCCACTATTTTGTGGCCGCGGGGGGTGACCTGGGCAATTTAGTTAATCCATTAACAACTAATTGTCTCCTCCTACCCTTTTGCTTAGACAAACAGCCTGGTCAGGGGGGAGTCAAGCCCTGGTGACCTATAAAAGTCATAGTGGAAGAGGAGCCAGCCACTGTCACCTCTTAGCCCCGACTTTCTACACTGACGGGAACTTCCAGCTTTGGAAAACGTTCATATTTTCCGTCTTGACAAGACACTAACAACTATGCTCTGATTTTTTTTGCGCATAGACAACTTTCATTTATCCTTGAGTTGTTTGGGCCACTCCTTCGCTCTCTTCTTCAGTCTCTCTCTCTCTCTCTCTCTCTGTCTGTGATCATTTTTTTCTGTGCGGAGATGAGGAGTCTGTGGCTGGTCTGCCTGTGTCTATGCATCTCCTGGACTGAAGCTCGTATCTGGGCCTGGATGCTCAACATGCCCCACAGTCCTCCCAAGGAAGGGCTGAAGGCACTGAGGGACAGCGCTCCTGTAGCCAAAGGACCTACGGTAAGACCTACTTAAATATAGCATAGATGCATACTGTTGAATACACCATCACAAATATCAACAAATAATATCTAAATGATTTTTGAAAGTCAACAAAGAAAATAATTATTTGCTGAATCACTGCCTACTTATATGGAAAACATGCTCTTAATGGTTTGTTAGTACAATATCACTCGCACATTAGTCTTTACAGGCCTTTACCCTAGATTAGACCATAGATGTTCAGGAAACTGCAGCCACTAAATTTCAGCTGGGTTTAATGAACTCCTTTCAACACGTGGCGCATTACTGCTTCAGTGGCTTGCAGTGTGTCAAAGAGGATCTTAGTGCTCAGATCCCTTTGGGAGTCGTAGTCTTGTCTATCTCATAACCTTACCATTCTGGTTCACATCAGTAGCACAGTTTCTAAAAATATTCCCCTCTTTTCTCCAGGGTGTGTGTGACCATGACAGGGCCTGTGGGCGGGGTTTCTCCTGTGATCGCCACTTTAGGTCTGTGTGTGCCTCTCCGAGGGGAGGGCCACTACTGTCGGAGGGATGCCCAGTGTGTTCGCGGACTCAGTTGCATGTTTGGGAAGTGCCACCGCAGCATCCCCAATGGACAGGAAGGTAAGAGAGCCTCAGTCTGATCCTAAAACTCTCAATTGAAAGGAACTCTATGGAACTAAAATGATTCCTGTCAAAAACTAGTTTGTGTATATCAGATAGACATACCCAGAGAGGTACATATGTGGTATTTTAAAGTAGATTTGAAGATTGAAGATCTGAAATGAGTACTAATGAAGGCTATTCCTTCCAGGTGCCAGGTGTAAAGTGGACAGGGATTGTGGGGCGTCCATGTGCTGTGCCCGGCACCACGGTGAGCAGGTGTGCAAGAGGCGTCTGATGCATGCTGAGAGTTGCTATGTACCTGATGGTGGCCTGGCGTTCAGCATCAACCAGATTTGCCCATGTGACGAGGGACTGCTGTGTCGTGGAAACAGCGCACCACCACATTGGAGAGAGTAAGTACAACATCCAAATGCTGCCGCCCTGATAAATGTTGTGTCGAGTGTCGAGTGTTGCACTCTTTAATGAGTAACTATTTAATAATAATATATAATTATTAATCAATAATAAATAATAATAAAGTCACATTATTAGTGGAAATCACACACTACAGCCATTTCATTGGCGGTAGTATAATGAAAGATCCATTGTTGATATTATTTATATTACTCAATATATACAATTCTAAATTTATATTAGTTTGTATTATATATTGCATATATATATATATATATATATTTATGCATTATACTCATATCTATCTATATATATGTATATTTTTTATTTTTTTCAAATTTTTGTTGTTGTTGGAGTTACCACCCCTGCTGTAGTCTGCTAACAGGCTCCCCTGCTCTCATTTCATTCAAAATGGCAAAGGAGTACAGCTTATAAGAACCATTTAGAGGATCTCAGCAACATTTCTTTTAATATAAGTTTAAAAATAAGGTAACATTTAAATATATTTCTGTAGGTTTTTGTTATAAATTGCCTGTTTTGCAAGTCCTCACCTTGCTTTGCTTACCTTTCAGGAGGGATTTCGTTTACCAACCTGATCCCACAAGTTGGACCTGCCAAGTACCCAAACCCTGATGCCAGCCACTATACTAAAACTATTTATTGTGTAAATATGTTGTGTATGACTGTATATAATGAAATGTATGTATACCCAAATAGGCTCTATTACCACGTGTTAATATCAAGTCTTACAGCAAGGCTTTTTGATAGTTTCATTTTGTACATTTTGATAAAAGCACAATTTAGCCAGACCCAACAGTGTTATGGTGTTTTATAGCAATCTGTCGTGCATTAGTGCTTTTGATGTTCTATGATTATACGAGTGAATATCTACTCCTCTTGGCCTTATAGAATAAAGAGGCAAAAATTTCCTATGATTTTATCATTTTTCATTCTGTTTACTATGATTACTTCATGCTAAAACTGCTAAAACAAGATAATTCATAGTCAGTAAAAAACTCAGACAGGCGATGTCCTAGAGAAAAGAGGCTTTGCTGCTCTCTTGTGGTGAACATACTTACAGGGGATGCTGCCAAACAGTGGACTAAGTAGAATAAAATCAAGACAAGCAAAGGTTTTGAAAGGTGATACATGTATATGTATGTATAATGTATAGCATTTTCTAAAACTGAACTTTCTTTTCTAACAGAGAGTCGGCAGTGTTTTTTCAAGAAGCAGATAGAGTTACAGAGATAGAGGGACTGCAGTGTCACAACTGGAAATGAAATCCTGGCCCACACAATCAGATACTTACATGGCTTGAATGTTGTGTCCTAGAGACCGTAGCTGTAGTTTCTCATAACAGATAGATAGATAGATAGATAGATAGATAGATAGATAGATAGATAGATAGATTGGATCGATAGATACATAGGACAACTGATAAATAGACACTGCAAATGTACTAATAATAGAGATATTTTCTACTCGATGAAGTTGAAATTATGAGGCGTATTTCAATAGATTTTGGGAGCACGCATTAGAAGCAGTGCGTGGGATTTTTTCTTTATTTTTAACCTTTCGTTCATCATCCCATTTGTCATAGGGGAAGTTTTAGCATGATGGAAAGTTTGATCATCAGAATAACCATTGAGCTAAGCCTTCAATTGGACCATACACACACACACCCACACCCACACACACATGCACGTATGCGCGCGCATTGGATTGCAGACTACGGTTACATAACATGATGGAATCTTGCAGCTCCCAATTGTTAGCATCACTAGATGCTGTAACGCTACCTGTCCCTTGACCCATTCTTAGATTGGTATCTTCCTTGGATCGCCCCTTAAGAATTCCCCTGTTGGTCCATTCAGATGCTAATGCTATGCAGTTTTATCCCTTCAGTTGCATTGTGGTAACTTGAATTGTTGTCTGAAGGACATTAGTGTCTAACCTCTTTGCTATCATTTTACAGCGGTCTGCTATCAAGTCGTAATTGCAAGGAGGTATTCGATTCTGTGTAGGAGATTGTTAAAGTTGTTGTTGTGTAAGAAAGATTTTAAACTTGTGTATTGGTTGTCATATCTGACCATGCTGATTGTGAGTTATAGAAGTAGATTGAAACAATTTTGGCAATAAGAATGAAATGTGGCTGCGCTTAACCCTGAGTAAGCATGAAAGACACTTTTTTGACCGTCAGCCATAATGTCAGCACATTCAGAAGTTCAGTTTCTTAACAATCAAAGTAGTTTTAGATTTGAAAAAAATGAAAACAAGCTATCTGCTAAATTGACTAAAATAATAACACTCACCAGTCACTCACCCCACAGCCTGTGGCTGGTAAGAATTTAAATCCCCAGAGACGTTAGCCAGCATGGTATAGGCCAATATGGCTTTGAAACATTTATGCGAAAAGGGTCAATGAGGACACACGTTTCATACATAAGAAAGGGTATCCAGACAGGAGACAAAAGCGCTATCTAATAGCCCAAGACTTTAGCTGTCTGAAACCTTATATTGCTGAATGCTGCAAAACACAGGGTCCTATCATCTCTACTTAAGAACACTAGTTACTAGTGTATGCCTACTCTTATCTGAGCTACCATCACATTGTAGGGGTATCCATACATGTCTGTTTGCACCCTTTAGCTTCTTAAATGGTGTTCTGTTCCCGATACCTTTACGGACTGACCAAGTAGAGTGAAGGGGGCTGATTGTTTCACTGTGTCCACCTCAAGTTCGGTCCACTAGTGGGGAGGTAGATTACTATCGAAATGTTTAGGAATAAGAAAAGTTACTCTATGGTATTAGGAATTATATATTATGATAATGCCACAGAGTAACCTTTAAGTATTTCATTATGTGCCTTGTGTCACTTGAAGTCAAACATGACTCTGAACTGCATACCAGACCGTACCATTTCCTACTTAGTCACATGTCTGATGGGGAAGTATATATTATATTTTATATTGAAACTGGGGTGACAATTTGTTACTATAACTTGACACAGAACGTGGAAAACTGAGAAGAGGATACAAATTTGAACCCTGTCAGGTTTTTTCCCAGCATTGCTGTCAAAGTTAGTCATGCAATGTGAGTTTGTGTGCTTGATTTTGTCCATGCAGTGGAGGAAATCTCTGCCTTGTCCTCCTTCTCTGCCACAATGATGATTGTAATCATATCTCAAATAAATCCATGGTCCACACCCCAGTATTAATTGTATGGAATATATTAAAAATGGCACATTTCATGTATGGACATTTCCAGGGAAACAGAATCACACATGCTGAGAGTGTTGTGCTTATCCCTTGAGACATTGGTCATTTGAAAGTCAATGTCTGACCAGCACAGAGAGCTTTTGTGAGCAGCCCTACAATGGAGATTTCAAGCCAATACTGCCAAGAGGACAAGTGGAGAAGAGAGAAGGGGGATGGCTGATTGCCCTTACCTGTGAAAGTATAAAAGGCCTCCTCAAGTTGTCAAGATGTTAGTTGTAGAGTCACTAGCACCGTTAAGCTGTTGGAAAGTCATGAAGATCCTCTGACACCAAACTAGTCTAAGTTGTTTTCCCCACAGGTAAGTGTTTTTATGACAGATTTGCAGCAATGTCTTTACTCCTTAAAGGCATTAACATGACTAAAAGGCACAATTCTGAAATCTCTCTGCAGCATAAAATAATGGCCTCTGTTGGTGCTATACTAATGCTGCTGCCTGTTGCATGGACCTGCGCTCCCCAGAAAGCAGGTAACCACTCTGTTAAATTTATTTTCAAATGGTGCAAAAAATTTGTACTATTGGTGTTCATGTCCCAGGGTTCTGCAAACCCTGTCCATCTCAAGTAATCATGTCTAATTTGGTTGGGATTTTCGGTAATGTATGATCCAATCTCTAAATTGCTTCACCATTTCTAAAGTTTGTCTCTGTGCTTTCGATCAGACTATGTGATGGTGTCGTGTTTCCCCAACACCATCATTGCTAACGTGCCAGAGTGTCCTTATGGCTGGGAGATTGGCCAACTGTCCTTGGGCGGGGTCTGTTATAATGGAATGAGCACGCCAGGTTACTATCGTTTCATCATCCCTGACCTGACACCTAAAAACCACTCATACTGCGGCACCCAAGCTGAGGTGAGACACCAAGCGGGTTCTTAGACATTCAACCAAAGTATGATACGCTTTTATGTCCTGTACTTTCTGTGTGACGTGCAAGTTAATTCAAAAATGACCTGAAGCAATGCAATATACTCCATTTTAGCCACCTTCATTCTTGATGTGCTCTTTGTTATCCACAGTACATGCCTGGCAAAGACCCCAAGTACGTCTTCTATAATGCCATTGTGTCCAATGATACTTCGCTTACAGTCAGAAACCAGCCGGTCAACTACACCTTCAGCTGCACTTACCGGGCAGCGTACCTGGTCAACAATGCAGTCTTCAGCCAAAGGTAAGCATCTATCCATGACATGAGGTGACCACAGTTACCGTGAGGAGAACATGTGCGTTCTAACCCAAAGACTTGCAGTGTTTTTACTAAACCCTCTGCTTTTTCCAGAGTGGCTACAGTTTATGTCAACAACGGGAGTTTAGGCACTTTTAGATCACAGTTGTCTATGAATGTGTTCACGGTGAGTAGCTACTCAGATTCCCTTTCTCCAGTGGATGCCTTTTGCCATCTTTGTTACATGCAACGTGTTTAGATGCAATAACTCTATAATGCTATTTTTAGATGTATTTAAAAAAAAATACTGTGCAGACAAGAATAGCTTTCTGGAATAACTACTGTAAAATGTGTATGTGTAGAATTTCTTAAGGTGGTCATAAAATGCAAATGAATGGTAGGCAGGCAAGGTCAGATTAAAAAAATACTAAAAAAATCTATATATTTCGTAGAATTCCAAATTCCTGTATGCCAAAGATGCTCCCTATGTGATTGACACATCTGAGATCGGCTCTGAAGTCTTCATCGGCATTGAGGCAAAAGGACTAAGTAACAGGTATCTAAAATTATTTAAAAAATAAGTTTATTTTTATGTCCATATATATGCCCCTAGACCTCTGACCTATCCTTATCATCTGCCTCTTCAGATTCAAAGTCGTAATAAGCAATTGCTGGGCCACTCCCACTCCTTACTCAACAGACAGGAAGAGGTGGAGTCTCATCATTAACAGGTAGTCGAATGTGAAAGGTGTACTTTGTAAATGTACATTAAAATTTCAATTGAAGATATGCAGCATTATCATCTCCTTGTTTGTTGGATGAATTCTCCTACAAATTCACCAATCATTGAAACTGAATCACTGGATCTGACGCACTTTTTTCAACAGCTGCTCATCTGACAACACTGTGACTATTTTTGAGAATGCCAAAGACAGCCGCTCCATGTTCAAGTTCAACTCCTTCCGCTTCCAGCGGCTAGAGAAGGTGTCTACTGTCTGGCTTCACTGTGAGGTCCAGGTTTGTGATGGAGAAAGGCTCATGTGTCAGCCAGTGAGTATGACACTTAAGAGAACCAATGCACTTGTATATAATCCATAACCATATCACTTTGAATCTTCAAAAAGACTACTTTTCAGGAATTAAAGGTATACTATGTAAGATTGTCCCCCCCTGCAGGCGCAAGAATGAAAGACAAATATAAATCAAAACAAAGACACTACCTGTCTCCACCCCTCACCCCAGGCCTCCATCTCCCCCTTCCAGTCCTGCATACACAACCCCTCACAGGGAACAGAGAATACCATTTTGCGTAACTTAACACATCTCACAAAAGACACGCGCCACTCCTGACCTTGTGAGCCAGAGATTATTATCATCAAGGCCAATAATTTTGATATGGCACATCAAACAGACCATGATCAATTGATCAGTTACTGATGCTATGATTATAAAGTAAGTAGCATCCTGCCTCTACAGCGGCACAGCTCAGAAACAAACATAGCTTCAGCCCTGTTAGCTCTGTATATAATGGAGACACATTAAGAAACAAGTGGGCTTTGCCTTCATCAGGCACAGCCCTACACAGTTCTGCAGGGCCTGGTTCTGAGTAATGGAAATGAGGTATTAGATCTAGTTAGGGTAGGGGTGGAGCTTTTTTACGACCCAGAAATACATAGAGCCATGGCTTTATATATGAATCTTTATATTAAGTGGCATCCAGACAATATTTTATGACCATAGCAACATGGTGTTCGTGGTCCAAAGATTCATTTTGACTCTTCTGTTTTTTCAAGAGCCCCTGCTTTACCAGAAGTCTTTCATCTGAGGCAGAACCAAGTGGAGGCATTCTCACTGCTGAGTTTCACATTAAAGGTACATCTAGTCACCTTTACATACTCTATTAAAGGGATACTATGATATTTAAAATAGTATTAGGTTGTTTTTCTTCACCTTTAACTTTTTTGTCACATCAACACAAGTTGAAAATGATCCTAGCCACAAGGCAAACAAAAATCATTCAGATGTTAACATATCTGTTTAAAGTTTTTTGTTAAGGTAAATTGTGTTGTCTAATGAATTAACTTGGCTTAAATTCTACATTAATTCTACATCTTGCTTGTCATCGGTTTTCATTATGTGGGGGGTATTTTGCAGTTTGTTTCAGTCTTTACTGTATTGTCTGTTATATTGTGTATTGTGATGTATTGTTTTTTTCTCTTTACAGCTACTGGGTCATCCAATAATGGACACATGACAGGTAAACAAATGTGATATAATGGTAATTAATTATTAAAGTTTAAAGATTAAAGTTAAATAATTACAATAAAATCTATTTTAATTCCAATATATTTTAATTCTAATATGTTCTATATTACTATATTATAATGTGGTTAGTATCCAGATCGTATAACTAAACAACAAGTTGTTCTTAATGTTTAATTTGCATTTCATCTATTTTTTTCCCCTTTTCTTTTTTCCACAGGCACATCACTATTCATCCTGTTGGTGGTCCTGGTAAACACGTGTCTTGGTTTTGTAAATGGACCAAGGATATAGTAAAGAAACACAAATTTTAAAAATTGTGCAAGTACAAATACAAACGCACAAACACAGAGGGGAGTGTCACCCAGGACTCAGGGAGCGTATGAAAACATTCCTCCTCCACACCCATACTGTGTCAATTGTTTGACAAATCACAAATATTAGCACATTTATTGAGGCTTTCAGCATGTGTGGATAATCTTGTTAATGTTATATACATTATTACTTTGAATTCTCCAATAAAGATTTATTGAAAATAGAAAAGTGTTCCTAGTCCCTCTTATTTTGAATTATGCACAGTATTTCTGGCAATGTTAACAGTGTTGCTAAATAAATCAACTATGCTTTGATCAATGTATGAAAATAACGCGACAAGTAAACACAAACACAAATTAACTGGCTAAACATACTAATTGCTATTCTCATTTTCTTCTTATTAGATGATGATGATGATGATGATGATGATGATTATTATTATTATTATTATTATTATAATAACAGCAATAATAATGATACAGACAGTATAGCAATAAAGACAATGTTTATATATTGATTATAATATATTAAAATCATATTGCTTTATTATTATTATGATTGTATACAACATCGCTGAATCTCTGTTCAAAATCAACTAAGGCCAAGCCAGAAGAAAACAATATACGCTTTATACACCTCTTAAGCCATATTGGGAGACCTACTGGTTTGGTAATAAGCAGAAGTGCCTCCCATGTTTAAGTTACAGCTACAACCACTACAAGAAATAACACAAATAGATAAAACACACATCAGAATTACAGATTCTCAACAGCCATCACATAACAATCAATGGATGGTGCAAAGATGAATGAGGGATATTATCACAAATGCCACAATTAGGGGTGTAACAAGTGCAGTAGTGCTTAAGAATACCAGCGCTTTTCCTCTTGAGTGGGAAAAAGTTTCTATAGATTTCAGAAAATGGCGATTTAGACAAGTGCCATAGCAGAACCATTTGGTAAGAACCTTTTAAGAATGCATGATTGTTCCATAGAACACATAGAACCACCAACCTAACCAAGTAACCCTTGAAAAATCCTTCTTTCCCTGTGTGTATAACATGCTAAAACGTCATACTCCAGGTTCCACGGTCCAGTAACATCTCATGACCTTAATGTCATGTATTTTCCCTGTAGTCCCTGTCCTGATTTTGTCTACAATCTTTATCTTCACAACTAGAGGAAACAAAAACTTTTCAAGACTTATAGAGAGTTGCTGTTTGCCGATACTTCCCATCTGGCAATCAGTAAATATCCAAAATATATATCAGAATGTCCACTGGTTCTTCAAGTGTTCACTACAGTCATCGATGCCTCTGTCAGGTAAGCTTTGGTCAGGATTTTCTGAGACTTTTTCTCAGGATCTTTAGACACTATTGGTTTGACCTGGAGATATGACACACTGATATCAGAAATATACTACTGGGTGATACAATACTACAATAGTAAATACAATACTACATACAGTACATTGTGCTTCATATAGTTTGATACATTCAGACTATCAGGGTTTCAGGGTTTCAACCCTGTACAGCACCTTGTGACTGATTGTACTTTATGGTAGTAAAACCTCATTATCAAAGTTTTTATGAGTATGAAAACTGTACCTCTGTTAGTAGTTTGAGACTCGTAGTTGGAGGAGAGCCATGGGCAAAAAGAGGAGGGTTAAACCCACGTTTGCTCAGCAGCCAATAGGTCTTCTGACACCCTTTACCCTGGACATATGCACACATTGGTCAGAAAACATATACTGAACATTTTATTGCAAACAATATGTTGACTATCAAGTCACCTTCATTTCAATTTCCCCTCTTTCCTCGAGCACAAATGATCCAATCTGGGCAAGAATGTCAGCAGTGCTTTGGGATATATGAATCTTCAGGGCTGTGTAAAATATACAGAGTGGAACCAATTATATCAAGACAAAATAGAAAACAATATTAAATGTATACCGTCACACTTCAAAATTATTATTATTAATTATTATTATTATTATTATTATTCTCAAACTCAAGTTTCTGGGTTGGCATTATAGATGTTTTGGCATTGTTAGCAGTCCTCATTGAAGCCAACGGGTAACTTTAGTAGCAAGCTAGTTTTTTAGCTTATCAATAATAGATCCCGTTGGTTTAAAAGAGGAATTCAAACAATGCTAACTAGCGGTTTATAGTTTAGCTAAAGGACAAGCATCAAGGTATCCCTTTAAAAACAGTTACCTGAAACAGTTTGTTAAAAATGATTACACAAAACCCATAACTAAGTGATAAAAGTAGATTTATGGAATAAAAAAGATTGTTATTTCAGGTCACTCACATAAGCTGTTGCTTTCCATCCGAGAGGCTGTGTTCACCGTGTCCCCAAAGAGACAGTAGCGAGGCATAGTGGTGCCCACCACTCCAGCAACCACTGGTCCTACAAATACAAAGATATGCCATACTGTTTGTATGTAGGCATTCAAATTTCTCAAATGTCAAATGTTTAATGTACAAAATCACTAATAAATGTTGAACATTACAGCCAGTTGAACCCATTCCAAATACCGTCCAAAATGAAAAGAAGCAGCAGGTAACAATACCAACTATTTCACAATTCATTAAAATAACCAAACATAAAGTTGGTTTGGTTGAGCATTTGTTGTCTGTGAGCAGTTTCTCCTTGCTCACCTGAGTGTATCCCAATGCGAAGCGCCAGACTCTCATTAGGCATATGGCGGATTTTGAAGACCTTGATTGCACACAAGAAATGCAGAGCCATTGTAGCAATCTCCACAGCATGCATGTTGCCATTGCTGATAGGTAGACCACTAGCTACCATATATGCATCTCCAATTGTTTCCACCTGTTAATGTTTGAAGATCAGAAAGCTTTAAATAACGGTGGGAATCTTTCTTTAGTTCCATAAGCACAACATATGATAGCAACACACAACACTGTCAAAAGCAATGTACAATTAAATTAAAATTCAGATTTATCACATGATCACTGATTATAATCTGCTGTAAAATGGATATTCAGGGACGTCATGACATGATGAGTGGCGATGCACAGAGATGATCCAAAATTATTTTTCTGTTTTGAAAAGTAGATTGTAATGAACCCAGAGGATATTGTGTGTAACATACTTTGTAGACATCGTAAAGCTTTATGATATCGTCAAAAAGGCTGTAGAGGTCGTTGAGGAGCGTTACCACCTCCATGGCAGAACTGATGGAACACATGGAGGTGAAGCCCACGATGTCGGAGAAGAAGACGGTCACCATGTCGTAGCTGCACGGCTCCACCGACTTCCCTGTTATCAGCTGATCTGCAATGTACCTGTGGCCAATGACACAACAGCGCTGTAATGTAGCCATGGAGGCCCATCCAGCTGGTGGCACTATAGTGATCATGTGATTTTAGAGATAACATGCAGTCATTTACTTCAATGGCTTAAATTGCTGTAGTATTGGTATACTACAGATTGACATCAGCATTTATGATTTGCACAACTCAAGCCCAAGAGGACCTTTATAATAGATGCTTTGAATGCTATTAGCTACTTTGGTAACATGCTGGAGACAAGCTTGTCTGTGCGGGCCTTCTCTATTGTGAGCTGATTGGTCCTCTGTTCCACCACGTCCTCCAAGTGATTTGCGTACTTCTCCAACTTCTCCACCATGTTGTCCAGTATATTTGCATGACTAGAATACAAAAAATATTATTTATTGTAGCAAGCTTGCTGATTCATATTTGAAGACAGTAACTGAGTGTATGTTGACATATTTGACAAAAGGTAATTGGAGTAAGTGGAATTTGGAATGGTGCACTTTGATGAGTATGTCTGGGCTATATATGTCAAACACAAATGGTTGGTGTATCTTAATTCAGTTTAGTGATGTATGTTTCATTTGAATATGACGTGATGATGAAGGGGCAACATGTACTTGGATGTAAACTAAAGGTGGTTAACCATATGACATACCACACCACATGGGAGACACATTGAGTGGGACATGACACAGATGGAATTGTGCTAAATGAAGATCAATGGAGAACAATTGGTGTAGGGTTTGGAAAATGTGTGCGAACTGGATCCTGCAACCGTTTGCTTCATCAAGTGGAAAACCCTTCTATGGACTGATATTATTATGAACAGCCACAACCATTTATCATTCTTGGCTCCTTGATTTTCAACATGAGGCCGGCCTGTTTAAATCAAACTCAAATTCAAAAGCCTGAGGCATCGTGTGGACTTAGTAGATTGGGGTGCACACCATGTACTCGTCATCTTCTCTTTCCCGTCTTACATATCATTCTTTATTATCTACCATCTAATAAAGTAGAAAAATCCAAAGCCTGACCTGTCTGGGCTAGTCTCCTTCAGCCGCCCTCGTATAGATCTCAATGGTGGTCGGTGGTCAGGGTTTTCACTCCAGCAGGCCTTCAGCAGTGAGTTGATGTTCTCATCACATAGCTGGTCAGGCAGCGTTGGTCGGAGGGGTTCGATGAGAGGGCTTCGCAATTGTTTGATAATCTCTGGAAAGAACAAGCAGGAATCATAATGGTGTTGACATTCTGCAATGTTGTACTATTGTGTAGTTTTGAAATAATGAAAGAATCACAAATTCTGCCATTTTTGGGTGGGATTTTGGTTTTAGTTACACATATGTCCATTTTCATCATCATGCTAACCTTTTGGCTCCAGGTTGATGTCATGGTATGGGCCAGCCTCAGAACTGGAGATGAGTTCCCGCATGATGATGGCAAAGCTGTAGATATCACCCTTGGGTGTCCCATTCAATGGGAGACTGACTTGTCTTAGAAGCTCTGGAGCTATCCAGTACATTTCTAAAACACAGTTATCAAAAGCGTTGACTTGATAGACTTTAAAGATGAAGTGTTTTAATTGTACTACGATATGATTTACTGGGAACAGTTCCGTTAGTAGACTTCGATTTTACATGTTTAAAGCACCTGAAATGTGTTAGTGTGTTATGTGTTAAACTACATCAATTTTAATATTTAAGATGACACAAATATCACACCAATGAGCTTGACTTTGGTTGCTGAATACACCCACTGACTTTCATATTTGGCATTTTCCAGTGGGATGTGCATGGTTTTGGTCCCATGTTTGAACTCCCACAGTCCAAAGCCAGACAGTTTGATCTGGAGTCTGCTGTCCACGAGACATGTGCTGGGCTTCAGGTTCCCATGGGATTTCAGGCTACTCTTGTGAATGAAGTCCATTCCCTGGAAAGTGAATGAATGGGTTTAAACCATGAATAGGTTCCAACTATACTTTAGTGATAATGACAAGTAAATAGATGGTTGAGAGTAGATGAAAACAAAAAATTTGTCCCAGAGTGTAAGTGCAGTCTGTCTGTGTCTATTTAAAGGGGCAAAAACCAAATTTCATAGTAAAAACATGCTATATTAGAATGAAGCTTTGCTCCAGTGAAATACAATTTGTCAAACTGGGGCTAAAGTTGTAATCAATGGATAAAGTATCTTTCCAATCACTAAATCACAACATAAAACGTGAACATACTGTATAAATGAACTGACTTACATTGACAATATCATAAGCAAAGGACAGTTTAAACATCCAATCCAGCTCAATAGCTGAAGCCCTCAGAACATCCTGCAGACAAAACATTATGCTTAAATAACATTATGAAAGATCAGATCAAAGCTCAAAAACATAAATTGGTAGCCATTGTAAAAGATCCCCCATCATGCATCTATCTTGCATCTATCTTGCATCTATCTTGCATCTATCTTGCACTACTGCAACAGTGTAGCAGTAATGCAGCAAGTGTTTATAACCGCACTTTAAAGTATCAGGAAAATTGTATGGAACAGAATCAGTGCAGTCTGAGACACTAACCTTCAGACTCCCTTTCTTGCAGTACTGCATGACGAAACAGACATTTGGTGGCTCAATGCACACACCAAAGAACTGAACCAAGTTCTCGTGCTTCATCTCTTTCATCTGTTTAAGAGTTTAAGATGATTAGGAACAAAATATATCATTCCAAGAGTAATGAAAATGATTTCCTATCCTCACTAACAAGTCTTAAAGAATAACATCTGTTTTTCATGTGATATTACTGTATATTCAGACGGTTATTTGGCCTAATTGTTGTAATCACCATACAAATATCAGTAGAATATAGCCGTTACTAATTCTAAATTAAGTAATGGGGGGGGAAATCATGGGGGGTCAATGTGACATGTTTTGGTCAAATCACCATAAATCAATTTAATTCAGTAACATTATTTTAAACCAAATAAGAAAAGACAACAACAACAACAACAAAGACATAGTTTAAAGGAACGTAAGGTACTTTACCACACTCAACTCCAAAATAATGGAGGGTTTCCGGATATCAGTGACGACTTGTTTATTCATGTATCTGATTGCCACTTGATTTCCCTGTTTAAAGCCACAGAAATGTGGGTATTCTATCACATGTAAAGGAACTCTGAGATGTACACATCAAAGATCCTTTCGCTTATCTTTTATTACCATCAGTGGATCACAGACAATTTTTTCAACAATGTAGAAAATAGAAATATCAGAGAAGAAATTTCAAATGTCAGTCTATCTATCTGAATGAAATGGGTACCTGGTAGAGGCCTATGATGGAAAAGACATGCTCTATGCCTGTCTTGTCCCTCAGGCCATAGCTGTTGGAGGAAATGATGGACTGGGTGCTGTCACTCCCACTATTACTGGCCGTGGTGCTCAGAGATACAGCCTGCACTCCCTGGAGGTGTCACATACACATGCACCAAACAAACACGTGAACACACACACCCAGGCAAGCACATGGATGACAATACATCTGTGTTGGACCTCCACACTGAAGGCTCATACTGAGGGCTCTTTGACGATAGTGATGTCGCTGAAGTTGATGAGCCACCAGGAGGAGTCACCGAGCTTCTCCTGGAGTCGTAGTTTCTGCAGAATGAGGATCCCGATGAACAAGAGAGCCAGCACACCGATGACGGGGAAGGTCACGAGCAGGACCAGCAGGGCGACGTCTGTGTCAAATCAAGACAATATATTTTGCAGGAGGTTAACCTGGCCTGTATGTCGCAATAAATCATAATAATATATTAATAATTAACTCATATTAATATACACAATACATGTTTTTATAATAGTAAATGTTGGTGGTACATTTTTTAAAGAAACGCTGTAAAATGTACAGATTTTCTACCAAAGAAAAAGAAAAACCGGAATCCGGAGATTCCATTTGACGCTGTTCATAAGTCACAAATACAAAATTAGCACCCAATTACTAACAGAGTAAAGAGCTCTTTTTTGTAAGTAAAGTTTTGTGGTAAATGCTACTTCATTTACCATTGATTAGCCATGCACACAGTTCGTTGTTGAAACCACATTGTGGGTTGTCAGAAGGAGGTTTGCCTTTGGGCCAGACGACAGATGTAAACATAGAAGATGGCCTGAAATGAGATTTTTTGCGTGACTGTAATTTCAAGTTAGAACATTCAGTAACATATATTCAGGGTTAGAAAACTTGCAGAGGTACAATAATTTTCAGATTTAATTATAAATATGTTTAGGATTCCCCAATGCTAATTTTCATTTATTAGTTATGTGTTGCTTGATGGTATAACAATGTTGTTACCGGATAGCTTTGGTGTGACTGTCAAAATGGAGGATGGGCACAAACTTAGTGGCATCTTCATTATGCTGTAGGTCATAAATGGAATAGTCTATGTTTCTCTCCCCCTCGTCATCAAAGTGAACTAGTCCAGAGGCACCTGCAATGATAGGCCAGCAATATTTGTGGGCTGAAAATTGCTTGAGTGCATTGCAAATTTGGGTATTACAGGCCGAACCTCACAGTATGTTTGTGATCAAACAGATAGCTACCATAAAATCGGATGTTGTTTTTATTTTTTAATGTCAGAAGCAGCTGCCGTCCATTATGAGGGTCTTTTCCATCTTTGAGGAGCTCCTTCAGTCCCATAGCGTAAAGAAGCACTGCATCATGCAGGTAAGCAGCGTAGGGGCTAACCTGAAAGAGTAGAATCAAAATAATAGCATAGGTAATTCACTTTTTGAGCAGAAGGAATGCAAATCTAAAAATGTAAACTACAACCTTTGCATACTAGATTTTGATTTTAAGTTTTTCAAATGTATGGTTTCATGTTTCTTTGGAGAGTGCATACCTCTCTTTCAGATGTGAGGTTGCTCCAAAACGGGTGGCCCTTCAGCCTCTCAAAAACCTTCTCAAAGAAGTCATAATACTCGTAGCCCTCGTAGGACCTCTGGCCAATGATGAAGGTCATCTCAAAGGCCATTATGGCAGCCTGGTTAATCCTGTTGTTAACGGCGTATTTCCACAGGTTGTCCTGCTCAAGAGGTTGATATGATAAACATAGGTTAGGTTTGGAATGAAACTAGCTAGCTTAGACTACAGTTCATAATTAACAACTGAATAATGCTGTTATGAACACTAATGCCAGTTATTGGATTACAACAGGGAAGCACTTCAAGCTCAATGGAAATAATGGAAGATAAAGATAAAGATGAGTGACAGATTACTATTTTGAAATACAGCCATGGTTTACAGCAGCTGCTGGGTCTCTAAATCAATACAGCTTTATTTTCATTATTCAAGACTTTGTTGCCTCTCATTTGATTAATGGTGGCTGTGCCTTGTGGCACGGTGGGGTGCCCAGGTGGGTTATCTCCCAGGTCTTTCTGTGTGGAG
The DNA here is from genome assembly GCA_034670405.1 of Hoplostethus atlanticus. Lineage (NCBI taxonomy): Eukaryota > Metazoa > Chordata > Actinopteri > Trachichthyiformes > Trachichthyidae > Hoplostethus > Hoplostethus atlanticus. The sequence continues at coordinate 26,080 of JAXDDX010000086.1, forward strand.
TTTGCATGTTCTCCCCGTGCTCACATGGGGTCCTCTTCCACAATAAGAACCCCAACTGAAAAACATGCATTAAGATCGCCATCTCCTGTCCTGTCCCTGACCACGACGTGGACATAAAGATCTGGAGCTGTTGGTCCCCGGGCCAGACAGCACTAATTGGAATCTTTGGTGTGGAAGACCGACGCTATTTTCTGCTCTGGTCGTCCCTTTGGAGGACAGTTTAAGTTGGCTCTGGGTGCCTCTATAGAGTGCCTCAACTAAGAGTAAGAGCCAGGCAATCATTGATCCCCACTGCAATTAGACTGTGGCCTCCTGTTGTTTAATGATGATGATGTGCTTTTTAAAACCCTTCTAGAAACTAAATTTACCTAAAGGGATGAATTGAATTTTAAGTGTTTTAAATTACAGACCCATGACATTTAAAACTTCTAAAATAATTTCCTCTTTCGAAAAAAGTGAATGCATGATATTTGAGCCATCAAATCATTTAGTTTTGTCAAGTTGTAAAAGTCATACTCACCACACTTCCACTGACCTCAAAATGCTGCAGTAAGAAGAACACATACTCTCCATTCATCAGGCCCTGTCGCTCAGCTTCCAGCAACAGAGCCATAGAGTCCTCAGTGTTTGTCACAATCACTATCACTGGGGTTGAAAACAATACAGCACAGCAGCGGGTAGAAATTGAAATAGTAACAACAACTGGAAGGAAAAATCCAGGTATGCTGTGTGTTGACGTCACATCCTGGGATCCAACGGGTACTTTCAATATTAATTTATTTTTTCGATTTTACTATAGTAGAGACACTTCTCTTACCTCTGGCAATTGTCGAGATGGACTTAATGTTTTGATGAATGAGATGATGATTGCTGGTGTCAAACTTGATGGCTGCAGTCAACGTGAATATGGCTCTGAGATGATCCTCAACAGTTTTCCACAGAGCATCAACTTTGTCCCAAGTGTTTGAATCTGGCCCCCCTCCAATCATAGCTACATGACTCCATCCAAAGAATTCCAGGGTCTTGACTAGGACCTCTGCGCTTCTTTTAAGAGGGGGGACAATTTTGATGTAAGAATCATAAATAAAACTGTTGTCCATTTTGGAGGATTGCCCTACAAAGCCAAACATGGGGATGTTCCAAGTGGATGCAATGAGCCCAGTGACCTGCAATCCAAGCAATAATTTTAACAAAATAATACTAAAAACTATCGTAAACGAAACATTTTGTTCATTTTTGTTCAGTAACTTTTCATACACAGTAGCAACATTTATTTTTACATTTTAGGAGTTTAGCTGACGCTCATCCAGGATGTCTTAAATTGAGTGCAAAAGTAGAATAAGCTTAAATTCCATCAGCATTACAAGCAACCAACATTGAGAAGTGGAAGGGTCAGAGCCACCAACAATATATATATATATATATATTGGATATCATTAAAATGTACTTTTTCCACAAAAACACACATCACATCACCATGTCCTCAAAATGAAGGCCTACCTCGGCTCCATCAGGACAGGCTGGACCAAAGAGTGCAGACACGTTTTCTTTCCACACCTGTTGAATGAACCCTGCCAGGGAGGCCTTGGGATCACAGTCTGAATCAGTGTAGACAAAATCCAGACTGTAGTTACCCAGAAAAGAGGGATTGTTGTTAATTTTCTCCACAGCTATCTGTATGGCAGAACCCAACCGTAATGCGCTGAAGGGCAAAGACACGTTCCAGGGTGCTTGGAAGCCGATCAGCAACTTGCGGGAGTGAGTCCCATTCATTCCACTGCTGGCGACAGAAGCAGCAGTCAGCAGGAGTGTAAAGAGAAACAACGACGTCTGGCTAATGCCATGAGCAGCATCTACATCGCAGGACATCGTCCTCATCCTCCTAGTAGCTTGACAGCAAAGATATGATTTGCTCTCATGTTACAAGGCTTAAATACCCAACTCTCCTGGTGATGCTGGACCTTTTAGAAGGGTGAGGGAAGGGAATATGGGAATATCTCAAAGAGAGTGGGAGGGACGGATAGGGATTTAGAGCATCATTCAGCAAGGTAGGAGCATTTGGCTTGATTAATTGTTCTTTTCTTTTATGTTTGTTTCTTGTGTTTGCCGCAACAGGCCTATATGTTCTTGTACCAGGGTGGTAGCCATTATTATAGCTCTCATGCATCAGCCCATAATAAAGTCAATCATGCATCATCCAAGCCATCTGGCAGCTGGGAGAGGAGAAAAGGTGCAATGGTTCAAAGTCAGTGAAGTGAAAAAGTGGGATTTCTATGTGATGGCTACACCTGAATGGTCACTGTATGCAACTGAAGAACACACACATACTGACATTTACTCATATTCATACAAACTGAATGAACTGTCTAGGTTCAAGACTAACACGTAGATTCTGTTCAGGTTAGATTTCTGGTGATTTTATTCCACAAGGATCTATCAGTGTAATTGCCTGTCTAATAGCATCAAGCTAAATTCAATGAGGGGTGTACCTGAGGCTGATGATTTTATCACCTATAGATCAGTAAATTCAAAAGGTACCACCTCCAGTTTGCTTTGCTTATTGCTCACGTTCATAAATCCAATGGCAAAGTTCAACACAAATCTCTTTCCTTTGTCTTATCACACACAGCTCAGGGTTCATACAGACTTTTATTTCCAGAGAGTGGATTAATTAAGGTCACAGACAATTAGCTCCTTGAAACCAGTGTGTGTTGATTTGTTCATGAGAGAGGTTGTCATTAGAGGTGGGAAACTACAGGAAATTAAAACCATAAAGTTGACGAAAGAAAACTGCATCGCTGATCCCCTGAGAGGTTGTGTGCTGGTGTTGGGACTGTGAACCTGCCACACCTGTGTGCAGTTGAATGTGCTAATGAACACAGGTGGGCAGCTCAGATATTAGCAGTGATACTGGCTTCAGCTGCTCTGGCTTTGACCCTGGGGATCTCTGCTCACCCTGGCCACTAACAACCTCTGCTAATCCTACCAGGTAATCTTTCCAAGCTCTTTTGGAAAGCCTTTTCATTCATCTCACCACCGGACTAGGGGTTGTGCTACAAGTCTAGAGGTTTTTAAAGTTTTTCTGCAAACAGACATTGCAGTTGTAGGTCAGTATGCAATCTACTACCCAACACATGCTGATTAAACCTTTGACTGAAAGAAAAGTGCCATAACACTAAGGGTATTAAAAGTAGTCTAACTTCATGGTAATTGCTAGGCATGGTTAGCTTGAGATATAGGCCATATTTAGGCTAAAGTCAATATTCACATTCAAGTTTATTTGGTTTAAATGTTATTGCAGAGGGGAGATTGACAACTACAATTACCATGCATAGTCATAGTCCAACATTTGGGGGAAATTATATAAATCACCGTCAAACAAGAACTGGATTTCTGACCATTCTTAAAGGCAATGAGACAATTGAAGTGAACATGATTGAGCTTAAACTAACTGGTAATCATTATGAGAACATAAGTGTGTTTTGATGTTTTGTGCTGTACCTATTTAAGATATATATGTGGACTTTGAATGATTGAAATGAGATAGGAATGTTGACCTTTCATCCAATACCCAACCCTAGCCAACTCTTACTTATTTTCAAGTGGATGTGTTGTATAGTTCTCATCTGCACATTTGCTCTTCATAAATGTCATTGCACACATTAATGAGATAAAACTGTATGTTTAGCATTATCCACTATTGGTTGACAGAGCTAAGAAAGTTCAACACATTCTTTTATATTGTTGCAAAGGACCTGGGCAGTTCTGATGTCTGCTCATGTTCTTTTATCAGTGGAAGTGATGGTGGCCAAGGTTCAAAGGTTCCCTGAACTCTGTTGGTCTGTTTTTATGAGTTCCTCACTCTCCTTGGCTCAGCCTGCAGAGCAGGAGAGGAGAGTCTGCTGTGCTTACACAACACACACTCCTGTCACTAACAGACTCCCAGGGAGCAGAGTGGGACATCTGAGAGGACCATTGTGAGACCTGACCTGGAAAACAGCTGACAAGTAGCAGGTAGGGGAGCTAGTGTAACCTGGTGCTGTGTGGCATCACTCATTCTGGCATGTTTTATGATGTTTGCTGATTATCTAATTGATGGCACTGATCAACTTAATCTGCTGGTGGTGTTTAATGGTCCTATTTAATAGAGTAATAGACTTAGATAAATACATATATTGTACATGGTGAAATGACCTGAGCAGTTTGTTTTAAAGTTTGGTACCTGCAGGCACAGTGTCACTGTCAATGTTATATTAACAGGTTCACCATTCTAAAGGAAAAACAAAGATGTCTGCAGGGTCAAGAGAAACATCAGGATTGCACTCATTAAGAGCAAAATGTCTTTGTAACTCCTTCACATATCCTCTATCATGAGCGGTGTCAGTCTGCAAATAACTTCTCCACTGATGGCCCTGAGTATTGCGAAACCTGCCATCATCGTGAGGACTGTAATGTTGATATTATTAGGTGTCAAAGGGTAGAGTCTATATTGAGTGATTAAGAATGATTGATTGTTTCACAACCCATGTTGACTTTGACCTCCACCAAGAGCTCTGTCTTGTTCATCGCTGCTGTCTTCCTCACAACAGACTTTGCAGCATGGAGTTCCTTTTCCAGTTTCTGTTCTCCCCTCTGCCCACCCCGGCTATCATCTCCCTGTTTGCCCTGGCAGCTGCTACCCTGGTCTACCTCAACACGAGGCCCAGTCCCCTCCGTTCCCCTGCCGACCTCAACTGCCAAACTCTGGGTGTCAAGGTAAAGGAGTGTTAAGCTGCCTGGCTCTGTCACACATGAGAAACATGCACAGTGTTCATGAATCCAAACAAGTGGTGTACACACAGCTGCATGCACAAATCAGTTTGTTAAGCCAAGAGCATGTGTGAACTCGATACATAAGTACACAAAGTGGAGGTGTAAGATATGTAGACTCCACAAATGCTTTTTCACCTTCAAAACTTGTAGTCATTACTTTGTGTTCTTGGAGTTATGGACTTTTTATCACTATATTGACAGACAGGAGCTGTTGGTGAGATAAAGCATAGCACATTTAGGGTGGTAGAAATGAAAGACTATAATTAACAGTTCATCAAGTGAGAGACCAACCCACAGTCTCAGAAATGATATTGCTTGTTATGTATAGGATGGAGCAAGGAAGAGTGCTTTGCTAGAAGACAACAACAACCTGCTGTCCTGCTACTATAATGATGCAAAGACTATCTATGAGGTTTTCCAGAGGGGCCGGAGAGTTTCAGGTGATAACTTCGCATTCATACACAACTCTCACAGTGTGGGCCTTTGTCACTGGCCTCCCATTAGCTTTTGTCTGCAATGCTAGTGTAATTTACTGGGGGTGTGAAACAATTTCCCTTAACCGTGTGTGTGTGTGTGTGTGTGTGTGTGTGTGTGTGTGTGTGTGTGTGTGTGTGTGTGTGTGTGTGTGTGTGTGTGTGTGTGTGTGTGTGTGTGTGTGTGTGTGTGTGTGTGTGTGTGTGTGTGTGTGTGTGTGTGTGTGTGTGTGTGTGTGTGTGTGTGTGTGTGTGTGTGTGTGTGTGTGTGTGTGTGGAGTTTATTTGTAGTTTTAACAATTGCATATATTTCATCATATCATCAGTGTGAGTCTAATTCGCAGGTAATGGACCGTGCTTGGGCTATAGAAAACCAGGCCAGCCATACCAGTGGCTGAGGTACAAACAGGTACAGCAACAGCATAAACACGGGCCACTGCTGAACACCATTCAACATGACAAAGATAAGTAGACCTTTTATGAGCTGTTGTGAATTCCAGTTGACCTTTTTGTCCTACTCCCTCTCCATGAAGGTGTCTGACAGAGCGGAGCACCTGGGGTCAGGGCTTCTTCATAGGGGTTTGAAGCCTAACCCGGATACTTTCATTGGTATCTTTGCACAGAATAGACCTGAGGTAAGTACACACATCACTAATAACTAACAGCAGGAGGAATAGCAGAATGGAGGCCATCAGTTTCACTGTTTACACCTCTTTTAAGAAGTCACTTCATCTGGCTTAAATAACTATTGATGCTGTCTTGGATCCTTGCTCACCTTTTCATTGCTTATTCACAGTGGATTATTGGTGAACTGGCCTGCTACACCTACTCCATGGTAGCAGTTCCCCTGTATGACACCCTGGGTCCTGAGGCTCTTGTGTTCATTATCGACCAAGGTAATTGGAGCTTCCCTGCTCTTTAATCATCTACACCTTATTAATTCTGTTTATTACAAGGTCAGGGCTAAGTCCAATATTTCCTGGGGTTCCACAGGGATCTATGTCAGGTCTGCTCTAATCTCTTTTCACCCTCATCTCTCCTGCCCTCTCTTTCATTCTGTGCTTCTTTTGCTTTTGATTATCTGATCACCACTGTTCAACTCATGTCACAACACCATGACCATTACAGTAGGTCTATCACAATTAGTTCTTGTCTTGGGTTATAAATTGGGACGCGTTTTATCCTGTTATGCATCACACTGATAATGGAGGCAAATATGGGTCAAAAGTGTAACTAGGACAATGCACTTTATTGGCTTATTTTACCAGTAACATAACAAATGTTCTTTACATGCTTACAGCTGAGATCTCCACAGTGCTTTGTGACAAACAAAACAAAGCCGAGACGCTGCTGCAGAACCGAGAGAAAGGGGAAACTCCGGTACTCAAGACAATTGTCATTATGGACCCTTTCGACTCTGAGCTGGTCGAGCGGGGAGCCAAGTGTGGCGTGGACATCTTGTCTATGCAGGATGTGGAGGTAATGCAACTGATGAAGACAATTAAGTGATTAAGCTGATTAAGTTATTAGTGCATGTGCAATTGCTTAGTTGTGCTTATACTGGCTTGATGCCAATGATGTTTGAAATCTTGATTAACAACTTAGTATTAGTTGTTAATCAAGATTTCAAACATCATGCAAAAACATGTTTTTCAGACTCTGGGGAAAAACAATCGACAAAAGCCAAATGTAAGTTACAGATTTGTTTCTACTTTATTCGCATGATCTCATTGAAATGTTATCAGATTTGTTTAGGAGCATAGCTTTATTTTTGTGCTGATTCAATGTTCTCCATCAGCCGCCAAAGCCAGAGGACCTCAGTATCATATGCTTCACCAGTGGCACTACAGGTGATCATTTAAAAAAAAAAAATTGTTTTACCTCACCTGTTTTTGTCCTCTGAAAGGCTGTGTCATCTGTCAAAGTTGTTCATGTTTTTTTTGTGTGTCTGCCTGCACATGCCTGCAAATAGATCACACTGTGCATCCTGGCTGAGTAAGCTCATCAAGTGTGGTGTGTTTTTTTTGGTTTTTATTTTAATTATCTCAGGAAACCCCAAGGGAGCGATGCTGACCCATGAGAATGTGATCTCTAATGCTGCAGGTGTGATGAAAAGCTTTGAGGTATGCTTAATCACTATGGTACCACTAGATCTGAATTGTCTGGTCATTCCAAATGCCTTACATGGGGAAGCTGGCATCAAAGTATACTAAAGCCATACTTAAAGGATATATGTCTTACAGGAGCATAGGGAAAATGTGTAAAACGGGTTTCCAAAGTGCAGGCATTTACAGTATCTGTGCATATTGTATCTCAGGATGCCTTAAATGAACTGGACTTTACTGTAAATAGACTTCTTGTTAACAGAGGCTCCTTGCTTCCCACAGACTTCCATTTCCCCAAATCCCCAGGATGTCAGCATTTCATTCCTGCCTTTAGCACACATGTTTGAGAGGGTTGTACAGGTAAGAAAGCCAAATTATTTCAGAGGGATTTATGCAACTTTCTTTTTGTGCCATCTGCACCTTTGGGAAAACCCAGTAGTAGATCTTGTAGAGTTACTTATTTACTAAGCAAGGTATTATTTGCAATGCCAGTCAGTTTTGTGTGAAGGTTGATTTAAAAAAAAAAAGAGGTGGTGTGGTTTTCTTGCAGACAGTGATGTATAGTGCTGGGGCCAAGGTGGGATTCTTCCAGGGCGACATTAGACTACTGGCAGATGACATGAAAGCCCTACAGCCCACCATTTTCCCAGTGGTGCCTCGACTTCTCAACCGCGTCTACGACAAAGTTGGTCACTAGTGATGGGACACAAAATGTCCCGCCCTACACCCCGAATTTCCAGTCTTATTTTGAGTGCAGTATTTTCCCTTTTTTAGAAACATAAAATTGTGTCCCCAGGTTCAGAGTGGAGCCAAGACGCCTTTCAAGAAATGGCTGCTGAACTTTGCTCTGGAGAGGAAACATGCTGAAGTCAGGGAGGGTATCATCAGGAAGAACAGTATATGGGACCAGCTCATTTTCCATAAAGTCCAGGTACTGCACCTCACTGAAGTAAACAAGGATAATTTCATAGGAAGGCACACTCACTAAAAGAACACGTGCTTTATAATCTGTCTTGTCTCCAGGAGTCTCTGGGGGGGCGTGTGCGGGTCATGGTGACGGGAGCAGCACCTATATCTCCCTCTGTTCTCAACTTTCTCAGGGCGTCTCTGGGTTGTCAGGTACAGAAACAGTTATCCCCTCCTCTTTGTATCTTGTCTGCGCAAACTTTTATTAATCCAGAGGCTCACTCAACCTGGAAATCTCTGTGTAAGAGAATATGCACGCAAATGATGAGACATTTTTTTGAAGAAATTACATTTTTATGCTTAGTTATCCTTTTAATGCCATTTCAGGAAACCTTAGTTTGTAAAGAAATTTGACTTTGGTAGAACCTTTTTTTTAATTTTAAATTTCTTTTTCACTTTTCAACATGCACACTGCCTTAGAAGTTCAGGGTCAGTCAACCTCTCAGTTTTGATGGTTGAACATTCATGAACTCAAAGGGATGTGTGCTACAACCCAAATGAGATTGTAAACGATTACTCCCCAAACACAAGCACAGACATAGTTGAGATTGCAACATGATATCCATTGGTCACATTGCCCTTACTCTGCTCTCTGATTTGCTTGGTACCCTTAGATCTTTGAGGCGTACGGCCAAACGGAGTGCACTGCCGCTTGCACCTTCACCATGCCAGGAGATGCCACCTGTGGTATGTGCAGTTCAGAGGAAGCCTGGATTGAATTGTCCCACCAATTATCCCAGTTATCATCCACTTTTTGAATTCTTTAAAGCAAAATGGAATTGATATTTAAGATTTCAATCTAGTGCAATAATGCAAATGATCAGTAAGTTTCTTAGTTTTAGTTATGACAATAGTGAGCAAAAGAAACCCTCTGTTACATGCTTTATTTAAATAGGGCATGTTGGAGTTCCTGTGCCTTGTAATGTGGTGAAGTTGGTGGACGTTGAAGAGATGAACTACTTTGCTTCCAATGGTGAGGGAGAGGTAAGTCCATAGCTACAGCAGTGTAAAACTCTATGGTCGTAGATTACAACTTGTCGAAATTTCAGGAATATGCACGGTTTAGAGGTTTGAGGAAAAAAGTAGTTAATGGTCCACTGGTCTCAGTCAATCATGTTCTTTCTTGATGGTCTCTGCCAGGTCTGCATCAAGGGTAAAAATGTGTTCAAGGGCTACCTGAAAGACCCAGAGAAAACAGCAGAAGCCTTGGATAAAGATGGTTGGCTCCACAGTGGGGACATTGGGAAATGGCTGCCGGTAAGAACTGAAAGATGGGTAATGGGGGGGGGAATGGACTTCTTCCACTGCATTGCTGGCACCACCTGTGTATATAAGGTGTGGAGTAAAAGGGTTAAAGATGAGGGGCAAGGAGGAATGATGAAAGGAGAATAATGGACAATTGAAACTGGTTCTAGAGAGGAGGTAATTGTCTCTTTGGGGAGTCATTAATTTCCCTGGAGTGCATTTTCTTGACTTGGTTTGGCAGGAACTTGTCAAAGCAGGCGCTGCAGTTTGAGTGATTATACTTATTCACACTCTCTCGTTAGGCAAATAACGCTCTGGACCTTTGATGCATGGCATTATTTTTCTCACGCTATCGCTGCCCTGTATCTATCTGAACCAAAGCACAATCAAAATTGTCTCCTTAAGTGACACATGGGAACACAATATTTGATAAACAATTAGATGAATGAATGATTTGGTCATGCAGTCAGAGGTGATCCATTTCACAAAATAGTCATGTTTATTTACACAGCCCTTATCACAAACGAGGACAAAGACAAAAGGACTTTACAGACCTAACTAGGACAAGTCAGATTTATGACACAATCACTTGTCAATAAAATTCTAGCCTACGTATCTAAGGTTGGGCGAGGCAATTCAAAGGGCCCCCCCCCCCCCCCCCCACCAGGACAGATGGGTGTGCAATAGATGAGACAAAACCCCAGCCAGGGCCCCTATAGGTCAGCATATGTAATGCAGGCCATATGTCATTGTCCTCTGTTGACCAGGGTAATAACGATGTAATATACATGGCAAAGTGAAAAATGTATAATTGGATTAATCTTGAGCCTGTAAAGATCTATTGTTCCCACTTCCCCTGTGATGTATTTTATACTGCTAGTCCTGGCAAAATGTTTTATTTCTACAATATGATCGAAAATGTTTTGTGCTAGAGTGGAGTTCTGAAGATTATTGACCGGAAGAAGAATATTTTCAAGTTGTCTCAAGGAGAGTACATAGCACCAGAGAAGATTGAGAATGCCTATATGCACAGCGCACCTGTGGCCCAAGTGTTTGTGCATGGAGACAGCCTACAGGTAAATCGTGTGTGTGTGTGTGTCAACAAACGCGTATATAAAATCTACACACACAATCTCTCTCTGTCACTAACACCGCTGTCTACTGTGTCTGTAGTCCAGCCTGGTAGCCATCGTGGTGCCTGACCCTGAGGTCTTGCCGAGCTTTGCCCAAACACGGGGGATTCCAAGGCTCACTGGAGGAACTGTGCAAAAACACGGTAAGGTTTGTCAGGTCTCCTCCTTCAGCAAGTCCTGCTTGGCTTTAAGCATACTTTATTGTTTACCTACAGCGCCATCAAATTACCCCTGCAGTGATACATGTTTATCATTAATATTGCCTTTTTAAAATAAATGCCAATTGGAGTAGTCCTGCATGTTTTCTGTAAAATGCATCAGGGAGGAAGTCTGCAAGTCAAATTTAATATTTGGCTAAAGTCCACTCAGCAGTGATGTGGTGTTTTTCAGATGTAGAGAACTTGCATATGAAGTTATTTGGCTGGACTTGCCAAAATGCACTATTTGTAGAGAAACTGACTTTTAGATTGCCTGTTTTGCCTCAAACAATGATTCCAAAAATGACCTTTTTCTTCCAGGAAATTAAGAAAGCCATTCTTTCTGACATGACCAAACTGGGCAGAGAAGCAGGACTTAAGTCCTTTGAGCAGGTAACTGCTCTCCATGAATTGCCAATTAAACAATGTTAAATTAAACGTTTATTGTATATAGTTTTCTTCTGATGAGTGTAACCTGCAAATACTTGTTCACATAGTAATTGTCAGTAATAGTTACACATTGGTTAAGACTTTTAGGGTCTCTTTATTTCTTTAATGTAAAATAGGAAAAAATGACTGGACTACCCATTCATCTAAATGATACAAGCTTATTACTCTTAAAATCTAATCAGCACAACAAATAACCATCTGTACTTTTTTCTTCTTTCTTCCTCCCTCATGCAGGTGAAAGATGTGCACCTCCACCCGGAGCAGTTCACCATTGAGAATGGTCTGCTAACTCCCACACTCAAGGCCAAGAGGGCCGAGCTGAAAGCCCTCTTCCAGCCGCAGATCAACAAACTTTACAATAACATCCAGTAACTGGACAAACCTGTGTACCACCACCTCTTGTATTTTGGCTATACCACATTTTGAAACTAAAATAAAACTTGAATCAATTCACCTCTTGTGCAGCTGCTGTCTTCTTTTCTTTTCCCCTCCACAGTGCATAGCAAAACAGACAGTTCCTCAAAGAATATACAGAGACCCACCATGTCTCTTCCAAGGCACCAAATGTGCTAGAGACCCGAGTGTCCCCTGAGACTGAGGTTCTGTTAAACTAATCTTTCTGCTGAACAAGGAGTTGCATGATGCAGCTGGCGTTGTGCTCCCTTAGCTGCAACTTGAGTGTTGGATGGTCCTGCCCTGGCCGCAACCCCAGTCAAAGCGACGGGTGCACCAACCACACTCCAGACCAGTACACCCCGCTATTGTTAGAATATAGTTCCACAGGCCTTAACTTTATATTTAAACTTCTCAATTTGAAATCAGGGCATCTACACAAGGCCTTCATTGTCCAATCCAGGGTTACAAAGCAGTTCAGTAAGTAATGTAGTAGTGGTAGTAGTGTAAATCTACAATTGTGTTAGCCATTATCCAAGTCTAGATTCAGTCCAGCCCAAAATGTGAATCAACACCACCCTCATGTGTTAAAATACAAACATGGCAGGTACTCATACTGCTCAATGCTCCACTGTCCTGTTGCAGTATTTTACTTTACATCATCCTTAGACAGGATTGCGCTATAGATGTAATTTTCAATTACCAAAAACACATTATGGAAAAAAAAAAGGTAACAAATTTCTTCATGCTGGTTTTCACACTTTTTTGATTGCATATTTAGTGTTTGTTGAACTGTTGAGTTGATCTTCAGGCCAATTGTGTCATTACTTTTATATACATTTCTATTATGACAATATTACAATTTTCTTTTTTTTTACTATTTTTATTAGGATTTCTGCTGTGGGGGTCTATCTCTTGGAGCTCATGGTTTGTCCCCTTACATTTGTTTTGGTCCTTTTATTTTGCAGTACTTTGTAACTTTAAGTGCTATATTTAGTTATCATCCCTGATTTTTATGGATTACTACCTTTCTAATTCAAATGCTTTTGAGAAAACAAGCAAATATGATTCCTTTTTTACAATTGTTTGGCAGACGTTCTGTCATATAAAAACCCCACACATTTGGTTACCAACAGAGTCTGCTCTTCAAAATAAGAGATCTGATCAGTCAGACAGATTGTATACAAATGGAGAAAATCCAGTGCCATGGCTACTCTCCCTAGGAGTGGCTGTCCAGCAAAGATCACAGCAAGAGCATGTTGCATAATGGTCAAGGAGGTGACAAAGAACCCCAAGGTAACAGCTAAGGATCTGCAGGCATCTCTTGAACTTTCTAACATCTGTGTCCATGAGGAAACCACTGCTCTCCACAAAAAAAACATTGCTGCCCACCTCAAGTTTACCAAAGACCACCTGGATGTTTCACAAAACTGAACTTTTTGGCAAAAGGGCACAAAGCTATGTTTGGAGGAGAAAAAACACTGCATGCCAAAAGCTCATCTCAACTGTGAAGGATGGTGGAGGGAGCATCTTGGGATCAAGTAATTCAAAGTTGTATTAGGAAATTCAGGAAAAAAATCAGTTTATTTGTTAAATCTATTTTTACGACTTAGATGAAGATAAGACCATTTTTAGGCGCCATAAACTTTTTCTCATAAACTGTACCAATCTATTTCAATCAATATTTATACTGATTGAAGTGGTAAACTATTCTGCAAATAAAAAGCTACATGGAAACTGGAACTAAAACATGGAAAATAACAAGCCTGCCACCTTGTGTTGGGTTTCCCAATCGGTAGGCTTTTACGGAGAGGCTTTCTTTTACTCAGGGGCTTTTCTTGAGTTTTAACCACAGACTGGGCTCCAAGGCTGCAGCTGGATACTGAGCTATACTTCACCTGTGGTTTCCAACGGGAACACCAAACCGGCGCTTTGGGACCTGAGAGAGCAGAAGTCCCCCAACTAGTCAATAAGTAGAGTTTAATGCACATTAATTCGCCTCGCGCGTGATTCTCTATATTGATACAGGTCATATTTGAGTCGGTGCATGGATTTCAGTGGCTGCTGTCCCACTCCAGTTAGCTACCTGTGAACCGGAGCAGCTGCAGACTTCTTCAACATGGCCTCTTCTGCCACAGGTGACCGCCAAGAGCAGGTAAGCGGATTTTTGAAGTTGTCTCGCCGAAAAGAAAAACTACGCTACTGTAGCCCGAACAAACTAGTATTTGCTAAGTTGTAGATAAGATTGGGATATATTGACGCGAGGCGATGGCGTTCCTGTTTTTCCCACATCAAAGTGTGCCAAGTTCCTGGATCTGTAAAAGTTTGGTTTCACTGTGTGGGACACGGGAGGAATAGCCGAAAATAGAGCAGACGAGTTGTAATTGTCATTTAACAGTAATGCCGTGGCTCATTTTCTTTGGCAGGCAAATTGGCGACTGTGTTTTGAGTTTGTGATACTAAAACGTTATAAGCCGCTCAGGCCATTCATAACCTCTGCTGCATAAGCGGTGTGTGCTGTAGTGCCACAATCCCCCTCCCACTGTTTTTTATCACGGTGGGATAGCACGTAAATTAAAGTTTTAATTCAGACATACAACATGTAGCTGTTTTCTTATGTCTTCAGGACAGGTGCCAACAGTGAATTGGAGGTTGCCCATAAAAATGGTTGAGAGAGAAGTCAGTTTTTAAAACGCAGCCCACACAACTCTGCCACCCAAGCCCCTCCAAAAGCTCAGGAAAGCCCCAGAACTAAACCCTAACCAGATGGAGGAATGTGTTTTTATCTGATTTAATAGGCAGTTAAACATATTAGCAAGCCTCAACACATTTAGCCTGGTTATCAATAAAAAAAAAGAAGCTATTAACATGTCACAACCAGTCTGCAAGGTTCAAGATGTTTGGCTGGTTTTGATTCCCCTCATATCTGCCTGTCTGGCCTTCTTTCAGTTTACCTGTCTGTTCAGATGCCTGTCTGTCCATCAGTCTGTCTGTCCATCAATTTGCAATTTTGCTGTCCCAATAATTAATTCACAATTAACAATATTTGTGAGAACTTGCAATTTTGCAAACTTACCACCATTTTCTTTGCTGCATGAGACTTGCATGCATAAAATGGTCTAGTCAAACCATATGTCAACAAACCTTGGTGTCCTTACAATTCAACCAACAATTCAACAGTGGAGCTTTTGAAATGGTGGAGATGGAGAACAGTGAGTTGTTGTTTCATACGTGAGATTTATTCACCCCATTAGGTGCACTTTGTTAAAAAGCCATATTAAAACCTTATTTTCAATCTAAATAATGTGTTTTGGCTAAACAAGCCCACTTGATCCGCCCATCAAGTGATGCATGAAGCTTCCTGGTTTCGCCCATATGAGGCATTACATTCCAGTCATTTGGCAAATGCTTTTATCCAAAGCGACTTACAAGTTACAGTTGACACTACGTGGGCATCGAACCCACAACCCTGAGACTGAGAGTGTCATGCTCTACCGACTGAGCTGCCTGGCCCAGACATATGTAGTCTGGAACATATGTAGTCTGGACATAATCTGGAACGACCACTGGTGGGAAACCTTCCTGGTGCATAGGAAGTGACGAATCCCAACTAGATAATGCATGTCGAGATTCACAGTTACCACAGGAAGTGATTATGTATGACTCGTTCACAATGGGAGATAAAAATCCCAATTTTGTCTTTAGTGCTACTTCAGTACTACTTTTGGTGGTGGTTGGTAGGGTGTCCTTCTGTCCTGCTGAGCAGCTCAGAACAACATTGTCTCCAAATGACTGCATCCATCCATCCGAAGTCCATCCAGAGTTGACTAGACCAAGGCCAGTGGAGACCAGGCATATATTTCAGTGCATCTCTATGATACAACTAAGCTTGGCACTAAACTACTCTATGCAGTGTGCAGATACTTTGTGTAGGTTAATGATTAATAACTACACTGAAAGATCACGGACACTCTAGCCCCATAAGCATCTGCACCCAAAAGATTAGCTTAGTCAGCTTCTTAATTCAAGTTTTTGTATTAATTTCTTCTACATGGGCCTTTTCACACTGCCTCTCATTGTAATGAGAAAAGTCTAGTTCAGCTGAGTCAGTGCCCTTGTTGCATGGGGGAGTGAGTTTACTGATTCACTCACATTGGCTTTCAGTGCAGAGTGTAATAAAATGAGTAAACATGACCTCAGTTGTGGTAAGGCACTGTCAAGTCACAGACAGAGTGTGAATGTGTGCTTATGGAGAGGAAGACTTTGTCATTGTTGTGGCGTAGACCCCAGTTGTTGGGATCAGGCCAAATAACAAATGTAATCATCTAAGCGATCACATTTAGCCACAGCCGCAAACAAATATTATGAGATAGTAGTGTGTATTTGTTTATTTGAGTGTTTATGTGTAAAGGTCGGTCTGCATGTGGCTGTGTGTGTTTCTGTGCTCATATACTTGTTGTGTGTGTGTGTGTGTGTGTGTGTGTGCGTGCTAGTCTGTGACTAGCTGAGCCAGATACACAGCAGGGATAGTGGGTCACAGACTGTGATAAGTGAATGGTCGCTATTGACAGGGACTCAGACAGAGGGAAGGACTCGCTGTTCTGATGCCAGTATATGGCGGCTCAGTGTATTCATAGTAATTCATAGCAGGGCCTTTAGCATTTAGTTGACAGAGCGATTGCTGTTGATGGGACACATTTTGGCTGCTGTGAGGATTGAGCCAGCGACCAATAGGCTACCCTGCTGCAATATTTAATAATCTCACTTAGTAGTCAAAATTATTTAATCATCAAACTGATGCGTTACTGCTGATACACTTTATTGTGAAAGCATGCCACTTCCTTGCATCACTGCATCAAGCATCAAGATAAAGAATGACGACAAGATGCTTTGATAGGTGTTTGGTTTCATTCCAAGCACTAAAACCAGTTGGAGGTGGTCAATGCTCAGTAGTTCAAAAAGGAAAACGACTGCATCCTCAAAGATGCAATCAAATTTGTTGTAAGCAAGGGTCTTAAGCTAGCTAATAACTTCATATTCCAAAATGACTTTTACTTTCATGCCTGAGATCAGTTTGCAAGAGTAGGTATTGCGTTTTCCAAATGCGTTTCCACAGTTGCTTTGGAATGAAAATGTTGGTGAGATGCAGAAGAGTCTTAAGCTCAGTCATTAGGTTTTCGAAGTCACGCTGAACAACAATTAGCAGCCCAGTAACTGACAAAAGAACATCTGCACATTGGAGGAATGGATGAATGAATGAGTCCCAGTGTGTAAGTGATAGTGACCTAGAATAGCAGTAAGTCTGTGAACAGAGGGAGATTTTGCTGGTGTCATAGCACAAGGCTCTGACCCCCAATCCCCAACCCACACACACACATACACACACACACTGGAAACAAAACACATAGCACTGACTGATACTGGGAGTGACGCCATTTGTCTGGGAGGGGTGCATTGTGTGTGTGTGTGTGTGTGTATCTATTACATGTAGATGTGTGAGAGGTGTTGTGTGCTTGTGTTTTGGTGTGTGTATGTGTGTGTACGTGTGTGTGTGTGTGTGTGACCCAACCGGTGCAGTGAGCCCTTGTCCTCTTGAGCCACCAGAAGCTCCTTTACTGTCCCCCAGCTGTGGGTGTGATGTCATGGTAACCGTAGCAGTACACCGGGTGACTCAGCTGATAACAGCAGTGTGTGTGCGCAGAGAGACAGTGACGGGGCTTTTCCTGGTGTAAAATGGGTATTTGCCCCTGTATATCCTAATTTGTGTATAAGCAGCATCAGCCATACCCTTTTCAGGGTGTCTGCAAGTTGCATCAAGTAAAGTACAATAAAGTACAATAAATCTAAGACTTAATATTTTTTCCTATGATCCGAAAAAGTAGTTAGATTTGTCACTAGTTGCCTAAATAAAGAAATAGAAATAAAGTTGACTAAATCTAGCAACAAAGTCGACAACTGTTGGCAACGCTGTTATGCTGTTTTTAGCCAAATAAGCAGCAAAGTCCGCTTAGACAACCAATGAGAAGACTGCTACTGTTTCCGAGTTGTGTTATTAATGCACGCCCTCTGCGGGTCGGCTGGCTGCATTGTGCCAAAAGTCAAAGTCGGGTAGTGTGCGACCCCTTGTCTTTGTGTGTGTGACACCCCATCTTTGTAATGTGAACAGCGTTGCGACGGGCTGGCAAGCAGACCATTTGTTGGCAAGACTTGAACAGTCTTGTAGCCTGACCTAGTCTTTCTCGTCTTTCTTCCTCTATGGTATCATTTTCTCTGTCTTTCTGTCTGGCTCTGGGCAAAAACATAATAGTTAACTAGCTACCATTTACCTAAATGTGCTGTACATACTGTATACACACAGCCATGTGTGCATTCACATGCACAAACACATGCTCCATGTGTGCCAGAACACACCCGGTATATAGGGTGTTGTCAGATGTCAGGCAACATGAGGGTATGCCAGCTATCTGCACCGTAGCCTGTTTTAACCACACACACACCCTAGTTTCACTGTGCCATCATTAGAGATGGGGAAAACTATATTTATGTAACCGCAGTCACTGAGTCACTCTACATGTCCATAGAAAATAATGGCAGCTCCTGCCACTCAGGCAACACATGGCCAACTAGGTCTGCATGGTCATATTTCACAAGTTGAGGTCCATCATATATTGACAGTCTTCAATTAGCAAGTGTATGAGGACACCAGCTTCTAGTCCATTGTTAGACATTGTGATTACAGGGTCCCACACTAACTAGCATTATAGTTGGGGTTAGATACAGGATTAGGGTAAATCCATGTATAATCAATGGAATCACACCAAAATGGAAGACCAGATCTAAAATGTCTCCAAAAAATTTCCATTGTTAGAGGGTGGCCTGAAGTTTGAGAACCACTGAGCTAAGGAGACCAACAACTATCTGGAAAGTTATGTCATTGAAATCACCAAGGTCCCAATAGTTCCCAAAGACTGAATACACTAATGTTGAGCAAACTGATGTTGCCAGGCAACAAAGACAGTTCAAGCCACTAAGAAGACTTCAGTCTAATAGTCAGGGAAATAAATACCAAACCAATGAAGGCTTAAATCAACCACGGACCCCTCAGTGTTGCAGCTTTTACGATAGATGGCTTTGAGAAGAACAATGGATGTGGACAAGATACGTGTAAAAAGTCCATCTGTTGCATTTAAAGGGAGGGCATGAACGCAGCTCAGTGGTAGAAAGTTAGTCAGGTTCCAACTTTCCAGCTCTGCTCCTGTCACAGTGCAGCTCGCTGGGGTTGGCGATGAGACCATTTTAGGCGCGGAACCATGTCTTCGCTACCATTAGCATTGTGTGTGTGCTGGTGCTGAGACAAAGACGAATTGTAAATCGGGGGTGGATGGAAAGTCCTTCTCTTTGTGACTGGTGTTTGTGTGTCTGCTCTTTCTCACTGGCTGTGTGTGTGTGTGTGTGTGTGCGTGTGTGTGTGTGTGTGTGTGTGTGCGTGCCTGAGGGATTCCATCCAGATCTCTTCTGTGTGAATGAGCCTCTTATTGTTGTTACTTTACGAGTGTCAGTTAACCTTTTCATCTGACAGCTTGTGTTCAGATCGGGGTGTTGTAGAAAAAAGCCAGTCGGTCAGTTAAAAGGGACAGAACACTATCTGCTGTCCAAGTTCAGTGAGATTGTATTGTATTAACCATTCAAATTATATGTCATGTGATGTTCTGGCCTTTTTTTGCATTAACAAGAAAACTGAATTGACCAGAAGGGTAAATGAGGGTAAATATTTTAAATCATCTGAACTTCTACCACAGCTCCTTCTGATTTCAGACACACAAAAAGATAGATAGATACTGCACTGTTCTGTCTGTGCACCATATACCACAAGCTATCCATAATAAAATAAATAATCTATATCTAGGTCCTTAAAAAGTATTAAAAGGTCTTTTCACCATGTAATGACAGGTTTCTTGATGCTGCATGCTCACTCTTGGATTAATAAATAACAGGGTTAGTAGTACAATATGCATTGCATCTGCAGTACCAATCACAATTGGACTTCTCAAGTCCAAAGTCTCAAATTTGGTTGTAAAAGTGAGAGACAGTTTTGAGCGTGACAGCAGCTGGCACGACACACACAGAGGGGGAGAGAGAGAGAGAGAGAGAGAGAGAGAGAGAGAGAGAGAGAGAGAGAGAGAGAGAGAGAGAGAGCGATCAGACCAGACCAGACCAGCCTTGAGTATGTAGTGACATAAATGCTAATGTGAGCTAATGAGCTTCTAGCTGTAATGCATGAAAGAAGACTGGACTTGGGTTGACCTTGTGTGTGTGTCGGTGGGTGTGTAAGTGTGTAAGTGAGTAAATAGTCCTGGTCCTTTTACATTTTGTCTCTGTCAAGATCCACTAGCTACAGAGAAACCCTTTTGTTTAGTGTTTGCCATTCTTTAGTGAACACAATAACATAGTCACTTTAATACTTAACACCTCTCAACGTAGAGGCTCTGTGATGTGTGAGAGAGAGAGAGAGAGAGAGAGAGAGAGACAGACAAAGAGAGAGACAGAGAGAGACAGAGAGACAGACAAAGAGAGAGACAGAGAGAGAGACAGAGAGAGACTGGTAGCTCTATCGATTATAATTTGATGGCTGTCACGCCAAACATCCTTTCCAAAGCCCTGATTGGTTCACACAATGGGATTCTCGCTGTGATGGGGTTGTCAAGGAGAAATCATGCCACATTATGGTTGTTACCATGGGGACTCATCCATTGCCATGGCGCTGCCCTGGCAACTAAATATGATCACCGGACTTCAGACTCATTTCCTCTTGGCCGGTCATCATCATCATCTTTCCAAAGATATCATTAGCATGCAGACAGCATCACTGGCACTTTGCATTGCATTGGATACAATTGAATACAGGCATTTCCAAAACCTCATATCTCAAATTAGATTTTTTTTTTCAGCTTACGTTTTTGGAGATACAAGGGCACACAGGGCAAACCATACCGTTAAAGACATTCTGTATGACTTGGTAAGCTGCGTGTGCTAGGTGTCATTTCACAGAAGCACCTGCTAGTTGAGGAGCTTTGTAAGAAGGCCAAACTGTCAGACCTGCAATTTAATGTTGCAATACATGGACAACTATCTTGATAATTTATTGTTGTCTTTAGTGGGGGTGAGTATTGGTGACATGGAAAAAATCAATGTGAATAGAATCAAATAGGTATTTATTAGCCACTAGGGGAATTAGGCTTCCACAGTTAGGCAATGGGTTAATGGTATGGAAGAGGTGGTAACATGTTGGCATACAATGGACATCATAAAAAAATGTTGATCCACCGCAAGTCAATGGACTTAGTCATACACTTGACCTCACATGCAAAGTGCCCTTCAAACATACAACTGAACATTCAAAACAGATGTACAGGCAAATTAAAACAGAGAGCAAAATTGTAGGTATAATGAAGTCAAATCGTGTGGTGGTGGAAGGACCTTTGAAAAGCATTGTGCCTACACTAGGGTACAAAGGTGTGGTTCTCATGACTTTGTACATTGAGAGGATGGGATGAGGAGGAGAGGAGAAGTGTGTTTTTTCTTGGCATGGCCGACTCGAAATGCTCTTAGCTCCGATCTTATCTTGGTTGTGGTTGGATCTACACACCTTGCCAGGCTAGCAGAGAAAATGAGCGATGCCAGTTTGGGCCTGTTGCTTTTATTTGTTCCATTATAATCTGTTAGTGACCTGGAAATCTAGTTGACTAAACTGGGGCAAATCTGATGAGCCAAATCTGGATTGGATGTTTTTTTTGTTGCTCACATGAATATTTACCGTCATAGAGAGCATGCCACCGACAAACATTCATATCCATAATATTTCATCAGCAAATAAAATGAGTCAAAGTGTTTTGCTGTTTTTACAGTGACATTTATGTTATAGCCATTTAGCTGACACTCTTGTCCAGAGGGTGCAACATTAGAACAAATCTGAGTGCTAGCAGCAAGCTAGTGACATGGATGTTTCACCATGGCTTATTCTGACTCCGTTTATGATTTTCTTGCATCGCATTTGTGAGAGGAGGCAGAGACACCAATTTCTCCAGTGACAGCAACCTCAATAGTCCATAATGCAATGCAGCCACAAGACATCTTGCATTTTCTCCCTTTTATTCGACTGGAAAATCCCGCTCTCTTGCTCATACTATGTATTTGCACACGTATAACCCACAGCTGAATGCAAAAAGTTCTCAAAAGGTCTGTCTGAGAAATGTAGGAAATCACTAACTGAAGTAGAAGTAGGCGGAGCAGGTTGGGGGAGAAATAACTCTCAGAAAGCATTAAACATCACAGATTGATGATAACAGCATAAGAGTATCGGACGGGGGAATTTTTCCTTTAAGGTCAACCCAAGTCCAGTCCTCCTGCATGCTCTGCAGCTAGTTCCTCATTAGCTCACATCAGCATTTGTGTCACTACATGCTCACAGCTAGTCTGATCTCTCCCGCTTTCTCGCTCTCAAACACTCACACAAATATCACAGGCTTAGGGTGCAGGAACACACACACAAACTATCCTCCAGTAGTCATGGGGACGTGGAGTACATTTCTGCCGATAGCTGAAGTTCAATGGTGTTACACTGATGTGTCTGACTAGTGTGTGTGTGTGTGTGTGTGTGTGGCCTCTGAATGGCCTCGGCTTTGTGTTGTAGAGACTGTCTACTGAAGGCGTTATTGTTGTCTTGCCATGCACGTGAGTCTAGAAAAATGGGGTCCCAAAAAAAATCAAAATGGTGAACAAATCTGGATTCTTGGCATAACGGCAACAAGGGAGACAACTAATCGTTACATCCAGATAAATGTTGTCATGCTTTAGGCTGCTCTCAGCTGGTGCAGCCTCTCAATACAATAGCACATGATGCTGAGAGAGGGAGACACACACACACACACACACACAGAGAGAGAGACAGACAGACACAGAGTCGTATTTAGATGAGACATCAACACTGTCATTGTGGATTAATCTTAAATCTGTGCAAGATAGCCAGTTTTTTTTTTTTTATATATATTTTGTTTTTAATGGTATAACCACCTTTGATGGTAAACAATCATATGTTAGATGTCATTTTTAAAGTTTTGTTTTGTAACAAAATCGTCACGGTACTGTATGGCTTTCTAGAGTTGCATGATTATGGCTAAAATGATAATCCCAATTATTTCCTGGATATTGTGATCATGATTATTAATCTTGTCTTTTACTGCATTTTTTGCATCTCATGTGAACATCTTCACTACTTTCAACTACAGCAGTCATAATACTATGACAATATTCTGCAGTTATTAATTATGGAGGCTAAAATCTCAAAATTATAAATATACACAGTTAAATGTGCAACCCTATGGCTATATAAAAGCCCCAATCTGTGATTTCAGTTTATTTCTTCAATAAAATGTTTGGGATATTGCATTTATCTAAGATTTGTATAAGGGGTAGGTAGTATTGTCTGCCGCTTTATCTTACAGCGAACGGCCAGTTGTTGACAATTCATGTTATATTGGCTTCATCAGTTTGACAGGATGGGTCACATGACCAAACCCACGGCGATACTTCTAGCATTGACGTCATCCAGCAAGAGTTGTTCCCGTAAGCCTCCGTAAGCGTTTTTTTTAAGTTGTGTGAGTGTGTGTGTGTGTGGCAGCTAAGAATTAAACTTTCATTTATCTTTGTAGTTCCACCAACCCACACAAACACACACGTACAATCTGTCATTTGGTGGCCACTCTTATCCAAGTACCTTACAATAACATGAGTGCATAGATTGTTTTAACATGAGTTGTTCCAGTGAGCATCAAACCATTAACCTTGCCAGATTTTGTGCTCTACCATTTCACTCTCATATACACAAAGACACACACACACACACACACACACACACACACCTACATAAATACACCAGATACTACCTTCCTCTTGTACAGTTTATCTCCCTACCTGTTTATATAAAGGGCCTTTATCCTCTATCAGAGTTTGCCTTTTGCTAGCAGTGATAATGGTGTTTGGTGTTGATAACACCCACTCACACAAGCAGACACAAGCCCATTCCGCTCAGGCTTTTTGGTGTTCACACGCTTTGATCAAAAAACAAATCAAATTCTTGGCAAATCAGAT
>JAXDDX010000086.1:55000-360000 GCA_034670405.1 Hoplostethus atlanticus
GAGCAAAGGAGAGAGGGAGAGGAGAGAAGGGACCTGGGATGGTAACCTCACATATCTGTTGTGAGACAGCATCTCTGCTGATAAGAGATGACTGTACTGTCGCTCTGACTCTGTGAAGAAGAGAGAATCAGGGAAGAAGGGAATGGAAGAGGAAAAAAGAAGAGAAGAAGATGAAGCACATGAAGGAAAAGTGGAAGACTGGGGTGAAGTGGAAGGAGAAGAAATGAAAGGCAATTGTGTCAGTGTTAGGTTGATGGCTCCATTTTAGAGAGGAAGTGGAGAGGACAGAAGAAGGGAAGGGTAGGCAGAGAGAGAGAAACGAGTGTGATGGGAGAAAGCAGACAGGACGAGGAAAGACAACAGGAGAGCAGAAAGTAATAAAGCCAAAAGAGACGAGAAAGAGCAGAGAGGAGTGTGTTTTTGCTCCGTTGAGCCTCGCAGCAAAGCGCTGCCTCCACTCTCAACCTGTTGCTATGCACAGTATAGGCGATAGAACCATGGTAACAACATTGATGTGGATGACAACATACAGTATGTGGATCATTACCCCAGGAGAGGTCACAAGAACAGTCACAATTCTGGATGCTTTCAAATGTAACAGGACTAGTGAAATGCTCCAATGTGGGAGATTTTTATTTTCTATTTTGTTTAATTTCCTAATCAGGCTAAGTGAGTCCCACTCATTCTGCACCTCTGGTCCCATGGATGCCTTCAGCATATACATAAAGAAGTGTGGCATACACAGCAACCTTTAATATTTCCTATGTTCCTGCTTGTAGAGCATGAGGAACAACATTCTGTCTTAGAAGGAGGATTAGTATTCTAGCTAGCTAATATAATATAAATGAATCTTCTAAGTCATTGAAAATTACCAAAGGCACTATACTGTTTGAATGAAGGAGGGATGCCCATGGGCCAGTGAGATAAAGTAGGGTGGCATTCCATCACGTTTTACCTGATGCCCGATGTGTCAGAACTCTGAAGTTCTTATTAGTGGCCCAGCATTCATTTCAGGACAAATTCATTAGTCTCTTGGTCCTTAATGTCAAGGCTGTATCTAAAAATGGATGCATCATATTTCGACATCAGGGATCCAAGTTTTAACCTTTTAACATTTTAACAACAAGATTTTATTGATAACTTTTAAGGATTATTAAGGCCTTGGCCCTAGCTATATCGCCGACCCTTTAACCTCTTGTGAGCCAGATGATTTTATTTTTATACTGCATTATTTTACATCTGACTTTTAGCCAATAACATGTTGCTCTACATGGACTGTTCTCATAAGCAGAAACAACATGTATGTTTACTGACGTGTTTGCATTACTATACATGTTCTCTCTGATATAAAATTAGCAGAGCACCTCAGGGGAGGCACACTAACAGAAATGGTTGACCAGAGATAACTGGTCACACTGATGTCCTCTATAACAAGCTCTATAACAACCATTTTCTTCTAGAGCACTTTTCTGCACAAAGTTGCTAAAATGAAGAGTTAATTTCTGGCTTGTTAGCTCTTGTTTGTTTGTAGCATGCTAGCTGATATTGTTTTCTTGGCTCTTTATTAGTAGCATGTTTGGTGGGATATTGATCTGTTATGTTGGCTTGTTAGCTTTGTTTGTAGCATGCTATCTGGCAGCGTTTGGTTTGTTAGTAGCATGGTTGCTGGTATATTGATTCTTTAAAATGTTGATATGTGGCAGTACTGATATGCTGTTCTCAGCCCTTGGTATAACTTTATGCTGATATAATTTGGTTTCCGATCTGCTGAGCGGGTCTTCTTAAGCCAGCAGAATCAGTCGTCCCATTAGCTTAATGTTGTTGAAATCGATAGCAAGTTTGGAAATTATTGAGTAATGTTGGGAAGTAGAGAGAAGCCTAAGCGTAGGTGGGCTGCAGGTAGGCGACTTTAGCTGTATTTGGTGTTAAGAGTGGGTGTCGGGTGGTGGTTCTAGGACGCCAGAAATCAAAGCTGAGCCTTCTGGAGGTGCCATACCTGCACTCACACACTTAACCCTATAACACTTAGATTACTTCATTTGGTTTAACTGACTAGCACTGCTATGGTGGACTAGTCCATCACCCAGAGATTAACCGTCATGTAATGTTTCTTCCTCATTCATAGCAGAAGTGCATGCTTGTTAGATTCAGTAAATCAAGTCTTCCTCCATGTCTGTGTTTTTGTTTACTTGCTTACATCTTTCCTTTTTGTCCCTGTCTGTCTGCCCTAGGTGTAATTACAGACCATGTCAACAGTGGTGTGGTTTTTAGGTCAGAGCCTGTGAAGAGAGAGAAAAAGAGAGAGACATAAAGAGAGAGAGCGAGAGAGTACATGGAGAGTACATGGGGGACCTGAGAGCTTGGCAGGTGTGTTAATGGATGTAGCTATGGCAACCAAAGACCCGCTGGGAGAGGGAGCGAGCGAGAGAACCAGTTTGGAACTGCAGAAGTGCTTTTTTTATCTAGACATAAAGATAGATAGATAGATAGATAGATAGATAGGGGATACTGATCGATCGGGGATACCTGGGGAATTGTATTTTATAGTATACTCGTTTCCATTGTAATATTTAGGCTGTTGTATTTATCTGTGATATGAGATGTGTGTATCTGAGTGGATTATGAAACATATAAATATCTTAACACTTAAACCATCAACTCAGATGTGAGCTATCTGGAATGCTGTGTCTTAACTGGATTACTACTGTGCATGTAAACTCACTTAGCAGGAAATCCATTTGAACTGAGTGTAACACCCAGTATAGATTTGCTCTCCTCCTTAGTTACACAATTTGTGTGTGTCTATGCGTCTATGTTTGTGTATTGAAGTTGTGTGTTGAAGCTGAGGTGTACCGTAGGTTGGGCTACCTGCCCCCTGCGCCCAGGACACACACATACACACACACACACACACACACACACACTCAGTCTGGACAGTGCAAGTGTTCTAACTGAGGAGAGAAACAGGAAGAGAGTGACAGAGGATCCCACCTGGCAAGCCGTGTGTGTGTGTGTGTGTGTGTGTGTGTGTGTGTTTGGTGGATGGTGGGAGGTGGTGGTGGGGGGGTTCTACATAACGAGGAAGCAGTTTTGCTGACACACATACCAGACATATTGTGAACTTGGAGACTTGCCATTACCCTCTTTTCCACCCCCCATCTGCACCCCCCCTCCCCTCCCCTCCCCCTGTCTGACCTGTTGTTACTGGCAGTGGTCATTTCTTTCCTCAGGTGCCTCCAAACCTTCCATTATCTTCTCCACTTTAAGTCTTAAATCATGAACGGGTTAAATCATTACTGGATCTGCATGTAGAGTGATATGTATAGTCACAGATGAACTGGGAAACGCTTTAAGTTGGCGTTTTAAGTTACAGTGGGGTCCAAAAGTCTGAGTCCATGACTTTTGGGGACATTTCCTGTGGGACTGTGCACATTAGCATGTGCACAGGACAGAGATATCTACCAGAGAGACAAGATGATTTTGGTTCTCTTGTCATAACATGTAAAAGGTAATTAAACCAATGACCCAATTTCCTAAAAAGTCAGTCCTTCAGTTCTTCAATTCTTCCTGGGTAAGATTGTGTGATGATTATGAGAGAAATTAGGACTCTGTAATGTTTTGCAGCCGTGGAAGATGAAGGTTGACATTGTTGGAAACACTGTCTCTTACATATTTTTTACTGTAATCCAAAATCCTTACCTGATAAACACTCAGAAGGCTCTATTAGGACACCTGGGGATGGGAAGTCATCAGTGTGAGTCAGTATGCTGTTAAACATCTGCAAGAATCTTAGTTGACTTATTAATGCAAAGCATGATATTAATGAACAGATGATTCTCAGTGAACAGATAAGCAGGACAGAGAGAGGGAGGGAGAGATGACGCTAATCTGGTTTATTAGCGATAGCAATGGTTGCTGACTTGTCTTACATAAGCCACCCCTTTCTCTGTATCGTGTGTGTGTGCGTGTATGAGTGTAGCCAGTTACCATTTTTGCTTTTTTTATATTGCCAAATAACTCAAGTGAGTTTAGAGCTGTGGATGGCACCCAATGGATTAATCTCTTCTATGCCGATGCTTTAGGGTAGTGGTTCTCAATTCCGGGTCCCCGGGGCCCAGAGTACCGCTGGTTTTCTAACAGATCTGAAACAGTTGCTGATTAGAAGACTGGACTGAAAACCAGCAGGACTCAAGGACCAGGTTGCTTTAGGGAAAAGGAAAAACAATTGTTTTTGTTCTCTAAACATGGATTATTACTTTATTCTAACAGAGATAAATACATACTAACAGCTGCTTATTAACTGCACACTATCGAGTTAATATGTTATAATGATAATACAACAACAACAATAATAATAATGATAGTGATGATACTACTACTAAGGATAATAATTATTACTTGTCTTGTACTGAAACTTTATTTATTTACTGTAATAATGGAGGCAACCAGAAGGATCTGTCCTGCTTCTAATAATGGCAAAAATATTTAACAAACTTTTAAAATTCCATCTGTTAGAGGCAAATGATCAGTAGATACATGCATGTTGTATCTGTTTTTTGTGCTGTTTTATTCAGAGAAGTGGACTATTGCTTATGTAATGTGACTGCCCACATTCAGTAATGTTCAACCCACACCCTCTTCAATGTCAATACTGTCAATTCTTTCAATAGGCATGAAGTGGTAGCTTCGCCACTGTAGCAATCTGATTTAGCCAAGGTGCTGTAGGAAAATACCCAGAGTAGTTAGTTAAAAAGATCAATTCTCAAAGTATCTAATTCTTTAATTCTGATTCCTTAATGGCCTCTATAAACATACTAAACAATGTCATTCATCTGATTAAATTTGTTCCCTGCTGGAACCCTGATGTGTCCCAGGCCAGTCCCAGGCCGGTGAAACAGACGGTCACACATCCAAGGGGTGTAGAACCCCCTGCCCATTCTCCCACTTTGTTCACTGTAGGTTTAAGAGAAAATATGAAAGGAAATAGCAATTGATCTGCCTACCAATCATATTGGAAAATCTGAGGCAAAATATCAATTTACCTGTCTATCATTACCATTTTTTTATCTGATCAAATCCCTGCTGCACATAACTATGTTGAGACCTGTAGACCATTATACCATCAAACCTTTAATGTGATTTTAGTGTGACGGCTTGTTCGGCACACCACAATAGCTATTTCAGAAACCCCCCCACCCCACCCTGAATATGTCCCACATTAGCACGGTAGAATCTCCAAAACCATTCCAAGTGCAGCAAGTATGGAAAAAAAATGTGGAAAAAATGGGCACCAATGAGCATTTTCAGTGGCAAGTGGCAGTGAGGGTATTTCAACTTGGCAGTGAGTTTACTGCACTTCCAGGGGGTGGTGCTGGGTAGAATCAGCCGTGTTACACTATACCGTGGCGTAATCTCCGATGGAATGCCCAGTGCACAGCATTCTAGAAGCTTGGCACTGGCCAGCTTCCTGTACGTTCCGCCATTCCCATGGAGAATGATGTTGCTAGGGAAACCTGATAGCTGGTCAGGGTACTACTCAGAGATTGATAGAGTTTGGCCAGGTTGTACTGTGGGTGCCATGTTGCAGCCCCTTCTCAGGAAACGTTGGCTACATAGTGTAACTTAAGTGTTGGCTCCAAATGAGTAGTGCTTCATAACATCGGCATGATGAGATGCTGAACCTTCTAGAAATCTGTTGGCTTAGAAATTTTCCAATGTTAATGCAATGTTACACCCCTGCCGTATGGGTTGGCTGTTTTGTTGGATTAGTAGGTAGTGGAAGATCTCATTGATATACATATCAATGGTAGTTGATGAATTAAAAACACACAAAACTGTATTGATGTAACAAACTACTATTTCACCAACCACACTCAATTGGGTTAACTTGACTGTTTGAGTTGGATTTGGTTGACCGACTATGGATTGGTCTGTCTGTCCGTTTGTTCATTGGGTTAGTGTTAGTAATTACTACTTTATTACTTTAGCAACTACAGCACAGAGTCTGCACTTGTTTGTCATCATCTGGTTTAAAACCAAATCTCCAACTGACACTTTCAGGGACCAAAACCACGTTCAGGACGTTCAAGGATTTTGCTCTGTAAAGTTGGTCCGATCCATTATTTTCCACTTTGTGGAAAATAATTTCAATTATCAATTATCTATGATTCATTTTCTGGCCCTAGGATGAACATATTTTCATCATTTTTGATGATATTGATGAAGGCCTACACATTTGCCACCTGTAGACAGCATAATTCTAATCAAAAAGTAGATAATCAGTGTAAACACACACACAACACTGCATTTTCCTCATATTAATCATCCAGTGAATATCACCCCTTCCCTTCTTTATTCTGGAATTTTTCTCATATATTCTAGCCAAATAAGCATAAGCAAGAGTATGATAAAGCTGATGATATTAATTTGTGTGCAAGTTCCTGCCAGCGTGGCCATTTAGTGCCAACATATCGTGTTTTTGCTGAGGCAGCTTGGCTCTAGATCGCAAACTTCACAGGAACAGGATGGTGTGCTCTGTTCTCTCCTAGCATGGCCTGTTTAATGTACATCTCTCTCTCTCTCTCTCTCTCTCTGAATGAGAAACAGAAAGACTGAGAAAGAAAAGATGAAGAGAGAAGTGGTTAACTGAAGATGATAAGGGGGAGATGGATGGGTGAGAGACAGAGAAACAGACTAAGTGAGATAGTCAGATAGTACCACTTATTGGCTTTGGCTTGTTGTTTCAGTTCCAAATGTACATTGCTGTGTTTGCCTTGCTCAGCAGTTGACTGGGATCCCAGGACTGCAGACCTGTACTCCAATCAGCCCTTAAACCTTTAGGAAGAAAAGATATCTCATAGAACATCCATTTGTAATTACATAGAACGTATAACCAATAGTTTTGGGACAGCTGTTGACTCATCTACAGATGAATATACGGTAAAATAACAATCTGCCAGCTTTTAATACGATTCTTTATAAGCTCCCACGTTCAACTATGTTGAAACAATTACAACAGCAGAAAGAGACAAACTTTACCCTACTACTTGCTTTGTTTCACACCACAATCATTTTGACAGAAAGTGAACCACTTAATATATCATTATCTTTTTATTATTGAACAGTGTTCCAGTTTACACAGATACTGTTCAGGAGTTCAGATCAGTATTGCACTGGACCACCAGCAAGAAATATTACAGGACTATTTGAGTGAAAGCAGGAGTTCACCTGGTCACCATCTCTTTTTTAATCCATTTTAACAAATATAGCCCACTGGCCCCGTGTCATTCTAATTAAAAAGCATAGTGGAGCCGACCTGGTCGCTTTCAGTACCACACATTATTTTCTCTGTATTTCTACCGTGCCATCTTTCACTCAGTCTTATGTCTGTTTCTCTCACTTTCCCATTTTTGTTCATTATCTTCTGTCTTTTTTATCTCTCTTTTCCTTTTCTCGCCTTCCTTCTCTTCCCTCTCTCTCTATTTCTTGATTTTACTCCCACTCACTCACTCACTCACTCACTCACTCACTCACTCACTCACTCACTACCTCCTTACTCCCCTCTCTCTCTCTCCTCTTTCTCCCTCATTTCTTTATTAGTGATGACCACCTCTGTTCCCTCTTTCCACTAAGAGTGCTGACATAACAACAAGTTTAACAACGGGTTTTGCTGTTTTATTAAAACCGCTCTGCATTCCAGCCATTTAGCTGACACTACAGACTCCAGTGACTTGTATGTATGCAAACTACAACAAACAGTAATATGTGTCTAGTGAGATACTACTAGAGGGGTTAGGGTGTGTGTGTGTGTGTTTCTGCACAATAGTAGACATATTGAGCTGCCACTCATTTGTATATCTTGTTCCCAAGGCCGCTCTCAGTATGTTGAAAGCATACACACCTGCAATACTCTGTTTAAATGATGTGTGGAGTCAATGTAGTAAATGTAATACATCCTAATAGTTGAATAACTGAGGTCAGTGCCGAGAGGAAGCTACTTCTGCAAAGAGTACTGCTTTATATCAGAGACAGTAGCGAGAGATAAAACTCACACACACACACACACGCACACATATAGCTGGTGAATTAGCCTAATGGTAGAGTAACTGACTAAGCAGCAGTCTCAGAAGTAGCCATGCTAAGCAGAAACACTGGCAGAAACAAATCACTGTCTAATACCTGCACCAGCAATACAGTATCACTCCTCTCTTCTTCTCTTCCAATCAAGTACATAACAGCCAGTGTCAATATGACAGGACAGAGTATGAAAAAACACCTATTGCTACTGTACAAATTTTCTGCATCGGTACTGATTAAATGGCACTGAAAGGACCCAAAACCCTTTACAATATTAAATTTTTACTATGAAAGCTTTAGTTTTATTTTCTGGGCATTTTTGTTGAAGCGATCAATGAACCATGGTCTGATCTGAGGAAGGTATGACAGGTATGGGTGTTAAACAGAAAATATGCTTTCATTCAACAAAGAAAGGAAACTTGAAGTATCAGAACCAGCACTGGTTCTGAATTTCTACTGATACACAGCTCTACTAGACAACAATGTATTTTGCTTTTGCTTTTTTCTGGTTTACCACTCCATTTAAGAATTCATATACATTATACATTTGATTTGTGAGCACGACAAACTCCCCAATACCGGAAACATAATTTAGACTTGCTCCATAATTCTGCCTAGTATAGCCAACATAATACCATGACAAAACTAGAACAACCCTAATACAGAATTTCACATTTGACAGCAGCAGTAGCATGAGTTGTTATACTTATTGATCATGACCTTGACTGAAAGTCTTAAGCATGTTGGAAATTTAGGAAGTTCATAAGTGCAGTCCCTGGTGATTTTATGGTACGAGAATCGTGACCATTACACAGAAAATGGTGGGAAGTTGGGCATTGCTTGCATAATGGCATTGGCCCCTCCCAAACAGAAACATTTTCACCAAATGGATTTTCCACTGCTTTAGACTTTGCTTTAGGCCAAAACCTGAAAATGCCAGTGTTGACATATCTTTTCACAAAGCTTGCCCAACTCAATACCATCTCCATTAGACTCCATTCATATTCTGACTTGGATTCAGGGTAATTTGTCTTTAGCGTGGAGAGAAAATACTAAGCACTAGTGAGAGTACCACCTTTGACTGAAATAGAATCACCAGACCAGGCAGGCACGACAGGTCAGACATGGTCAGATCTACAGAAGAGCTCAGAGACAGAGCTCCACTGATTTGGTTGACAGGCGATGGGAATGTGTCAGACAATAATGTGATTGGCTTAATGTGACTACGTAGCCATGGTAACAGCGCTGTCCAGAAAGTGATGTAATCATATCAGGGAAAGCATCCATCTCTCTCCCTTTTTATATTTGTCACTTTCCATCATTCACTATTTCATTCACGGTCTCTTCCTCCATTTCTTCAAACTATATTTCCTTTGTCTCCTTCTCATTTTGCCCTGTTCATCTCTCTCTCTCTCTCTCTCTCTCTCTCTCTCTCTCTCTCTCTCCCTTTCCATCTCTTGTTTATCTTATGTATGTCACTACTGTATCTCTCTTTCTCTCCCCCTTTCTTTTTTGTTTGTATTCTCTCCTCGCTCTCTTTTTCCCTCCATCACTTCTTCCTTGCCTCTCTACCTCTCCACCCTCCATCTCCCTCTTTCTCTGCCTCCCTCTTTTTCCCTCTGTCTCTTCATTAGCCTACTTTTCTCTTTTGGACACCGGACTTGCACACATTCATTGGCAAATTATGGAGGATGGGCCACATACAGCGAAATTTGATTAGTTTGTTCTGTCAAAAGAGCGATGTTGTCTGGCATATTGGGTAAGGCAGTGTACCATCTATAATCCAGTTCCTGACTTGGAGGAAGTTCAGTTGGTACTTCCTGCTGGGGAAGTCATATATCTGATAATTGCGGCAGCACAT
Organism: Hoplostethus atlanticus; assembly: GCA_034670405.1. Classification (NCBI taxonomy): domain Eukaryota; kingdom Metazoa; phylum Chordata; class Actinopteri; order Trachichthyiformes; family Trachichthyidae; genus Hoplostethus; species Hoplostethus atlanticus. Next base: position 64,938 of record JAXDDX010000086.1, read on the forward strand.
GAATGCCCAACATGGATTGGTTTCTTTCCATTTATTCATCAGTTTTCTCACTTGTTTGTCCATCTGTCCATCCCAGATATCTCAGCTACCACTGATGGCATTGTGACAAAACTAGGGGAAATGATGCATCTTTCCACTGCACTCTAGATTGGCCAAAGGGGGGTCGCTACAATTACAGGTCAAAACACGGTGACATATTTGTTACTGATTTGTCATGAGGGGGACTGCAGACATGGAAAGAAAGAAAGAAAGAAAGGAAGAAAGAAAGAAAGAGCAGTAATGATGTTAAGGGGATGAGTAAAAGCAGATAGGAGGGAGGTTTCTGGAATAGAACACTCAGAGGACTGGCAGGTCGCCTGCTGGAGATACCCAGACTCCCCCTCACACACTGGGATGCACGTCATCAGACTGGGAGCGTGTGTGTGTGTGTGTGTTAGTCTTATTAGGGATGACCAAGCTGGTTTCTTCTAGAGCCATGCCTCTCATATTGCTGACATCACCACCATGGTTAACAGGCAGGTTTTGCTGTTGTACTGTTTGAAGTGGGAGCATTTACATGCATGCGTGTGTGTGCGTGTGTTTTTGTGTGTGTACGCAGTTTAACTCCACTCGCAAGGTCCAGGTATCCGTACAAGTATAGAGTGACTTGTGAAGACCTTTTTGCTGGACCGCCCTGGGCAAAATGGACACACACACACACACACACACACACACACACACACACACGCACACTGTTAAGTATGTAAAATCAGCATAAAAACAGCACTGATGTACAATAAAGTAATCGATTGCACTACACAGTCCAAGCACACAAATATGCAAACACCACATTCCTGAGCCGACTACCTAACACTTTAGTTATGCTACAGTGATTAATGTTACAACTGCACTAATGTCTGATTGTAAGTTTCAAGTCACCTTCATCACCCTTGTGCTCTTAAATCAAGGCTGTTTTACTTTTCGAGATTTTGAATTGGATTTGTGTAATATAAAAAAAGAGAGCTGAATTTATTAATGACAGAGAGAGAGATGACAGAGTGATGCCTGGAGACCAAGTAGCCTAGTTTACAAGTTTAACATCTGCTTCTTTCTTCCACATTTCCTCCCCTGTCACCTTCTCACCTCCCTCTTGCCTTACCCCCCTCTGTTTTACCTCTCTTTTTTCCCCTTCTTCCCTTATACCCCTGTCCTCTCTTCTCTTCTCACCCTTGGTCTCTTTCTCTGCTCGTTTCACTTTCTCCTCCTCATCCTCCATTTCTTTTGCCTCTGCCCTCCCTCCCTCGCTCTTCTCCCGCCTCCCTCCATCCCTTGCTCCCCCCTGCCAGCGGCCACATGCCTGCCACTTGTTGTGTTGCCATGACAGCCTGCCAAGGTGTCATTGCCATGGTCATTTGCATATCTCTACTGAGCATGCCCACCAGAGTGAGGTCAGGATGCCCATCCAGAAGTGGCTCTGTCCTGTTGACTTCTAGTAAGAACAGGTTGATGGATGGTTACTCGTTTTCCACAGAAGACCAGATGAAGATTTAATGTAATCTACTATTCAAAAGCAGTCATTTCACAGTGTTCTGTTTTATTAAGATACTGGACCAGTTGATCCTGCAGGAGGCTTTTAGAGATTCCCTTGAGTAGGGCTTCTACAACATTCAGCCTGATTGACTGTGGTCTCGCCTTGGATCTAGGCTCAATAAAACATACTGGTACTCTTGTCCTGTTGGGAGGCGGTAGAAACAAACCCATGACATCATCATGTTCACAATAAAAACAAGCCGTAAAATTGCACAAACAAGCCAGTTATGGTGTTATTTCTTTCATTGTATTGACTGTTTGAGTTTCTTTATTTGATTGCTGTGTTTGTCTGTTTTTTAATGTACCAACGTCACCTTGTATGTGTGAATGTACTTGGACAATAAATTGATTAAATTGATTCTGATTCTGATTTTAAAACTGCCCAGAAATGTGGCAGGCTCCCAATTATGGTTTGCCTGTGTTACTACAGTAATTGAGTGTCTTTACATGCACTTTAATAATACAATATTGAGTAAACTGATTTAAGGACCGGGCCAGTGCTTTCAAACATGAACAGAAATGTACCCACCACAGAAAACTGAAAACAAGATGCAAAACGCTTGATCACATTTGTGTCATTGTTGAACACTGAGCTAAAATAGCTCTATACTTTGAGTTGAGGTTGAATTGGGAAGTTGATCGAAGCTCATTTTCAATCCCCACCCTTTAACAACATACTAATATACCCATAATTGTTATACTATGAACTAGGGCTAAAAAGGATTGAAAACTAGATATGTCGGGGCTCTCCCACTTGTTGTTAAGCCAGGTTCTATCCATCACAGTGGAAGGATATGAAGTGTGAAGGCGCGCAATGTGGTGTTATATGACCAAAGCACGGCGTAGGGTTACCCTGTTCGGCATTCTATTTGTGGCTCGTGTGTCCGGTTGCCTAGGAGACGGCTGGCAGAGTGCCAGCAGGAGACCGAGGTTGACCTCAGACAGACAGTTACAGACAGTTTCAGACAGTTACAGACAGATATACAAAGAAACAGGCAAACAGGCAGATGTAAACATTACAGACAGACATACAGCGTAGCAGACAGACAGACAGGTGGAAAGACAGGGAAGTAAACCGGCAGTGATGTATAATATTTTCTATACATCTAAACTTTTCTGTGACACTGGAGTTAAACATTGTTGATTCACTTCTCTCTCTCTCTGTATCTCTCTCTCTCCTCTCTCTCTCCTCTCTCTCTCCTCTCTCTCTCTCTCTCTCTCTCTCTCTCCTGTCTCTGTTTCACTCTCTCTCTAGGTAAGTGGCTGTAATACACCCTCTCCCTCTGACTGTGGTCTCAACCCCTCCATTAACCCTCATATACCTCCCCATACTTCACTCTGTTAGCCTGCTCTCATTTAATTTTGGAGCCTTGGTAAGTTGCAATTTGAAATGCACTATAAGATACTGACTATCGATACTCAGTTAGAAATGGATCTTCTGCTGAAATAACACCATGACATTTCAAATTAAAGTGCACGTTTCAGTCACTTCTGGAGGGGTTCCTGCCTGTCTAGACTGTAGCCGTGAAGGGAATGGAAAGGAAAGGACCTTTCCGTGTTCCTGTCACAAGAAGTCTTAGTCTCATCACTCTCATCCCCCTGAAAAAGGGGGATGAGAGCGTGTATTGCAATGTCCTCCGTTGTTTTTAGGTATCGTGTCACATCATATCAAGGTGATTTTTGTCTCCGACTGGATTGTGACCTGCAGTCTGTCTCATCAGTCTCCATGGAGATAACACACCGATCACCAATCCCTGTGTTTCTTTGATTGATCCTGATGAGATATTGTGCCAATTGGAAACAATTAGGCGGCTTTCAGCCTAGAAGAGGAAGTTTGTTCACTTCCAGTATCAGTTCATTGACAGGTTATTCCATTACAGTGAGCCCTTTTAAATTAAGGTTGCTCTGAAGTGATGAGGATGTAGTTATACAGCTGTTTGTGTGATATATATCAGTAAGGAAATTATATGATACAGTGGCAAATTAGGCCATGTAGATTGACAGCTAGGCTGGTGATTGGAGAATGGAATCAAATCAATCTGCGTAAGGTAGTGGGCTGCAAGGAACACAGGTATGATGATAATATACTGATGACCATCATTGACAAAATAGCCTCTATAGTATCTAGATTAAGAAAATCTAGATTGTCTTTTCCATGTATCATAGCCCACTGAAAGACAGGTAATGGCTGTTTGTCTTGCAGACCCATGTGATCTGTCTACAGAGGACTGCCATCAAATAAAACCAAAATAATTCTAACATTAAACCTGCACTATGTGACTTTATGTAATTTAGTCGTTGGCGGCCCCAAGTGGCAGTGAGAGGTAACTGTTTGCAGCTTTGTTAGCAGCTTCAGTCATCCTTGCTCGCAGTAAATCAGCTTTCTGTAGCGATAGCCAAGGCGTTAGCTCACTGCTGTTTCAGAGCTGTGTGGGTTTTACTTGTACAGGTTCGACCCATTACTTCCTGTGCTTTGAGTTCAATTTCAGTCCTTTATTGACACAAAGAATATTGCCAAGCATGTAGCAACATGGATTAAAGCAGTCACTACACACACACACCAATAAAACTGGCTTCATCAACATGGATTAAACTAAACTAAACTGTTAATGTTCAGTATGTATGTGTGTCTCCCCCTGCAGCCACTCCCCCAGGCCATTACTATCAGTACGATTGTGTTCTTAGTAAACTTGTGGGTTCAAACTAACACAATTCAAAGGAAATTTCCCTCTCAAATCAGTTGCATGTTTAGTAGTCAGTGAAACAAGATTGCAAATACTTTCCACTCCAAGACAATGCTATCGATTCTATAGATGTAGCCATGGCTGAAGCCCCCCCACACACATTCAACAAGGCGTCATTGCTGCACCGTCACTCTGCCCTCAAGAGAAAAATATTGTTCTATTTCCAGCTCAGTGTCACAAGGAAGGCTTTGGCCCAAGGTCATTTAAGAGGCAGAAGTTTGGGGTTACAATGCAACTATACAGTTCTAGTTTGACATCTGAGAAGGAATAAGCTTCGGTACTAATGGAGGATGGAGGCAGGATAGATGTATGATGGCTACCACTGCATGTTAATGGACATTTATCCTTTTGTGGACTACCTCGGCCGGCCAGCGCCCTATCTCTCTTGTGTATTCCCGTACGATCTAATATGACTTTATTACATATCCTGCAGGCCTGCAGACTGCAGGCAGCACGAACCAGTGAATATGGCTGATACACACAGGAGACAGTTTTTCATTTGTTCCTTGTACGCTACTGTATTTTGCTGTGTCTTGATATTTCACGTTGAGAGAGAGAGAGTACAAGAGACAGATAGAGACATACAGACAGGAAGAGAGTGTTATAAACACAGGCGGACAGATAGAAGAGAAAGAAGGAAAGAAGAAAGAAGAGAGTGAGAGATGCTACATTAAGTCTAAACAACTGGGGTCAGTCACTTCTCTTTAGACCTGACAGTTTAGAGAAACACCTAGAGGACTGCGCCATATTGTTTATTTATTTGTGTGTGTGTGTGTGTGTGTGCGGGTTCAGTCAGTGTGTTGTTTTAACACGTGTCTTGTAATGTATAAACAGTTGTTTGAGATGACACGGCTATCTGAAGGATGCCATGTTCACTTGTTACTTTGATCAGACCTCATGCACACACACACACACACACACACACACACACACACACACACACACACACAAACTGTGGTACTACTATATTTGTTAAGACATGACACTCACTCACTGAATGCTCTCTCTTTCTCTGCCACACACTAATGTGAGAGGACTGATGTGACCTCTTGTCTAGGCCGTTCAGACAAAGGGCTTGTTTTCATTTGCAACATGCGATACAGTAATACAAACACTACAATCCAGGGTCTGGAGAAATGAGGGCGTAAGCACCTTGCGGCTTTATTTATTTTAGATTAGCCTGAAATCCACTGGCGACTATGTTTAACTTGACTGCTTTTCAACTGATCCATCGCTCTGTTTTGGGTCATCAATCTGTCAGTCATGCCACATGCAAGGTTGTCTGTGCCCTCTTGCATGCACACACACACACACACACACACGGAGAGAAAGAGCAAGGCTGTTTGTACCCTCATAATGGGTGGAGGCCCTTAATAGATATTGATATTGATATTGAAATGCGAGCTGTCAGAGATGATGAGAGAGAGAGAGAGAGAGAGAGAGAGAGAGAGAGAGAGAGAGAGAGAGAGAGAGAGAGAGAGAGAGAGAGAGAGAGAGAGAGAGAGAGAGACCTACTGAAAATAAATACAATGCAGAACATTGGAGAGAGGATGCGCTAAAAGTATTCACCTTTACAGATCATCAGTCATTTCAGTCTTAAAATTGTATTTTTCTCAAGACTAGTGAGAATAAAATCTGATATCTGATATCGAAATCTGGTGAGATGATTTTACGTGCCTCCGATCTAGCTTCATTTGTTTTGAGAATTGGCTGGAAACAAAAAACAATTACAAGGTGTGTTGGAAACAAGTGAAATTTTGTCACCTCATCACATTAGAAAAACTGAACACATGTTTAAAACTGCACTATGTAACTTTCTGTAATTTAGTCGTTGGCTGCCCCAAGTGGCAGTGAGAGGTAACTGTTTGTATTTTTGAAGACTTTAAAGGGGGGGTATATTACTCATTTTGGGCTATTTAAAACTGTTTCCAGGGGTCTTGACAAGATGTTTTTGAAGTTGATATAAAAAAAAATCCTAAAACCAGCTTCTGTGGTGTGTGTTTCAGTCTCTCATTTTCTCCATTGTAAAGAACAGGCTGTTTTGAGGGCGTGGAGGTTGTATGTAATGAGCACTGCTATCAGAGCAATCAGAGCAGTGCTCATTACATACAACCTCCACGCAATCGCCTGGCGGAGGCGGAGAGCAGAGAGCTCATGCTGCTCAAGGTAAACAAATAAGCTTGACGCAGAAATTTACCATAACCATGGCGGCCGCTCCAGAACCAACACTGAGACCGGACATGTTTGAGCCGGAGTCTGACCCAGAATGGGAAGAGGCAGCTGAGGCGGTTCCACTTAGTTTCTCAATGATAACAATTCTGTGTAATATTGTACTTTGTTTTGTGTATGTGGGTGTGTGAGCGACACTCTCTGCTGTAGCCGGTCTGTTTATGGCTCATGTCCATAAGCTTATTGAATACAACTTGCAGACAAGCTAGGATTGACAATTTTGTTGAGCTAGTTAGCCAATATATTATTGGATGCAACCTATTTGCATCCAAACAGCGCAGCGCAAACAACCAAACGCGATTGTACTAATGGTGGCTAAAGTTTACCGAGCCTGACACGTTCGACAGACTTATAAAACAGACACTGGTCCCAACAAATAACTTTAAGATGAGTCCTGACTCCAACCAATAACTTTACTTTTACTTTACTTTACTTTTAATGACTCCAGCTTTAGTTTTCTTACTTCTTCCACGCCCAACAAGCCCGAGGCTAGCCCCGCTAGCTCGTTAGCTAACCAGCAGTCGAATATACTAACCAGACTAATTTGTAAATTAAATCAAAACATGGTGACACTTACAGATTTCAATTTTGCAGCTGGGTCACGACACCTTACTGAATTGCTCCATCTTTAAGCTTCAATTTAGATGATAATCCTGCCGTTGCTCAAGCTGTCCGAGGAGTGATCATCACATACAGAAAAAATGAGCTAACTGTAGCCGAGCTAACTGTAGCCGGGACGTTGCCGTTAAAAATAAAATTAATCCGCTCTGTCCTGGCATTTTCGCGTGTTGGGAGACTGTGCAGGGATCTATGTTGCTGCCTGCATCCTACAAAATAATAACTGGAGAGTTGATATATCTCCGTAGATATGTTGTTGTTTTAGCTTCACTGGTCGCAAAGTAATGGTGCATTCCAGTGTACTCGGAAAAAACGGCATCCGAATGTGATATGCGCCGATTCTATTCACTAATGGCGCTGTAGTAGTTGATGTTGAGTTTAGATGCTTGTAACATTCTGAGACTTGCCATACAAACATGAGTTTGCTGCAGGCGATTATGTTTTCCCGAGCAGATGCACTGGAACACATTTAGATTGGAAGTTAGGAATACCGACTCGGAATTATCGATTTCCGAGTACAATGGAATGCACCATAAGCAACGGCTTGCGGCGCTGCCGAGAGCTGCATTTTGAGACGAGGTAAATGGGATTGGTTGTTCACCTAGGGGTGGGCATGCTCTGAGAGGGGTTGGATTATGTTAAGAAGCGCCCGTTATGACGTCTAAAGGGGCTACTTTCTGAAACGGCCTGTTTTTGGCCCGATTTGGCACCGTTTTTGGAAAAAGGAAAATACAGAAAAAGGGGTTGACTTCCAGATTTCACATTTTCTCGGCTACTTAGGTCAACGATAACCTGTGGAACATGTATAAGGGCCAGGAATAAGCCGTTTTCCATAATATGACCCCTTTAATAGCTCAGCTTTATGTAGCGATAGCCGAGGTGCTAGCTCGCTCACTGCTGTTTCGGAGCTGTGTGCGTTCGACTTGTAAGCTTTGATTTGTCACTTCCTGTGTTTGGAGAAAACTGCTCTATCTCACCCCAATGACGTTTTGGAGTCATCAGAGTGAATGTCTTCTTCTTCTTCAGCCCCACTTCATGAACAAGACTGACAAGGCGCTTGTACTTTTACATAAAAAAGTTAAATAACTTGTTAAACTGAGCAGTTTTGCAGTAATGGGAGGGCATGAAAATTCAGCTGGGACTTGCTTCCTTCACTGGAGTGTTTCTAATGATGATGATGAATGTAGATGTACATAAAGCAGTTTCTTTGTGTTTGTGCCTGTGTGTAAATTCATGTAGTGTACTTTTGTGTGTCTGTGTGTGTGTGTGTGTGTGTGTGCGTGCCTGTATTTGCTCTTATGTGTACTGTATGTGATGTGTGTGTTTAACTGACTTGGGTTTGTATTTGCATTAGCAAATATTTTTTAGATTTAGTTTGAAAGCTGCACTAGGCAAAATACACTTGTCTCATCAGACTAAATCATTAAGTGGGGCTGCGATAAGAGCGTTTCATCCCCACTAATGTACTGTAGATTTGCCATATTTGCCTAATTAATTTCCTGTGTCGGGTATGGTCATTGGCAAGAAATCTCTCTGGCACACACAAAGTGATGAACTGAAACTTAAGAGCGAAGTACAAATGCTGCTCCTAGACGGCAGTGAGCGAGCGCTCTGCCAGAGAAAGCTGGACTCACCACCAGTAATAGCTGAGTCTGCTGCGGAAAGTTTTCTTTGCCACCTCCCACCAGCCACTAAGAAGAAATTGAGGTCTGAGCAGTGCAATTTACTGATGTCACATTACATGATTTCTGGGTATAAGTCCTGAAAGTTCAAATAGTCACCTGACATTTGGGGCTACAATGTGCGATGCTGCCTAGTGCCCCTTTAACCTTAGAGCTCCAGGTGGGTGGGGTTTGCCACATTGGACAGTGCATGGTGCAATTCAAGTTCCTGGAAAGGTAGATAATCAGTATTTGAATATAGAATTTGTATAGATATAGTATAGAACTTGAATGTCCCCTTAGGTCTCTTAACACCATCCTGTGTGTGATGATGTTAGTGACATGAAATGGACCTGAATGTTCCAGTGGCAGGCAATGTTTGGTTTAATTAGACTCAAAAATGTGGAGGGTGTGATGGGCTAGCGTGCTATTAGACATAGGAGTTTACAGTAGATCACACACACATACGTTTATCCACATACAAACAAAACATGTAATGACACATGAAGAGACAGACAGAGTGAGACAGACTGTGGGAATATCAGCAGGTGGAGACGGAGTGATGGGCAGAGGAACTGAGAGAGATGGCGACAGAATGAACAGGATCAGTTTAACTTAGTCCACTCTAGTTCTTGAGGAGGAAAAACAAAACAAAAACAGCAACGCATCCCCCCCACAAAAAACAAACGTGATACTCCTTCTTGTCATAGCCCTGCTCCCTGTCTGCTGCTGCCTCTCAGTGGCCAGGAGGGGAACTACATTTCTCTCTGCTCTAGCCTATATCAAAAGTGGTTCTGGGGAGATTAGGAGCTCCAATGCTCGTTCTCTCTCTCTCTTTCTCTCTGTCTCATTCTCTTTTTCTTATCTCTATATTCGGTTTTCTGTACCCCATCCCCTCTTGACTCAAATTCACTTTTCATTTCCTGGTGAATGGAATGCCTGTCAGTTCATACGTTGTCACTAGAGGGAGCCAGATACCACAACATACATGTCTTGTTTCTCTAGGTTATCCCCACCCAGAGCACCTGTAGTTGTTTGTCCTGCTACTATCTAACCACAGCATGCATGTTGAATACCTGAAAACACATGTAAAGACATGCTTGCATGTGTACACACACACACACACACACACACACACACACACAGAATTTTCTTTGTTTGTTTGTTTCTTTATTTTTTAAGTGCACCCCCATTTATCTTTTCTCTGTTCTCTGGAGGATTATTGATGATTATGTAAACTCACAAATATAAACCAATCATTACATCCACACAAACATACGCAAACTTGCATGCATGAACACACACTTTCTCTCTTTCTCCCTCTTCACTCTCACTGTCTCTTTTTCTCCTTTCTTTCACTCCTCGCTATTATCGTCATGCTTTTACTGCCCTTCCCTGATCCATTAGGAAGAAAAAAGCACAATCAATATCCACATTTGGCTTCGAGCCTGTGTGTGAGATGGCGTCTGTGTGTGTTTGTGTGAAAGTGAAACGGGTGGTTATTTTTTACTCCGACAATTTGGTTGAGCCCACTTCTGTCCCAGCTAGTGCCACAGAAACTGCAGGAATGGTTTGTGTGTCCATGTCCATTTTGGCTCGTATATAGCATTCATAGCCATTTTGCTAACACTAATTGGCTTGTTCTCTGTGTAAGGGTTGACAGGACCTTGGCTTTGCTTTATGTGTATGGTGCCAAGAGGACTTAAAATCATATTGTATAACTGTCAGGGACAAACATGCTCTTGTGTTTGTCCATCATTTTCTCATGTGCATGAACGCTGAACGTTTCTCAGCGTTATGGTAAAAGGTTAACAGTTGACTTTTAGAAAACAACCAAATGCCCACCTTGTCATATTTGAAGTGAGGCTCATTTCTCTGAATACATATTGTCCACTAGTGCATGCTTCATCCTTTCACAGTGCAATATTGTGCCTTAACCACTGGCACAGTAACCCACACCCATGAGTTAATTATCTGCAGTCCTTTGGTTTTGTGCAGTGAGCAGTTTGCTGCTGGCAAGAATTGGTGCTGTGGTTTGGATGGCAATAGTCCTGCAGAATGGAGAGAGAGCAAGTTTGACAAGAGAGAAATAGAGCGGCATGAATAGAAAGAGAAGCAGAAGGAATGGAAAGAAGGAGAGGGTGAGCCAGATAAAAAGAGAAGCAGGGAGGGAGGGACAGACATCTTTGCTGCTGACCCACATCTAGAGCCTGACATTTTTCCTGAGTTTGCTGTTTGTTCTGCTCCTAGCAGATACACTGGATGTTGACTGGGGAGGGAGAGGGAGAGAGGGAGAGAGAGAGAGAGAGAGAGAGAGAGAGAGAGAGAGAGAGAGAGAGAGAGAGAGAGAGAGAAACAAACTGAGAGAACCCCACTCAGGTCCTATTTAAGACACCACCAGAGACAGCAAGTCCTCAAGCCAGCACCATCCTCAGCCTTTCCTTTCATCTTCTGCTCACCTTCAATCCGTCTTTGTCTGATCTGTGTTATACTAGAAATCACCTTATGTTAATACCAGTCTTAGGACAGGGAGAGGGCCTTAAAGGGCCAGTACATCTAATTCATAAGCGCCTGTTACAGATGGAGATAACGAGGGATTAGTCCAATAAATCCTATCTGGAGTCTCTCTCCGACAGTTGACTTATTATGGTGCAATGACTGGAGTTTGGTCTTTCATTAACCTCTGAAGCGGAGCGAGCTGGAATTAGCATCCCTACTGTGTGTACAGAATTCATTTTTAATATGTTCTGTTCCCAGTTTTAGTCTGTTTTAGTGTGTTTTAAGATAAACAGTGTGTACCCAAAGTATTGTAGGTGAAATGAGACTTTTGTTCTGTTGGTGAAGCAATTTACAATTTAGGCTTCCAATAAGGGTTCAGAGTCTTGCTCAAGGACACTTTGATAGGACTCATAGCTATTGATGCACATACATTGGCTGTTGATAGGAACAAACCTTTGACCTGGTTGCAGACTGGTCCCTCTAACCACCAGGCCACCCTACCACCCAACCATATTCATATATTTTGTTTAGCCCGGGCTTTTGAACAGGGTTGCAGCATATAGTATATTGCTTTCGGCGCTACCGTGACCTTTGACCTCACTCTCAAAACTGTTGTGAAGTCAGGGGCAGGGGCAGCAGTCAGTGGTTGGATAAGCAAGTCGGTGACCGGAAAGTCGCTGTGAAACCCTGAGTGGAGAAGTATTGCTCCACATTTCCCTTGACAACTACTGTTGTAACGCAATTGATCCGCTACTGTTCCAGTGGAGCGTCAGTACAAGACTGTGGTTGACCTGAGGAGTGCAGGTGTGTACCAACGTAACACTCCTCACCTGTGTGACTAAAAATGTCCTTTTAATTCACTTACCTTCCGTGTAAGGTAAAAGGAAGTCATACTTTCTTCTCCAATGAGAAACATAGTAATGTGCACAATGACCAGAAGTGAGTGTAGACTATTGTTTACACTACATGCTGCCGTTGGTAACACTGGTTGTGTGGCACGTCCAATTCACTTTACAGTTCAAGCTTACAAATAATTGCAAAATATCAGTAGCAGATATTCCCACATTTTATTGTTCATGAATCATCTTCAGGAATACAGTAAATAGAATCAATAATGAATTACGTCTCATGCTTTGAGCAAGATTCATTAAATAAGCAGTCCTCCTCTCCTCTCCTCTTTGTTATTATCATCTAGTGGGTAGGACCCCCCTCCCTTCCAAAATAGCCAATTACTGCTCTCTCACACCCCAGGTAGCCAATAGCAAGGCTTCCCTGTTGTCACATGTCATTGTCATGAGCTAGAGTCCCACCCCCTTTCCCATGTTGTTAATATTCAGAGGCTGCAGTCTGCCGACATGAGCTCACACCGACACACACACACACACACACACACACACATAGACATATATGATGGAAACACATCAGCAGACCTTGGGACATGCAGAGCAACATAGATAATACAGTATCCTTGATTTAGATATTGTTGTTAGGACTACTTTGATTTGTTTATAGGAGATTTTATAGGAGTACTTTGGCATTTTGAATTGTAGTGTAGTGGTCAGTTCATCGGGAACTGTCACGTTGTGGGGTACAAACAAATCTGTTTTGGCAGCTCAGGTAATCAAAAAGTGTGCTGCTTGCTGCACGCTAACTAGCTAGCTTGCAAGTAATGATACCTATTGGCTAACAAGTCCATTTTCTGGGTACCTTCCTACAATGTGAAAAATTACAAAATACAAACATGGTGCACAACAACGGCCTGAACAGCTTTGGATGGGCAACCTGAAAACCTTCCTCATTCACTGCTCAAACAGTGAAAATATTCTTGGTTCTCTTAAATCATTGTGTTTACGTTTTGTACTATTAGCACCTATCCTTAGACGTGACACTTGAGACAACCCAAATGTAAAAATGGCTTTTAGAATAAAGACTGGAGTAGTATGACTTAGACAAGGGGGAAGGGAGGGTGTGTTAGATAAACAGGGAGTGGGTGAAGGAGGGCGGGAGAGATTAAGCGTGGAATAGAGAGGGAGAAGGGGAGCGGGTAAGAAGAGGAAGTTTCATAATAGGAACAGGATGGCTGCTTACTTCACTCACTGTGCACACCATGCTATGGAGGACACTCGGGGGGGGGGGGGGGGGGGCAGAGTTATCCATCCATCCCTGGTCCCTCCTTTTTTGTCTGTCCCAGTGTCTCTGCTCCTCTCTTTCTCTCATTCTCATTCAGTTGGTCTTTTTGAATCTCCTCCTCCTCCTCCTCTCTACCTCTCTCTGCCTCTGTAGCCCCCTCCTTTCTCACCCCCTCCCTCCTCCTGCTTTCTCCACCTCCCTTCCACTGTCATTTCCCTCCCGTGTGTGTCTGTGTGTGTCTGTGTGTGTCTGTTGAGCACATCGCAGAGTGTGTGGGTGTGTGCGTACGGAGAGGATGGTTCGGTACTCAGGTGCGACCGGCGGGCTGGAGGAACTAGTCAAGCAGGCAACAGGACCAGACTATTTACCCCTTCTAGCATTTTCAACCCTGGAGCTCCATTAGCTGACCTGTGACAAGCTGTTTTTATTTCACTGTAGTGGAACAATCAAAGGACTCTTACCTGACTGTGGATCATGTGAAAGACTCAATTTGCCTGTTCCCTATCAAATAGAGCTAAAGAAAATTCATTGTTTTTATATTTGCTACTGTTGGCGCTTATTTTGCGCTGCGATTTTTTGCACTAAGGCGAGAAGGGAGCCACTTTCCCAACAGTAGATCTTGAGGAGGTGAAACAGAGGAGCTATCTTTTCTACCACTGTCATCTTTCTATCCTCATCACTGTCCTGTCCCTGAGCAGGACCTGGGCATCTCCAGTGTGTGGAGAGCTACTAGGGCGAGGGAGAGAAGAAGAGGAGAGGAAAATCCTTCCTGTACCTCACACACCTGTGAAGGCTCACTCTCCGACACAAAACGGGGAGAGAGGAGGAAGAAAAAAAGGAGGTTCTCAGAAGAGCAGACCAAGAGGAGAATTTGGTCCACGCTTCATTCCTCCATCCACCCCTCGTTCCCACCTGTGAGGATTAATTGGACTAGAGCAGCATGGCGCACGCTGCCTCGCAGCTGAAGAAGAAGGCGGACGAGAACCTTAATGCACTGGAAGATGAGAAGGAGAAGAAGAAGAAGGCGAGGAAACGTTCCCGTGAGCAGAAGAAAAAGGTAGAGGAAAGGAGGAGGAGGAGGGAAGGATGGGAGAAAGGAGGAGAGAGAGGGATGTGAGGTGAGGAAAAGAAGGGAAAGGACTTTGGGAGGAAGAGAGGAGACAGAGGAGAAGAGGGGGCAAGAGAGAAAGGGATGGAGGAAAGAGAGCTGAGGGAGAGAAAGGCTGAGATGTGTCGCTCTTGTTAGCTGAGAGTCTGGGAGGTTTTCTTTTGTCCTGATGCAGCCTGTTCACACACACACACACACACACACACACACACACACACACACACACACACATATTAGGGGTCCCCCTGGGAATATTGAAGCAGGGAGCGGGATGGGGGGGTTGGATGATTGAGAGAGGGAGGGATAAGGGTAGAAAGGATAGAGAGAGATGGATGGGGTGAGAGGGGAGACAGGAAGGCAACAAAAAGAAAGAGATAACAGGGATCAGTTATAGAGGGCAGATTGGAATTTTGTTGCTTTTAATCTATTTCCGCCTCCTTTTGGTGTCTTACAGTGTGTTAGTGTGGGTGTGCGTGCAAGAGAGAGAGATGTGTTCACCCCTTTCACTCTCAGATGACAATAACCGCAGAGTTACGAAACATTTCTGTAGTAGTGGCTGTCACGGCAGGCCTGACAAATCCACTGTTCAGACGTCTGTTTGATATACTGACTCCTTAGTTTTTAGAAACATCTAAAAATATCAAACTGCTAAAACATTGCCTGTCATCATACCGAAATGTACTCCTCCCTCTCTCTCTCTCTCTCTCTCTCTCTCTCGCTCAGTCTGTTTGTGTGTATGAGTGTGTGCAACCTGTCCTCCATCAGGCTGTAAATAAGAATGTGATTCTTTGTTTACTTTCCTGCATTGTAGCACCTCCCCTGATTCATCTCCTACTGCTGAAATCTGAAATATCATGTGCAGTTATTGGACAAAGGATTGGGCCAGTGAGCTTAAGTGTTTTATTTGGTGTGTGTGTGTGTGTGTCATTGTGGTTCAACGAAGATGTCAGTTGTTTTGTGTTTCGACCTTAAATCTGTTTGACGTTACATTAGTCAACAGCGCAAAACAGACGGCAGCAAAAGGAGTCACACCCTGCAGATTGTGTGTGTGTGTGTGTGTGTGTGTGTGTGTGTGTGGGTGTGCGTGTGTGTGTGTGTGTGTGTGTGTGTGCAGAGCTGGACATCTGCCTGTGTGTTTGTGTTGACCTCATGACCTCATTAGCATCAAGGTCAGAGAGCCGAGGAGCACACAGTAGAATCAGAATAGATACAGAGGGCGCTTCCTGTGGTCTCAGGAGGTCAGGACTGTGGTCATTTAGTAGATGCACTAATACCATTTTTTTCATCGCCGATATCGATTCCAAACGTTCACTTGGGTGGCACCTTTGATAATGTTGTAATGGAGGTTAGTATCGCTACACCGTGACATCCAGAAAGCTCAATGATATCATTCCAGAGTTTGGAGGTAATACTGAATAGAAAAATACTTCTTCTTCAGTGTACTTGTGTTTAAATGTGGCTTAGTGCCTTATTTTAACAGAATATTGACGTCTCCATTGATTTTATTGCCAGAGAGGTCAAATTTGGATTTGAACTCATGGTATCCATCTGCCACAACCACTGGTGAAGCACATGCTCTTTAAGGGGAGAAGGCAACCTCTTCCATTTTCTCATAAATTGGGTTTGGGTATTGAAAAATGACACCTATCAAATTTTGATACTGATATTGTTTGAAGAAGAAATTATCAAAAGGTACCAAAGGCTTCACTGTGTTGGATTCATCCAATTGGATCTTGACAGAGAGTGAGAGTAATTTCCTCCAAGGACTTTTAAATATATTTTTTTATCTTCTGAAATCAGTGGAGACATTTCATTGTCGTGTTTCCATGGTCGTATAGTCTGTGGTCATAACGGGACGCTGTTTTGGGAGTCAGTATCGCATCAACAAAACACTGGCATCAACAATGTCACTGCATGTCATGGATACCAAGTCCTACTTACAGTAGTACTAGTGTATCATTTGTTGGCCAAAGCATAGCTTGGAAATGACAAGAAATTGGGAAGAGGAGTTTGACCTTCACAGCACAAGCTGAGGTCGGAGCCATCACACCATATGGTATCCCTAGGCAACAGGTGAGGGGAAACGTGTTGCTTCACTATTGCGTGTGTTGGGTGATGTCAGCAGTTTCCCGGTGTTTGTAGCGTAATGTTGGGAGGAGGATATCAGCTATCATGGCCCCACTCTGCCCTGGGCCCTTTCTTGGCACCACATCCTCTCCCGTTTCCCTCTCCTCTTGCATCGCCTTCAATCGTCTCTCCTTTCCTCACCTCACCTCACCTCTCTTCTCTCTATCTCTTTATCTGTCTCTCTCTCTCCTCCACTCTCCCTCCCAGACAAAATAGATAAAACGCTAGATGTCTGACTTCAAATGGTATTTTTAAACTGCCCTCTCTTCCTCTCTCTTTTGCGCTTTCTGTCTCATCCTCTCTCTCACTTCCTCTCTTTGCGTGTCTTAAACTTTGCGTGTCTCGATACCTTCACGCTGTATGAGGACTAATTGCTCTGCACTTTGTACCTGATGCAAAAACATCACCATCTCTCCTCTTGGTGATCATTAAATCTGTTTATCTTATAGTCTTATAGTAGTTTATCTTATCTGAACTCCTTCCCTTCCTGACCCACCTCATCAACACGTCTCTGGTGTCTGGATGCTTTCCCTCTGCTTTCAAGACTGCCAGAGTCACCCCCCTTCTGAAGAAACCAACACTTGACCCCTCTGAGGTCAAGAACTACAGACCGGTTTCCCTTCTACCCTTCCTATCAAAAACTCTTGAACGTGCTGTCTTCAAGCAACTGTCCTTGTACCTCCACCAGAACAACCTCTTGGATCCCCACCAGTCTGCGTTCAAAGTGGGTCACTCGACCGAGACTGCCCTCCTGGCAGTGACGGAGTCGCTCCATGCCGCTAGAGCGAACTCTCTCTCCTCTGTCCTGATACTCCTGGACCTGTCTGCAGCGTTTGACACGGTGAACCACCAGATCCTCCTCTCCACCCTTGAGGGGATGGGTGTCTCAGGCTCTGCACTCTCCATGTTTGCATCCTACCTAACGGATCGCTCCTACCAGGTGACGCTGAGAGGGTCTGTGTCAGAACCACGCAGGCTCACTACTGGGGTTCCGCAAGGCTCGGTTCTAGGCCCTCTCCTCTTTCCCCTTCTCTTGGTTCTGTTATCCATTCACACGACTTTTCCTACCACTGCTATGCAGATGACACCCAGCTGATCCTGTCATTTCCCCCCTCTGACACACAAGTGGAGGCACGCATTGCTGCGTGTCTGGCAGACATCTTGGAGTGGATGTCGATGCACCACCTGAAGCTCAACCTGGACAAGACTGAGCTGGTGTTCCTCCCGGGGAAGGGCTGTCCGCACCGAGACCTGGCCATCACCATTGATAATGCTGTGGTGACGTCAACTCGGACTGCGAGGAATCTGGGTGTGACCCTGGACGACCAACTGTCGTTCTCGGCAAACATCGCATCAGTGACACGCTCCTGCAGATTCCTCCTCTACAACATCAGGAGGATTCGCCCCTTCCTCACTGACAAGGCAGCGCAGGTGCTCATCCAGGCTCTTGTCATCTCCCGCCTGGACTACTGCAACTCCCTCCTTGCTAGTGCCCCGGCGTTTGCCGTCAGACCTCTGGAGCTTGTTCAGAAAGCTGCAGCTCGTCTGGTGTTCAACCGCCCCAAGTTCTCCCATACAACTACCCTTCTCCGTTCTCTACACTGGCTCCCTGTAGCGGCTCGCATCCAGTTCAAGACCCTGGTGCTAGCCTATAGGGCAGTGAAAGGAACAGCTCCTTCTTACCTCCAGGCTATGGTCAAGCCTTACACCCCCGCCCGACCACTTCGCTCTGCTGCCTCGAGGCGACTGGTTGCCCCGTCGCTCAGAGGGCCCTGCGGCCGATCTACACGGTCACGGCTCTTCTCTGTCCTGGCCCCGCAGTGGTGGAATGAACTCCCCACTGATGTCAGGACAGCAGAGTCGCTGCCCATCTTTCGCCGCAGGCTGAAAACCCACCTCTTCAGGAAACACTACCCTGACTCTTCCTCTTAGCCATGCCTATTTGTCGTCAATTATGTGTCTGAGCTCTTGTTTATTGGCTCTTGTTCATTTGATACACTTATTTGTCTTAGCTCTTGCTTATTTGGTTCACTTATTTGTCTTAGCTCTTGTTTATTTGATTCTCTTATTTGTCTCATTTGTTTAAGATATAGTAGGTTGCTAACTTATTGCACTCTTACCTTAACACTAGTTATGCTCTTAGTTGCTTGTTTAGGAAGGAAATGCACTTACGATTTCTGGTGACTAGTAGTTTTCTTGCCTACCTATGTTGAATGCACTTATTGTAAGTCGCTTTGGATAAAAGCGTCTGCTAAATGACTGTAATGTAATGTAATGTACATATCTCTCTCTCCTTTTGTCTGTTTCTCCTTCCTCTGGTCCTTCCTGTCTCCTCCCCTATCAGTGCTGCTTCAAATATCATACATTTTACCAGGATGTCATGAAGGCTAAATACCTATTTCAAAATTGATCTAGCAAATGCATTCCTTCAGTGACCTGAGCACTATATGGGTGTATGTATATGGCTCTTACAGGAAGCCCCGTCCAGTCCAGTGTCCAGAACAGCTACCATTAAAGCTTTTAGCTGTATGCACCAAACAAAGCCATACCATTAAGCTATGGGCTCAGTGCTTCAGCAGACCTGAATTCAGCACTGTACTAGCTAGTGCTTTTACAGGTTAGCTGGTTCACTGACTGACTGGCTGGATGACTTATAGGTGGGCTGATTGACTTATTCACTATCTGGCTGGCAGACTGACTGGTTGCTTTGCTGGCTGGATGACTGACTGGCTGGCTGTCTAGTTGTCTGGGTGACTGGTTGACTGACTGACTGAGGCTAAAACTACACATTGCAGTCTATATCATACAGGGCATGCTAGGGCGATGTCTTTTTTTCTCTGTTTCAATTGTCATTCATATTGACAACTACAATGCTCGTATTGATTTGTGTTAAAAAAAAAAAAACATGGTGTGCCAGCAACCATTTCAAGGCAGTGGAATTGATCAGTATTGCCTTGAGCAGGAATGGAGTTTGTCAACAAGACAACATTAGTGTGGCTAATGGGCTTTACGTGAGAGTATAATGGGGGGGAAAAAATACCTGTAGTCATAATTGTTGGCAGCATTTCCCTTCTCCCAAGTTGTTGATTGGGTATGTCCATTTTGAGAAAGCGAGTGATGACACACACACACACACACAAATATGCACACATTCACACGAGAGTTAGAGGTAAGAAAGATGGAGACCGTATTAATGCAGGGTAGATGCATGGTCTTTTCTGCATGCATTTCTACAATGGCTACCGTCGTCGTTATGAGAAATGGATTCATACTATCCATGAGACAAACACCTGCAACAAAGATGCAGGACTCAGGCTGAGGACGTCATAAGTACATAGAAGATGCTTCAACCAGCTGCTTCACAGAGCAGCCGTTCTCTACTATTTTGAATTGAAAGGGGAATTAGTCGGGGGAGGGGAGGGGGGGTTATTTTTGTGGAGAACTCAATTCCAGATTTTTTCATCTGCAGCCTCCTCTCCTCTCCTCCCCTCTCCTCCTCCACCGTATCTCTCGGTTTCATCTTTCCCTCCCTCCCACACTCCCGTGTTCCCTCAATCCCTGCCTCCCTCTGTCTCTGTCACTTGGCAGAGGGCTGTATTGTTCTGCCACACTTCTGCTGCTGCTGGGAACGGGGGGAGCATGCCACACACACACACACACACACACACACACACACACACAGAAAATGTAGACACACACACATAAAGGGTGGCTGGTACAGACCCACACATGCACAGGGGGGTGGGGGGGTCTTGATACACACACACACACACACACACACACACACACACACGGCTCCCTTGTGACCAGCCGTCCTACCACACTAATCCCCTGACACTTATTTAAGCCAAGATTCATATCTGAAGCTCGCTCTCTCTCCCCTCACTCTCCATGTATGCCCTCCTCTCTCCCTCTCCCTTCATATCCCTCCTGCCCTCCCTCCTCTACTCATCTCTTCCCCTATTCCCCCTATTTATTTTATTACCCCCCCATCCCCCCTGCTCTCATCTTCATTGTCTGTGTGTAGAGGCTCATCTCCATTGTCCCCTACTCCACTACATCCCCTGTCCATGTGTTTATAGACTTTTTCCTTTTGTTTTATTTCTCTTTTTTTCCCTGTCCGTCCCTAATAAGTACACAGACGCTATTAGATGTGTACAACTGAAGGGTTTGAGGAAAAACTAAATTGCAGAAAAATAATATTCACTCAAATTAGTATTTTGGTGGCAACGATTTTAAACAAGCTAAGAGCTCAAATGTGTTTCGATTAGATGGATTAGACAGCACTTTATTGTCCCCGAGGGGAAATTGCAGTTATGCAGCAGTGTACAAAGCAAGAGAGAGGCACACATCACTATACAATAAACATAACAGAATAAAATGTCCAGAATGATTCAGCCTTTTTAAGACTATGTGTCTTTGTTGTGTCGTTTACCCTCAAAATCTTCACATCTTCTTGGAGGATTCATTGTGCCCCGCATTTTTCTCCTTGTTCATCGTTAAATGCGTTTTCAGAACACACTTGACATCTCTTGCATCTCTGTCTAACGTGCACACAAATAACATTCCCTAAATAACATTTTGGAAAGTGATACAATACTGCAGATTCAGCAGGTGAATGTAGGCCTCGCTCTTTTTTACATTTTAGGTATTTAGCTGGTGCGATTATCCAGAGCAACTTATTGTGCAGGTAACATGGGGGTTGATCGCCATTCCAGGATCTAACCTGGGACGTTTCGGTTACAGGACGGGCTCTCTAACTATATAGCCACCCTGCCTGTGCAGTATGTTTGTATATGGTACTTAGAGGACGCCCAAAACAAACGCAATGCATTACAAGCATTAGGCAGACCAGTGTACCATTAAAGCTATTAACTGTAAATGAGCTCCCTCTCTCTCTCTCTCTCTCTCTCTCTCTCTCTCTCTCTCTCTCTCCCTCTCTCTCTCTCTCTCTCTCTCTTAGCTATAGTGTTGCTCTGAGTTTACATCGCTCAGTCTGGCTCATTTCCTTGGTCTTTCATTTCTCATGTCTTCTACTCCAACCCGAATCCCCCACCCTTGCCTCTTCCCCTCTCTGCTTCATTCTCTCCCTCATTGCTGGTTTATGATGCCATGCTTTATAGAAATCGTGTTGAGATACTGGCACACTGTGTTCCCTTCCTCAACGCGTAGCGACCTGCTGCAAAATAAACGTTATGGGGATGCCGCCTTGAGAAGGATGCAAGAAAGTTGTGAGATAAGTGTTCTTAATGGCAAAAAGGATGGAAAAAGATAAATCGTTTCCACCTTTACACACGTATCCACAAGCAGTCATGGCAGGAGCACCGGATGCCAAGCCTGATGCTCTGACACAGTCAGACAGGAGGAACCTGACGGAGGACAGAACATTATGAATTATAGAATGAGTCCATTACTCTGCAGAGGAGAGAAGATAGAGTAGAAAACTAAGAGGAGAAAGGAGGAGAGGAGAGGGCTACAGGATTGGTGCAGAGGCTGCTGAGCATCATGATTCGTGGATAGGGAAGACTAGGGAGAGGGCTGCGGGGCAGAGGTACTCCACACCCACGCAACATAACACATCCCCTGACGTACTGCAAAAGAAAGAGAGGGGGGGAGAGGAAGGGGGGTGGGCGATGGAAATAAATTAAGGAGGATAGGAGTAAGACTGGGAGAGAAATGGAGAGTGGGAGAGAGAATGATGAAGTGAGAGAGCTGACTACTAACGTTCTAGCCGAGGAGGAGAGGAAATTGGAGGGGGGGCAGCGAAAGAGATTGAGAGAGAAGATGAGGATGTTGTTAGTTAAGCCTTTTATCCTCCCTTCCTCTGCTTTCCCTGCAGCTCTGTTCTTCGCTCCTCTGCAGTGGGAGATAGACACTAAGAACTGGGACACTCCATTCACACACACACACACACACACACACACACACACACACACACACACACACACTGTATTTCAGCAGGTTGTGTCCATGCCGCCTTCTCATTTCAATAAATACACCGATCTTTTTATTTTGCCTCTGCTGCAAACAGCATCAGTTGTCAGCCCAGTCACACCACAATATGTATTTAACTCATTTCACCGAAACCAAATGCTTCCTTGTTAGGATTTGTGCAACTTTGCCAGCATGCTATAGGGACAAGAATTGGTAACTGCGATGCCATCAGGGTAAGGCAGAAGAAGTGTCCGTTTTTCTGTGGAAAAAAAACAACCTGAATGTGAATACAGTTTAGCTCTCAGGTTTTGGGGTTACTTGAGGTGGGTGCAGGCAGAGATAGGTAGAACAAACATTGACAGCAGCAAAAAAGATTGTACGTGTAGTCAGTAGTGGGGAATCTATTTGTGTTAGGGTCTCTCGTGGTGGTGGGCTGCTACAAATAAATTCACGTTGGGGAACCGCTGGAATATCACATGAGAAATGAGAAAACGGGACATTTCCCAAAACAGGGATCCATCTTTTACGCCTCTGTGGCCCTGTGTTGACCCATGGCACAGGCCCAGCAGAGAGTCACGACACAGTCAGGACAGAGGGGTGTGTGCCTGCGTGTGTGTGTGTGTGTGTGTGTGTGTGTGTGTGTGTGTGTGTGTGTGTGTGTGTGTGAGAGAGAGAGAGAGAGAGAGAGAGAGAGACACACTACTCCACTGTTCTCCACTGTATACTCAGGGTGTGGCGGACATTTTGAAGGTGAGCAGCAGGGAGGAGCCCTGTCCTAATCAGACACACAAATGCACACACAGACAGAGGCTCACACACACACACACACACACACACACACACACACACACACACACACACACACAGATCCCCATGTAGGCAGGCACCAGAATTCACGGGGTGAGTGTTGTGATAAATCCCCTGCTATCCAGTTCACCGGTACTGGGCACAGAGACCAGAGTGTGTTTCTCTCTATATATAGGTGTGTGTGTGTGTGTGTGTGTGTGTGTGTGTGTGTGTGTGTGTGTGTGTGTGTGTGTGTGTGTGTGTGTGTGTCCTGGCCCACTAACATTGTGCTGAGTTGTGCAGCCACTGAGACCACTCAGGAATCATGAAGTCTGGGGTGTGAGCCAAAAACACTGGCCTAATTTATACCCCTCCCTATTCTCTCTCTCTCTCTCTCTTTTCCTTTTCTCTCTTTTTCTCTCACTTTACCTCCCTACCCCTCCTTTCTTTTGGAGCAATCTATCCATCCTTCCATCAGCCAGTTCTGGGATTAAAGGGACAATGCACTCAAATTGTTTGAGTTGTTTGAATTCATACGATCCAGGACGTACTTATTTTTAGTGAGACAGTAGGAAAGCAAAATACAATCCTTCAGCCGCAACAGAAGTAATACAGTGAGTAAAACATGAGTGAAACGATACGTGAGTACAAGTAAAAATACTGACTTCAAAAAAACACTTGGTACACAAAAAAGTTCTCCAATTACAGTAAAGAGAGTAAATATAATGTGTGGTTGTCGTGGTTTACAATATGTGGTTCACACTATTGCATCTCAGTATGTACAGTGTGCCAGCCCACAAGCCCAGACCACATTGGATGTGCAGGAATGTCACTTTTCATTGAGCTGTCCTCAGCCTCAGAGCTGTTTTTTCCTGTCTATTAATACAAAGGTAGCTGTTTTACATTTACATCGTAGGCATTCAGCTGCTGCTCCTACTCAGAAAGACTTAATAATAACAAGAAGCGCAAGAGTAAAGAAATACGAGCCAGGCAGACAAAGAATTTTTGTCATCGTAGACTTTTTTACTCCTGCACTGCTCTCCACCTCCATGAGGATTGTTTGGAAAAAATAAAATGTCTCCCTTTTAATTGGTTGGAATGGGCAGGGAATGTATTGACATCCAGTCACCTTTAAGATAGCCACCACGGTCCAGTGTCTGTGACTGGTAGTGGCCATGAGGGCCGAGAGTCAGCAGAGAGAGGAAATAGCCATGCTGATGCTGTGCGTATTGATCCAAGCCAATCCTTAATTCCTTTTGACTATCGATGTGCAGCCCATTGATCATACTTCTTCTGTACTACTCTCACTGTCCCTATAGTATATTAGATTTCATTAATTTCCATGTTCGGTTGTTTGTTTTATTTCTGACTACAGCTGCACCATTATGGCAAAATTTATAATCCCGATTATTTTGCTTAATATGACAGACGATCCACTTTTAGGAACTAAAACAACGCTTTGACATTCAGACTTCAGAGGAGGATTTTCCTCTCTAACGCTGGGCCTATCCATTTTTTTCCACTTTCCTTGTCACTATGTTTTTCCACAAAGTGGCAAGGTGTTGAGAGGGCGAACATCTGACAACGCTGAACAATTCTTCAACTTGCGGTTACACCCAAATATATCTTTCCTATCACTTAAATATGAAGTTAAATTGATTTCTTGACCCTGCAAACATAGGATAGGAATCAGTCTCTTTCTCGGTTAGTGTCCTAGTTTTGGCTAAAATCGTCTAATGGCAGAAATCCCACATCCGGATCATCACCAGAATCTAAATCTGGAAATTTGTTTGTAAACATCACTTCCTTAGCAGAGGTAATGAAAGGTGTCATTCAGGATCACTGTCTATCTGTGTATCTTGCTGTCTGGATTTATCACTTCCTTAGCAGAGGTAATGAAAGGTGTCATTCCATTTTAAGAAAAATGTTGCATAAAATTCAAAAATATAGATGATTCCATCAACAACTTTAGTATTTGTTAAGCAAATCTGTTAAAATAGCTACTAAGCTAATGTTTTTCCAGAATATGTTTTACTTTTATGTCAGCCATTTTGTAAGAATAGGCATCAGTTTTTCCAAATGGTGTCATTTTGGAACAAACATTTTCAAACGTTTGACAAGTGTTAAGTATCTCTCCTAGATGTCCTGCTTGTGGAGTTGTAGTTGTCGTAGCAAGCATTGGTTCGAGTCTCAGTCACGCTCTTGCTGGGAGGGTTATCTTTCACTGTGTTGATGACTGGACATCAATAGCATGTTGGATGCTGGAGCTGCTGGCACTTCCTCTAATATCTCTGCTGGCTCAGACATCACAGTAATAGCTCTGTGCCACAAGGAGGAGCAGGGTGTGGGTGTGGGTGTGTGTGTGTGTGTGTGTGTGTGTGTGTGCGCGCGTGTATGCGGGTCAGTTAGTGTTTGCCTGTGTAATGAGGCAGAGGAGATGTGAACGCTGAAAATAGAGCTTTGTATATGCATATAGCATGTAACCCAAACACATTTAAAGAACATTTAGTGCAAAAATCTCTATTTCTCTCTTGCTCTCTCTAGCAGCACCAACTTGCAGCGTGTATATGGAGTTACTGTGTTTGATTGTGTTGTGAGGTGGGGTTGTTTGGGGAGGGGGGGGGCACTGTTTGAGCACTTTGGTTGCCCACACACATTGCACACTCTGCATCCCCATTGGTGCACTGTGTGCCGTGTGTGCTTTTGGCCTAGGACAAGTGTTCATTTATTCATGACCAGTGCTCAGTCTCGGTCAGAAGATATCAAGTTAACAGTGGGCACTGACGCTTCTTTCTTTCTTTCTTTCTTTCTTTCTTTCTTTCTTTCTTTCTGTCGTATGAGCATCAGAAGACTGAGCCAACAGGATCACTGTCTATCTGTGTATCTTGCTGTCTTTCTGTGTGAATATCTTTCTGGCTGCATATATGTCTAACTGTCTCCCTGCATACATTTCTATCTCTCTGTCTGTATATATATTTCTATCTCTCTGTCTGTATATATATTTCTATCTCTCTGTCTGTATATATTTCTATCTCTCTGTCTGTATATATTTCTATCTCTCTGTCTGTACATCTTTCTGTCTGTCTCTTAGTCTGTGTCTGCGCATGTCTATCTGTGTGTGTTTAGTCTGTCTGTGTGTAGGTCTTTCTGTCGGACTCTTGGCCGGCCAGCTGCTTCAGTCAACACACACGCACACACACAGCACACACACACACACATGCACACGCATACACACACACCACAGTACCTGTAATCCACCATCAGCAACCGAGCAACATCGACTGCTGTCGTCCAATGAGGAGAGTGCCGAGCAGATCTGCCAGCCAATTACAAGGAGAGCCTCCGAGGAATGGGGCATGCTGTGACAATGAGAAATAGTCGAAGAGCGGGCTTCCTGGTGGCTTGTGGGAAAAAGCACACGTTAAATATTGGTGATGCCTGGGGTTTGAATATCTTAATGAACTTAAAAGCAAGACTGAAAACACGGCCAACAGGAAGTACAGTAGAGAAAAAATATAGTCACTGCTGGATGACTATAACTTTTCAGGAACTAAAGCAGCATTTTTGAGTTCATCCAATGTGGTTTTGAAAGGGTTTCATAAGGCCAACAATCATAGAATTTCATCACCCCATTAAAGTTACAAGGATTTCACATGACAACAGCAAAATGTTACAATATGTGGCTCTCACATGCAGCCCTCATGAACTGAGAAAGGAAGGATAATAAAAAAGGAATTATTAAAAAACATGAATCTATGTTTTTATCCTCCTCCATCTGGTTTCCAAGTGCTGTGAGAATACTGAGACTGCAGTAGCCAAGCGCCCAATCAGACTGCAGTATTCAACAGCCAATCGGAGGCAGGAAATCACAGACACACGCACACACACACCGTAGCTGCCTCTATCAGCCAGTTCTCTGATGATGGTTGAATATGATGAATATGATTTAATAATACAGTATAACACATGATATGGGTCTTTTTTCTTAAAGGGGGGGTCTCCCTGTTTGTATGAGTCCTGCTATGTGAAAGGAAGCGGACTTCTCTTCTTTTGGTAATTTATCTCATTTTTTTAACTGTATCTCGAGTCTGTTATTATAAATCATTTTTATGATTCAACTATTAAAAAGAGAATCTTGATTTTTGTACCTTTAGTTGTTGATATTTAAAGATAAGGGTGCACAGACCTTTTATATTGGCGACATTTAAAGCAGAGTGTTGACAGGCACCACGCCGTACAAAGGCATTTGTCCGTCTCCTGCCTGCTGCGGATATTGCAGTGCCACTGACAGGCCACTAGGGACTGATATAGGACCTGAAAATTGATGATTACAAACCCGGCGAGCAGAGAGCAGTGTGCATGTACAGCATGTCAGTGTGTCTCTGCGACCGTTGGCATCACCAGACTACCTAAAGCGCAGCATATCCTCAAGGTTATATTGGGTTTTGTGCCATGGTTACCAACACGTGTACTGCCTGAAAACGCTTCCCTTAATGTAGTGTAAATACACAAGGATTTAAACAAGTTAGGCCTAAACTGTGTCATGTTGAACTATCTCCCTGGCCACTACACTTACAGCAACCAGTTTCCTTTTTTTCCATCAAGCACAGTAATTCTTGTAATCACAATAAGAGCTAATCTGGGTTATTGTATATGATCTGTATACTGTATGCTTGAATATCTCAAATAATAACAGGATATTGGTGTGCCTGAAAGCATGCTCATCCAGATAACAACAAGACAACTATAAAGACAAGGGGATACATGAATAGGCTGTGTTTATAAAACAACGTAAGCCACATGAAAATAAAAGACATCAGTAGGAATATAGGGGTTGATATCTTTCCGTCTCTCCCTCACACTCTCACACTGCTGTCTCTCTTGCCCTCTCTCCCCCTCTGCCTCTTACCGCATCATTGCTGTCAGTGACAGAGTAGGTGTGAACGTCAGTCTGACTCAGGTAGCTGTGTTGTTCAGAAATCTTGCCGGTTGGTTGATACCAGGGAAGAGAGCGGTCGAAATGAAAAGGAATATGAGCTCTTTGATCCAAGCACTGTTACTAACAACCGTGTCTCTAGTGTAACGCTTGCTCTGGTGAATATGCGTACCCAGAGGTGGCGTTGGTACCAGTCTTCTCATTACATCATGGTAGGTTGATCAGAGCTTATTTGCCAAAATGTCAGTGTATTTCTTTAACACCGGAAGGCTCCATCCATCCCACAACACATGGTAGCTCCCATGCATCACTGCAAATTTAGGAGCTTCAGTTGCCACGGCAACCCCCCCCCAGAGATACCATAAAACACTCAGGATAGGCCTGTCTGTGTGTGCGCGCGTGTGTGCGTGTGTATGTGTGCATTTCATGCTTAAATTTGATGCTTTGAAGCCTTTGCCGACCCCCTCCCACCTCCCTTGAAAAGAGAGACATTCCTCTGCATTTCTTTTATTCATGTGGAAATCAATTAATTTTTTTAAATGAATAAGAAAAAGGAAAACATACTGTTAGTAAACATCTTCTCAGAAGGGAAGTTGTGAATGTGGACAGGATACAGGATTCTTTCACTGATAACCCACGACAGGAAGGACATTGGAGAGGGACATTATAGCATACTATCATACAATGCAGTCTCAGTATAGGCCTTGTGGCTGGTACATGATGAGATTTATTTCTGTATTATATTAGCCTTGGCAGTCTTGCAGGTGAATCACCTGAGAGAGCTTCATTCATTTCCTAGAGCTCAACTGGTTTTGCACAGGGACTAAAGTTTTTCATTTGCCTTGAAGTGACTTGACCAAATATATCAACACATGACTGTTGTCCTTTGTCACAGCCTATGTCTGCGTCCAGACTCAACAGTTCAGAAACACTTATCACAAATGATAATGCCATAACTTCTCAAAATGTAATAAATTGCTTGATACTGTAATAAAATCAGATTATTACATCATCAGGCGATTTTTGCTTTAGGGGTGTAACATGATTAAAACTGGAAATGTGATGTAATATGTTACATCATCAGTTGGAGTTACTGTGACTTATAATGTCATGACTTGAGTTATTGTGTTCTTTTTATTCCTATGAGTTATTACATTATTAGTCATATTATTATTACCTCATCAGTTAAAAATGTGTTAAACCCCTTTAATAATCACCAGTTAATGTAATAATGTGATCTGAGTCATTCATTGTCTTTTGCTTTTTTCCATTTGTCTCGTTTCTAGCTTTGGAAAGATTTTCTCATATTTCAATAAACTGTTGACATTTGTTTCTATACCTGAAAAGGATCGACCACCAAGCAGATATGTTTCCTTTTTCAAACACCCTTGTCCCGCGGCTGTTCGTGGAAGCTTTGAAAACTATTAATACCCGAGGATATGCACATTGCATTCCAAGTACAGAACCATCTACCTAAAATGTTATATAGAGACTACTGATTTTACGACTTGGAGCTGTTTCCATTTTCATGCAGCAACTGGTCTGATCTTCATTGCGATGGTTTTCAGAGAATAATCAAGACCTTTGAAAGTACGCCACACTATACCAGTAGCTTCGACTGTGGGGCCCCAGGCATAGATCCCATTGGGGTTGCTATTACAGCATGCAGCATACCAGAAAGCTCCATAGCACCGCCTGGCACAGTTGCCATCATGCTTGTCTTGGTCTTTGTCAATGGTGGTGAACTTTTTTCCATTGTAATATTCAAATGAGTTTCCTGATGGAATAACCCAAAAAGCGCTAAGTCAGCATATACATACTGAATACTGAGAATACTGAGAATACTGAAAATATTTTACTCAAGAAAACTACTATTACATTCCTAAAGTAAAAGCAGAAGCTCAGTAATTAAGTAAGTAAGTAAGTTGTTATTTACTTTAAAAAAAACGAATAGAATAGTTTGATGAAGTGTCCCACCTGCTGCTCCATATGTGAAGTTCCCCAGGTGTAGCTGGTATCCATCTGTCTCTGGGCCAACAGAGAAGGAAAAGTAGTGGGCAAAGGCCTTCTGGCCCTCAAAGTCCTCCATATCCACCCTCAGCTCATAGTTTTTGCACTGGCTCAGCAGGTGCATGCTCTCCAAGCCTGGAAGATAAACAGTGACATCTTGAAAGACACTGGTTTGAAGCCAGGCAGAGAGAACAACACTGATTAGTCCTGTGGGTTAATGTTGCAAGATGGACAATATTATTTTGGTCAGCACAGTCAGGTGATTGCTGCTGAAAACAGGATTCACGCTGTTTTCCAACACATTATAGTTTTCTAGTGAAAAACATTTGCTGTTTCTTCACACCCATTTTAATTGTCTAGAATAGTGGACCCATTTTAATCCTCCCTTGACCCATAATGGTAGAGATAATGGTAAATAGAATTTTACGTTTTAAGTTGTAGATTTACGGTAAACCAGTTCTATCATACCCAGCCAGTACTCTCCAGCAGCACTGCCAAATCCACTTTTGTACTGATCCCACTTCCTGTAGAAGTTCACTGAGCCATCTTGTCTCCTCTGAATTACCTTGTTTTCAGACAGATAAGAGACAGAGAAAAGGGAACAAACAGGGCCATACAAAGAAGGTAACAGACAAGGGGACACACAAAATGGTCAATTAGCTGATTTGGCTATTTAAGTATGTATATTTGTTTTTCCTGTTGATCTTTATATTTCCTAACCTTTCTTAGTGTAGAGCCTTACTAATCTAAAAATGGAACATGCATTTCTAAAGTGCAATTTGCAGTTTAAATGGTTTATTTTTCATTACCATTTAATTAAATCATTGCAGACATTTTGGAAATCTGCTGTGTTTTAATTCAGAATACTCGATTCACTGAGCGGCGCCTAGAAACTTTGATGAAGATGAGTCATGATTATGAAAGATGAAGAAGGTTTCTGGACCAGGGCTGGTCCTGTGTTCACCAAATGTCCTCGTTGTTGGAAATGTGGTTGTTTGTCTGGATCCAAATTTATTAAGTACTGGATAAAGAAGGTTCAATTGTATTTCCAGTATTTCCATCCTCACCGTCCACTTTTCAGCAGTATTATCATCCTTGCTCATTTCACAGTAAACCTGTATGGGAGAAGTGGGCCCTGCTGGGTAGGTGGTGTACACTCCATCCTGGCCTGAGCCTGCTCTGTAGATGTCACTACAGTCTTTGGGTAGAGGGGACTGATAAGCTGCTACTGGCAGCAACACTGCTAGCAGAAATCTGAGCTGCAACAAATATAGAAAAAGAGAAAATTGAAATACAATTTTTTTGTTAAGAATAAATACAATATGCACACAGAGAAATATTGGATATTAACATTTGCTAACTTTTGGGACTAAGATAGTGAATGAGATCCAAATCCAAGCCTGCATATCAAGATTATTTTTGGGAAAAAACAAAAAAACTAAATTATTCAGGTCCTGCAAAAAACAAACCTGCCTCATTCTGACAAACAATAAGGATGACATTTTGCTCTAGGATCTAAGGATTCCAGCTTTATAGATGTACGCTGAATGCATATGCAATATATATTGAATGCATAGATTTATGTATGGTGAATGTGTTATGTCAGTCCTGAATCTGTGACTCTACAATAGATGAATTTAAACTCCAGTCTAGAGCTGATAATCAATTCATTGATTGTTGTTGTCTATGCAACATTGCTCCTTAAACATTGCTTCAACATAGCCGGGCTTACATACTAAGCCTGAACAGCAGTGAATAAGGTACTAGAGCTGTGTCACAGGCTAGCATCCTGAACCAAACTACAACCACAAGCTCCCGGTTGTTCATGAAGTGGCACATGACTTAATAGGGTCATGGATCTAATGGGGGGGGGGGGGTCTTATAAAAATGAACATTTGACATACATATATAGAGTAACAGGTCACCATTACAAAACTGTTTGTAATAGCAGCTCCAGAAGAAACATAAACAATGCCATTGCTTTGTCCTCATCACCCCAGGTGATAGAAACTGAAACTAACTATTGCTACTACAAATTAACTTTTTTGGCTAATTCAAATTCTGGCCAGAAAGGATCATTTTAACTAAACTGGACTGAAAAAATACTAGTCATGGGCCAGCAAGCAAGTATAATTTCAATCAGGAAAGGTCGTGATTGTAGATCTGATCTCAGGTAATGTAAATATGGACACTGTGTCTAAATAGGATTCTTTGTTTAGCTTATTAAATCATTAACAACTGTTTACCAAGATACAGGATCTGATGAAACTATTCCCTGTGCCCTAATCTAG
Organism: Hoplostethus atlanticus; assembly: GCA_034670405.1. Classification (NCBI taxonomy): domain Eukaryota; kingdom Metazoa; phylum Chordata; class Actinopteri; order Trachichthyiformes; family Trachichthyidae; genus Hoplostethus; species Hoplostethus atlanticus. The sequence goes on from JAXDDX010000086.1 coordinate 97,580, forward strand.
GGTGAGCGCCCACGTAGAAACTTTACTTGGATGTTAGTGGGAAAGGGGGGTGAGGGAGGCTGTGGTCATCAAGAGCCAAATTCAGGTCAGTCAAGGATGAGACACTTACATTTTCTATACCTGTACCTGTGTACTGTCAAACCTAGTCACAGTGTACGGCACATGAGAAAATAACTTCTTCTTCATAGAGCAATGTCTAATTAATGAAAGGAAGTACTACTTGTTGTTTGTTACCTACCATTATTCTTTATCAGTCGTTGATTGTCCAAGTATTTTACAGTGAAGAGGCTGTATGGTCAACCTGAGAGCAAAGGGAGCAGAGAGAAGAGGACATTTCCTGACATTTTTCCAGTAACTGCCTATTACTGTTTCCTTTTTGCCTATTACCGATGAGAAACAATTTGCTCTCTCTCTGAATTATTTTCTGTAATCGCTAAAATCAGGGTGACACTTCGTAAAATTTAATTTAAGAATTTATTCCTCACTGTACTTTGTTGTACTTTATGTTTTGCAAAAGAAAAGCAATTCAGTGTTTCAGCTATCTCCTAAAAACCTGTACTTACTGCAGAATAGAACAAAATTAAAGAAATTAGTGATATTTATTTCTCAACTGCATGCATTTCATGATAGTGTTGAATAATAGCAGTGTGTAAAGTATGATAGTAGAGATGAACTTACAGGTAAGAGAGGCGTTCACGTGCCAGATGAGCCCCCAGAATAAGCAGATCTTTACTCTTTTTATATTAGTGAGCACCCCCGCATGTTGCAACACAACGTTTCCCTACTGCAATAATTAACTCAGTGTTTATTCTCTCAGGTTTTTGGCTTGCTCTCTCTGAGTAATTCAGAGATTCACTTTATTGTAGTGGTATACCAACCAAGAGCTCATGTTTAAAAACTCAAGAGCTAACACTTCATGAACTGGGTTTGATGAAACTGGTGAAATCAATAAGAGAATCGCCATGCTTTCTAGCTCAGTATAGAGATTGAGTATAGTTCAGTATAGCTTAATATAGTTATTGAGTATAGTTCAATATAGCTTAATATAGTTATTGAGTATAGCTCAGTATAGAGATTAAATGTAGTTTTCCTTTTAACAGCCTTCCAGATAATTTGAATCTGATACCTACCTATGGACTGAGTTACTGTCAACTGCATGAAACTAGTTGATTAGACTGACTTGACTGTGTGTGTGTGTGTGTGTGTATGTGTGTGTGTGTGTGTGTGTGTCAACAATCCAGAGAGTCTTAAACTTAATTCCAAGACTGTGATGCTGATTTTGATTACCTAATTGACTGACTGACTGAATTTCTGGCAATACCTAACATTCTAACTTGCTGACTGATTAACTTTCAGCTTACTTACTGGCGAACTTTCTGATTTTCTCACTGGGTAGCTACTTTTCGGACTAACTTACTGACAGGCTTGCTTTCCGACTAGCTTACTGACGTTGTCTGCCTCTGTAATACCTGAGAAAGCATCCAAATCCTGCTAATCTGCCTGCTGGACTCTGGGCCCGAAGCGTCACTGGCCTGGTGTGTACGTATATGCGTGTGTGTGTGTGTGTTAGTGTGTATGTGTGTGTTTGAATAACCTTGGCTCGCTGCACTGGCTAGCTGGCTCTGAGTGAAATGACATGATAAGCTAGAATACAATGGGATGTGCATAGAGACAGGTTTTGGATCCTGTGTGTGTGTGTGCGCATGTGTGCCTGCATTCAACTGTACAGCAGTGTTCTTGTGTGTGTGCGCACCTTTTTATAGGGATAGGCGTGTGTAGAGCTTCTTCTTTGCAGTCTTTGACAAGCAAGCATCAGATTCTGGCTGGAGTCTATTTTGGGTGTGGATGGTCTGTGTTTACCATGCAGCCCCCTGCCCAACCCTAAGGGACTAGGAGATGGCTCATTCTAATATGGTAAGTCAGGCAGAGATCCCCTAAATACGCTCTGTGATAGAGGATGGAGAAAAAGAACCACACAATGAGGGACGGATTTTTTTTTTTTACATAACGTTATGTAACTGACTAATCAACTAATGTGAAAATAGAAAGACATGAAAACAGAAGTGGCAACTCTTGTGTTTGCCAAAAGCATGCACCTTGTACGCTGCAGGTGACAGGTCACTTAATGTAGGTTTAATAAATACAAAATATGTGACTTTCTTTTTATTTGTGTTTTTCTCTGGCAACTTTGTATATAAGGTACATTTAGTTCAAGTTCAAGTTCAACGTAGTAGTAGTAGTTGTCGGGTTTTGAACAGGAATGAGCGGTTCGCCACTGTCTCCGATTACAGGTTTACCTTTATGGGCATAAATAAGGCTATTGGAAATTAAAAGGATTTCTCCTTCGCTTTGTTTCTACAAGTAGCGAGTTACTCAGACTCTTTCTCTCTCACTCACACACACACACACGTACAAACCACAGTTGAGTAGCGTATTGTCCTCTGATCCCTTGTTGTTCCAGAGAGGGTTGGTTTGAGATTAACGCCGGAACTCTTCCTGCCCCCCTCCGTGCTCTGGACTCTCTCTTCTCCAAGCTAGGTATTTTTAGCTGTGACATAATGCCCTTAGCCTAGCTTTCTCTGTCTCTCTCTCTCCCTCTCTCTCTTTCTCACACACACTCACTCACAGATAAACACACTCTCTAACTCCTCTCTCTCTCTCTCTCAGCAACTCTCTCTCTCTCTGTGTCCCCCCTCATCCCCCCGCCCACCCCCCCACCACCACCACCATCCCCTCCCCAGCTTCCAGGCTAGGGCTAGGGCTAGGGTAATTGAGTGCTCAGGTTTCACACTTTCAGCTGCAGGCTGAGCAACATGGCAGTGGAGGAGGCAGCCGACTATCTAGCAGAAGTAAGTCTACTGTAACTCCTTCATTCAGCACATGGACTGGAACCAGACTAGCCTCTCTCCTGCACCTACCCTGTGTTGCTAACAGGACTGGATTTTATTATGTTTGCCAATAGGACTTAGTGATGTTGCGGTGGTTTGTGTGTGTGTGGGGGGGGGGGGGGGGTTGCTGATGGGACGGGTAGCAGTAGCAACCCTGCACGACTGCACCACTGTACTGCGGTGTGGTGTGTGTGTGTGTGTATGCGTCTGTGTGTCCGCTTGTATGCATCATATGCATCAGCGCTTTCCTTTGATTTTGAATCAAATTCTTGTTAATTATGTGTATTAATCTATACCCAGCGTTGTTTGGATACAGTTGCATATTGCAGATCAGCAGACTGATGTGAATGGAAGCACCTGACCTTGGATAGTGGCGCATGCTCTATGTATGTGTGTGTGTGTGTTTGTGTGTGTTTGTGTGTGATGTGTGTGATGTGTGTGAGAGCGAGAGTCAGAGCGAGTAAAAGGGATAAAAGAGCAAAAAGTGTAGAGAGAAGAAATAGAGGTAGAAAAGGAGAGAGAGGGGGGACAGAAACTGCTGATTTATATACGCCAGAGATTTTTCTCACCCACTCAAAACCAGACAACCAGTGAGGCTTTGCCAGAGGTAAAAAAAAAAAAAAATAGCTCTTCATGAGCCCTTGTAGTCCCAAAAAAATCTCCCTGTGACCTGGCGAGATTTACCTTTTCTTTGCTGACCAGCACATCTGTGGTTTATAACAGGACCCAGTCGGTGGTGTAGTGGTTGTTGAGGCAGGTATGCATCAGACCTGGGAATTTGCAAATAGGCAGATTTTTGTTTGGTTTTTGTTTGTTTGTTTGTTTGTTTGTTTGTTTGGCTTGAAAGGAGAACCAGATAAGTGGGGGTTACTGTATCAGGACAAGTAGAAATAGAATACAGATAGAGTGATGTAAATTGTAGCACAGTACAATTGACTAAATTGAAGATAGAAATCTAATCTAATCTAGTAAATATTAGATTATATTAGAGAAGAATAGAGTAGAATATAGTAGATATAGTAGTAATATAGTAGAATAGACTAATAGACAAATATGTAACAATAAATAACAAATAATTACATATTGAAGATGATACAACAAATACAAAATACAGCATCTTTGCCATGCAAAACAAAAAAAACAAGCCATGGAAAGTATTTACCAATACTATACTAAGTATTTACCAAGGTCTGATAGGTATACTGCTGAAGATGTGTGTACACTGTGATCCAACCATCTAAGTCATTAGTAATTGGGCTGGTGGGGGTGGGGGGGGCGGTATAGTGACCCCACCATTCAACATTAGTCAGCGTTAGTGACGGTGATAGGAGGGTATATTTTATATTCATCATAGAATATTTAAGCCTACCCAGAATATACTAATACGTATATGTCTTCAATGTACCACCATACCTTGGTTGTCCTGGGCAGCTCGCAGGTTGGCATGTGTGTAACGGTATCAGTGTGAAGCGGGGCGTAAACAGCAAGCATACTAAAGCATACCTCTCCTGGATAAATAAAAAGTTTACAAAAAAAAAAAAAAATGATTCCCTGAACTTAATGAGCATAAAACTGACATCCTATCGATGTCCACTGGATCAGGCTTCTGCAAGAAAATCTCAGAGGAAAATTATGCAGTTGATTTTACTGTCATATTTTGTCTTGCAAATGGAATATTCTATGGGACTAAATCTAATGAAAGTACTGTTGTTGGGGGAAAAACTTCCAATCATACCCATTTTTTCAAAGCACTTGTCTGTGTGGTAAGAACTGTAAATGTATTGTGGTCACAGAGGTAGTGTGGTAAAAGCATAGTGACAACTGCATGTCTGGCTCACACCCACTTTAGTGTTGGCACTACCTAAGAGGCACGGTAATGAATACAGTACAACCAATGCTGTCAGAGTGAAAAGCATGGTAGGTATGATCCCGTAGACTTAATATGTCAGCCAGTGACAGTTAATAAATGGTTTGGAATGGGAATGCCCTATCTATCCTTTCTGTTTCTTTAAGGAAATGGGCACCAGTCTGGACAAGAAGGGTGGGCTTCACCACATCATGACAATTCAGCTAGTGTCAGAAACACTAGCAAACACAGAAAAGTAGTACACTGAATTGACTTTCATATAATTTCCTATCATAGTCTAAACTTTCTTTCACTCATCGCTTTGTCTGTGTAGCAAACCCCACCAATCTAGCTCCTAAATAGGCCAAAAATAATCATGACCCTGGTCTGGTGGGCAGTCTCCTTCCCTTAGCAGTCCTTCCCCTTCCTTTCCTTGAGGAAAGCTGAGAGGGCAGATACAGAGCAGGGTAGATACAGGTTCTGGTGGGACTCAATCCCAGGCACTGCCAAGAGGAATTGTTTGACGAAAGTGTTGTGAAAATCATAAACATTTGTTATTTTGAGCTATTTTGAGCAGTCTATCATAGGCATGAGAGTCCTACACTCCATTGTAGCCCAAATATTCGGTTTCACCACGTTCAACCCCATGTCAGCCATCTTAAGCAGAATGGCCAATGGCCATAGAAATGTCATTTCTATCCATTCACATGGCATGAGTCTTATCTCATGGGTTCCTACCAGTAACATTCCTAGGCTACGTACTCTGTGTGTGTGCATATGCATGCGTGTGTGTGTGTGTATGTCTGTATATTATCACTCAACAGCTTTCCTACAATCTCTCTTAACAGACAACAATTTCTCTCTCTCTCTCTCTCTCTCTCTCTCTCTCTCTTCCTCTCTCTAATTACTGATATATCCACATTGCTACTATAAAATGTTTTCTATTGTAACTGTAGACCTACTGCTGTGAATTAGGGTTTATTTTTAGACTGGGAACCAAACTAGAATTTAGTCTGTCACATAGGCGTCTCTGCTCAAGTCAAGTCTCAAGTCATTTGTGACAACTCCAAGTCAAAGAAGACCAGATGAATGCAGTTAGGCCCTAAATCCTTAAAGATAGTCTACTTTTGAGTATAGGCCTTAATAAGCTTAGGGTGCTATAATCACATCAGCCAATGTCTCAGACTAAAGGAAAGCACACATTGAAAATATTTGTTTTTAAAGTTGCAGCTGAGTAAAATTATTGTTTGAATGAATTGTTTGAATCTTCAGAACACAGAATATAGCTCATTGTGTTGTTTACTGTTTACAGTCTTTTTGGCTCATCCTTACTAAGGTGCACTGCAGATAATATGATTCAGAAGTTGGCATCATTCCATATACAATATACATACAAAAAGGACTCAGTAATGTTAAATATTTATAGAAAAGAAAAACAACTCTCAACTACGAAAAGTAGCCTAGGCTTGGACGCGTACTGTTTTAGACGATCTACATAAAGAATTTAGACGCTCCGGGGGAAAGCTGCGAACAACTCAAGTTAATCGGAGAAGCCTACTTCTCCAACTAAGTTAAAGTTAACTTTTAAGCAGAGTTACTTAGTTACCCAGTTTGTGTATGTGTGTGTGTGTGTGTGTGATGTCATGGTGCCCCTGCCTGGCGAGAGGCTTACGGGACGCCTCTCGTCTCTGCCCTAGGGAATTGATGCTGACACCAAAAACACACCCTAAACCGTGTGTGTGTGTGTGTGTGGGTGATGGTGAACTCAGATAAGCTCCATTCAGTGAGTGGGAAATGAGCTCAGCGCTCAGCTTTATCTAGTAATCTGTACGATAACAAATATCATGGTGCAATGAGCACCTTTTAACCTATGTGTGGATCATGGCTCATTCATTTCAGCCCATAACAAAAGTTTTGGCTTAATTGTTTAGTAATAAAAGGTCCAGGAAGTAAAGACAGGGACTGTGGGGACTGTGAAATGCTATGAAACCCTAACCCTAACGTATCAAATAGCTTCAGAAAAAAAATCAAATTCAATCCTAAATGAATGCATTAGCCATTAGCTTCCATTAATCTCTCCAGCCACATACATTTTCATGTTACTTAACTATGAAAATGAACTGGTTTCGAGCACAGCGAGCTGAAAGCAAGTTACCTCTGATACTACTCCTTCAGCCTGTTACTAACATTAGAGATCATCCTGGGTTAATGTGCACACGAGCAACTGGAGAGTGCTTCTCCTGTGTACTGCATGTGTACTGTATGTGTGTGTGACTACAAGGGTGTGGTAAACTGTACTACAGCACTGCACTGAAATCTGAGACACACCCTGTCTATCTGCCTGTCTGTCTGTCCGTCTGTCTGTCTCTCTCTCTCTCTATGTGCCCCCTCTTCTTCAGTCTTCTCCTCCCTTCTTCACTCTCTCTGATAAATAACCCACATTCTCTCTCCACCCACATGCCCACTCCTCCAGTCATTCACACACACACACACACACACACACACACACACACACACAGGCAGGCAGTCTCTCTACAAACACCCTGCATTAACCCACAGGGCTCAGCCACGCCCTGAAATTTTCACAACACACACACACACACACACACACACACACACACACACACACACAGCATATTCAGTGCCCTGTCGTCGTCATGCAGATTTCATCATTCTCATCTGCCTTATTTCACCATTTAGCCTAAATTGGTGATGGTATGTTTGCTTTCCTCTCCTATGTGTGGCAGTATATGTGTGTGGTTCTCCCACATGCAATACCTCCCCTGAAAATTCAATACCAATTACTTGAACGAAGTCTGGATGCAGACACCATCCAGCAGTTGGTCCATTGGCCAACTTCCCTTCAGCTCTGGGGTCAGGCCAATGTCCATTCAGTCAGTTCAGAACATAAAGAGAAGAACTGCATTTTATTTGAACATTCATTCTCAAGTTCAGTATTTTTGATGGGCTGATCGTCTCCCTTGAAAAAGTTGTGAAAGTACGTATGTCAATTCAAAGCACATCTACGGTGGCCCTGAGAGCTCAACGCGCTGCAACTTAAGAAAACACATGCAAGTAGACAAAACACAAGCAAATTAAGAAAGCATCTTCATCAGTTTGACAACACACGCAACAAATTAAGAAAACATCTTCATCAATTTGACAACACACGCAACAAATTAAGAAAGCATCTTCGTCAATTTGACAACACAACAGATGTTTTCTTAATTTGCTTGTGTTTTGTCTACTTGCATGTGTTTTTTTAAGTTGCAGTGCGTCGAGCTCTCAGGGCCACCGTACACATCTGCTTTTTGGACACGTTAGTTTTGTAGTTGGTGAACAATCAAGTATAAACTTGTGTACGTGTGATTTTGAATTGAACCGAACCGAAACCGAGATGTGTCCAAAAAGCACATCTGTAATTTCACATGTGACTTTTTTTTGTTTGTACAGTTTTAAGTTGTGAAGAAAATACGCTAGGTGAATTAACTGAGTGGAAACAATTGAATCAAGCCTCTCTTCACTCCATTCTTTGACATCTCACTGCGTCTGCATTATGTTAAAAGATGCATTAGCTCTAAGCAGACACTCTTATCAAAGCATTATGGTAAAGCACTTGGCTATAGGCTTGGTTTCTTTCTCCGTCAGACCGACAATTTCAGAATATTTTTTTCATGGTACTCAACCAGCTTTGAGCTCTTTGATGGCTTGCCCAATACAACTTGCCCTATTTTTCCAGCTATTAACACACAAGCCTCCAGGGTTTTATTCAGCGTATCTCACATTGCAGGCATTTGTAAGGAAAGCTATGACATTATAACAAAGCTCATAGCCTCATACTAAAGTGTAGTAATGGGAACTCTGCAGTATCTTGTGGTATCTCCAGATCACCTGGTAGACACTCTACCAAACCAGTATCATCCAGGAAGGAACCAAGCAGGCCATTCCCTTTCCGTGGATGACTTAGCAACCAACAGTAATGTCCATATTCACAAAGACAGACCTAAAGGCCCTTACTGCATTCATGCAGCCATTTATTCTGTGGATCCACCACATTTGAATTGTATTTCTTCCCCAGGTTTTGGTGTAGACCTGTAACAACCTTTCTCGCCAGCTCATACTATAAGGCTAACATGGCTAACCATTCTCCTCCTCTCTCTTCTCCTCTCTCTTTCTGCAGACGGATATAAATGCCAGCTATCTGCGGGCAGCAAGGGCGGGGAACCTTGAAAAAGCTCTGGACTACCTGAAAAATGGGGTGGACATCAACATCTGCAACCAGGTAAGCCTACTAATGTACAGCCAACAGCACACACAAAATTGCAGCCTCATGTGGTAGCCTCTCATGCCTTGGCAGTCAGTATTTATGATTCATGATCTGAAAGACAAATGGGATTCAATGCAGTGGAGCGAGGTGGAAACCATTGCTCACTAAAAAAAAAAGATCTGTGACAATGTTCCATCCAATGCTCCTTGCTGACACCAGTTTAGAACAGCAAAAAGAAAAGGTTTCATGAACTGGGTGTAAGTTGAATTACTATTGTGTTATATCAATCGGTGATAGAGAATGGCAAAACTGACATTGATTTATATGAAAATTATATAAATTATTACTTGAATAAATAAATTATTAAAGCCAGTAGAATAGACTCAAAGAATGGGTTGGTCATCAACATCTGTAGCTAGGTAGCTCTACCACCTTGTAAGACAGCAAGACAATATAGTCAGTCAAAGTATAGGATAGAATTTTATTAGAAATGATTGAATATATTCATAGTGGGTTTCTTGATTTGGATAACTAATCTTTCTCTCTCTCTCTCTCTCCAGAATGGTCTGAATGCTCTTCATCTGGCCTCTAAGGAGGGCCATGTGGAGGTGGTGGCTGAGCTCATCAAGCAGGGGGCCAATGTGGACGCAGCTACTAAGGTATGTCCCACCGGGAACATCTCTGATTGGTAAAATACAGGAATGGACTGCCTCTTCTCTTCAATCAAAAAGCGTACACACACACACACACACTCACATACGCACAGTGTATGCATGAATACACACACACACACATACACACATACCATTCACACATGCTTTGCTGCTTCAGCACCTTCCCAAAGGCACATTGCTAAAGCAGCACTAAAGGAAATTAATGGCTGTGTGTTCGCAGGACATTAAAGTGGACTGATTTAGTGAAAGGAAATTCACTGACAGGCATACACATCAGTGTTTCCCCCAGAAATCTTTCTTGGCTGGTTGGACATGCCTCTGTAACAGTATTTAAACCATGTGACACCGTAACTCTTCACTGAAACCGATACTAATGTGATTCTATGAAACAGCATGTAAATCATACGGTACTAAAACTATCCATTGATACAAATATTGATTAAATTTCTTAAAACAGCATTCACTCCATGTGAAACTAAAACTCCTCAGTGAAACCGATCCTAATGTAATTCCATAGACCATGTGACGCCAAAATTTTCCATTGAAAGCAATGCTAATGACATTTTTTTAGGCTGGGTTGCAGCGCCTCCAAGCTCCACATCGGGTCCACCCTGACTTTCAGGGCATTTTCAAACCTACAGTCCAATTGCTTTGGTGCGAATCAGGGGATGATTTGTAACTGCATTTCCCTGTTTGTTCGATTGCATTCACAAGCAAACAAAAATCTATCAATTCAGGGGGTGGAAAGGATTTGTTCCAGGATAACTCAACATTCAGCTGCATTTGTGGATAGACGTTTGCTCTCATCCTTTGGTTCAGTTATCAGTCAAAAATGTGTGATCAGAATGCCGAGTTTGAACGCGATTCAAGGTGACATCTTGACAATGTGTTGCTTCACGTGCTACGAATAAGACGCGTTGCCACCAGGCGACTTCACAGGAGAAGGCACGCTCTAATGACCGCATACAATGTTGTGCTAACCTTCAACTTAGACAAAATTTAAAAAAATTAAGTTCACTAAACTCTAGGGTTCGGCGAAACTGCTCTAAACGAACTAGGTGTGAACACGCCCTCCATGTTAGGGAAGCACTGGTAGTGATGTAGAGGTAGCCAGGTAGCCCCAGTCATTACAGCACAGAAGAGAGAGAGAGAGAGAGGATGCTAGAGACATGAGGGAAAGGAGATAAATGGATCAGATTCATGAATGAGTCGAAGTGGATAAGTGGAGGTCTTAGTGGCGGTAGGAATGGCAACAGCTGCCTGCTATAGCTGACATGGATACAACAGGTGCATCCACAAGCCCACCAACAGGAGCCCTGTATCTGCCTCTCACTCTCATGCTAACTTTCCCTCTTACTTTCTTTTTGTCTATCTCTGACTCATTATTCTCTGTTTTCTCACTATATCTCACTCCCATTCTGTATTTATTACTGCTCCTTTTTCCTTCTCTCTCTGTTTCTGTCTTTCACTCCATCTCTGGCTTACTTCTTCAGATGGGTGTCACCCAGCTCTAGACCTCCTGCCCTGTTCCTCCTTCACCGCTTCACCTTCCTATAACCTATATATATAAAAATATACAACGTTTTTTAGTTTAGTTTTAGTTCAAGTTGATAATGATGTCTTCATGCTACATAATCCTAATTTCAAAATCAGAATCAGAATCCACAAAACGTGCTTAAAACTAACCAGTGCTGCGATTTGGTCAGATCATGCATTTGAAAGACAGTAGAGATCTGAGGCACAGGGGCAGCTTCAAAGGTAGGGCCTTATAGATAAATATATTGCAAGGCATTTCCCTATTCATTGTTAAAGACAACAGCCAACTTTTAGTGTTACAGTAAGAAATCCAGCCCTCCACACAGACAGACACACAGACATGCACATTAATAGGCAGACTAATAGAGAATAATTCAAAGAGTCTTATACAAGATTGTTTTTCTGTAACAGAAAGGGAACACAGCCCTCCATATAGCTTCCCTGGCTGGACAGACAGATGTGGTAAAGGAGCTGGTCACCAACGGAGCCAATGTCAACACACAGTCTCAGGTAAGACACACACACACACACACACACACGCCTGCATACATGTACACTTGCGTGAAAGTACACACTTGAACATGGAATTCCAACTAAAATGAATGCAAGAATAATGTACTGTATGTGTGTGTGTGGGTGTGTGTGCTGACTGTTGAATATGGGCCAGGCTGGGCTGCAGTGCAGAGCTGCTGACACAGCACACACACACACAGACACACAAGTCTGACCTGTAATGGTCTGGTCACCACAGCAACCGTGATGATGTCACTGGGGCCTCAGCCAAAGCTCTATTTCTCTCTCTCTCTCTCTCTCTCTCTCTCTCTCTCTCCCTTTCTTTTCCCGCATGCCAATAGAGATCAGGAAAGCTTTATGGGATTGGTATGAAATAAAAGTATACTATTTGGTACTCTACTGATTTTTGGAAGCCGTCTCAATTTTATGACGTCAACAGGCTTTAGAAATCCGAGATTACCATGAGAGCTCAAGTCTTCAATTAAGCATGATTCTGATTCTGTTGAGGAAAGCAGATGGCAGGGACAATCGATACACCACATACTGGAATTTACACCCATACAACACTATGAACATGAAGAGTGGTATTTCCGTCCATGACACCATCCCTTTGTATGAGAGGTCCCATTGTCCATGTGTGTTAGTATATTCTGTATAACTCAATATTATATCTGCTGGTCTTGTGTGTGTGACTGTGATATGTCTGTGTGTGTGAAACCCACGGCTGTTTCTCCAGCTGCATTGTTACGTGGCTAGCATGACTGATGCTGTATAGGCTGGCCCATATGTGTGGGTGTGCGTGTGCATGTGCGTGTGCGTGTGCGTGTGTGTGCTTTTCCTGAATTGCAAAATACACTCCTCTAAATACAATATAATGTATTACTTGTGATACACTCTTGGATTTATTTTAAGATTTTCATTACAGTGCATTACCAAATAACATAGCTAACTATGTCTTAAATATTTGAAACAAAACAAAAGAAGCACTCAACTTTTCTTTTAAGCAATATGCGTTATTCAAAGGCCACACAACTTTTAATTTAGTTCATAGGACAAACTTGCATCTTCAAAAGCATCAAGTATCACAGAAAAGTTAGCGTTACTTCAATTGTGGTCAATTGTATTCGGTTGGTCTCAATTACACTTACAATTACACACAAAAATGTGAAGTTAAAACGAAGCCCACCTGAAGAGTGTGCGTGGTAAAATAGAGTGTAAAATAGAGCGACTCTAGAGTGTTCAGTGCTAACAGGAGAGGAGGATGTGCTTTGCTGTGTGCTGAAGTGATTTTTAGGATTTTGTGTTGCTATGGATACCTGTTTCTGGTCTGCGTTCTAGGGCTGCAACACACACACACACACACACACACACACACACACACACACACACACAGCCTTGAGCTTCAGCTCCAGAACAGCTGTTATCTGCGTCGTTATCAGGTGTGAGGTATGCACACAGTTGACAGCATGCACTTCACAAGCACACACAAACATGCCCAGACATTCTGCACACCCATGCATCTTTTTATTGAAGTTAGAAAGGTATTTTGAATTCTCTATTATAGATTCTCTTTATGTGTCTATATTTAGTTTAGAATGTCAAGCAGTTCAACATGTCACAGAAGTTAGACAAGTTTCTTATCCGTTTCTGTCATGATGTTCATTTCATTCACTGTTCCAATATTCACCAGCACTAGCACGTTTTGAAGAGAGTAAGCCCTCCGAAAGTCAGCTGGATAAAAGCGGCTGGTAGGCTAGACAAACTTAGCGGCGCAGTCAAAACTAACCATCGTTTTCGCTGGTGTTGATTTCATGATCATTTTGTGATTCTTGCTGTTTTGTGATATATTGTGAATCAATCTTATTGTATTTTATTGTAATATTTAAATATTTTTTTCTTCACCACTCCAAGTGTTGATTGTCATTTCAGAGTGGCATCACTGTTGCTTCAAATTATCTGTATTATTATATTGTCATATTTATGATAGATTTAGAGGTCTAGATCATGTATAAAGTTTCTGATTTTGATTTTTACTGCACTGTCATGTTCCTGGACTGTAAATGACCTTGGGACATTCCAGCTCTGATTCAGAGTTTTGTTGCATTTCAGAATGGCTTCACTCCGCTGTACATGGCAGCACAGGAGAATCACATGGACGTGGTGCAGTTCCTACTGGACAACAGCTCCAGTCAGAGCATCGCTACTGAGGTATATACACACACACACATGAAACAAAGACACACAATAACAAGCGCAGATATAACCAAATGCATACACCGAAAAACAAACAAGCACCCCCGCATACACACACATAAATAAATAGACGTATGTGTATACCGTATGTACTCACTTGCGCTTGCACATACACTCACGCATGCATATAATAGCTTCTAATAGCTACCCTTCACTGCAGCTCATCAGCAGTTGTGTCATTTAGCCTCCTCCTAATTACATTGCGGCGTTGTGACCCAATAGATTCCTTGTTGCACACGGTAAATAGATATTTGCCCTCAGTGGCTAATTTAGTCAATGAAAGGAAGAATAGCATATGAAGTTACCATTTATTATACTGACTAATGATACACTTGGTTATTGGGGGGGTGCTTTTGGTAAAAAATAACAGATTTACATAGATTCAACTGTTGAGAGAGAGACACACAGAAACAGACAAAGAGGAGGAAAAACTGAGAGAGGACAGAAATAGATGAGAGAATAGATGAGAGGGAGAGAGTGATAAAGGTAGGGAGGGAGAACAGGCTGATGACGTAGCTGCTCAAAGTGACCTTGGGTGTTTCTAACTTCCTTGAGTGGGAGGAGCCAGTGACCTCACAGGAGCCTGACATCTGTGGTATGACCAACCGTTATGCAGTGACTATGTCAGAATAATCCATTATCGACAGTAGTACGGGCAAACAGCCAGTTGCCACCACTGCAGCACTATGTGTGACAAAAACATCCTATCTTAACCAAATCTCTCTCCATCACAAGTATAAGGCCAATGCTAGCAATAATAACAACAGCTATAGTGCTACAGCCTGCACCGCTGTCGATACAAAACCAAAACTGGGGCAGGTATGGAATCTAAACCACAATTACCCTCAGCTGCTACAAAATGGTCCCATGGTAGTCTAGTGATAAGAGACACCAAAACAAACAAGTCACTGAACCTTTGCCTGCTCACTGTACAGTAAGACCGTAATTCACTGGTTTTCACTGGCACGCCGCCATCTTGGACCGAGCCAGCTAAGCCAGGCTTGACTCTTGCGATAATACATTACCTCTGATTGGCAGAGCTGACTATACAGGCTTGACGCTAGTGTTACATTACTTCTGATTGGCTTGACTACTGGCTCTTGGGACTCACCTACCCAAAATGCCACTGTAGCAGGAGCAAGTTACAGTACTGTGGCTGCGAGAGCGTGGACGTAGCGATGGAAACTGTGTGGTATAGTAGGTTCTGGAGGACTCTGACCTTGAGACACAAACATAACTCCATACCAGCTGGTCCTCCTCCTCACTTCTCAACTCAGTCCCCATCTACCACCCCTTTCCTTTCTCCATCCCCCCTCTGCCATTTGTCCTTTTGCCTATCCCTCCCTCCCCTCCTCCTTCTTCTTCCCTTCCTCCCCATCTCCTACAGCGGGAGATGGAGTGAATTATTCATACAGGGAAATATAAATCCATGTTTGAAGCGACTCCCAGTTTTTAATAATTCATACTTAACCTCTTCAGCAAAGCCTCCTTGGCAGAAACACACAAGTCTCTACCATGAGGAGAATAGATCAGAAGGTCTATTTTCTGCCTGTCAAGAACATCCATTAAAACAGAAAAATCAACTGTTTTAAATGGATGTTTTTGACCATGAAATAATGTACACATTTTGATCGTAAAAGTACCACAGTGAGAGATGAGCGACTCCCCCGCCCCCACCCCCCCCAACCTTGTATCTATTCTGCATTAGTATCCAGATTTACCCTCATTTTTTCATTTTGGGTTTCAAGCAAAAGTGCAGCAGGAATACAGCACTGGCTTTGGTGGCTTTTGGATGAGATATGATTTTTGTTTTATGTCATGTGGAGTAGTCCCATTACTATGAAGGTGGTTGGTCAAACAAATCTAGCTTCCTGCCCTCTATTGCTAAAATCTGTCTCATTTTGATGTGTTACTATTGCTAGGTTTTAGAAGATATAGATCAAAACTTTTTTTTCCACCTTTTTCTTTGCTGTTGTTTATCTGCTCCTCTCTATTTTTAAGAGATTAGGCTGACTGGGTGTCTTTTCCTGAATCCATAATCAGACAGAAAACAGAGGGTAGGGCTTTGGGATGGTTTTGAACTTTGGAAATTTCTGAAAATGCTGATGTGCTAAGACGAGTTTGTTTGTGTTTATATGTGTGTAGACGTGCTCGCCTGTACAAGTTTGTGTACGTGTTTTGCGGCCCACAGGGTCTTTTGGTCTCCGAGGGGAGGTAGTGCTTTGATGTCTGGGCTGGTTTTATCCAGACACTCAGTCGGCGTCCTCTGTAAACACACACACTCGCGTATACACGTGGTTACACACAAATACACACATCCTTGTGTTGTTACACTTGAGAATTCCTCCCATTTCTTTGATGATTCATACATACTGCTGCTACTAGCCACTGCTGTGCCTTATTTACTATACTGTGCATGTGTCCGTATGTGGTTTCCTGTGTCTTGCCTCCTACAGTAGTTGCACCGTGACACCATAAAGCATTAGAAACAAGAGCAGATTTATGCCACAAACAGCTAAATAATGGAGCAGCAGTGTGGCCTAGTGGTTAGAGAGACCATCCTGTAACAGAAAGGTCATAGTCATTGGGGCCATCACCAGCCAAGTTTCCTGTAGATGTGTCCTTCATCAAGACACTCCTATTTGCTCACTCAATTATAAGATTTGCTAAATGTCTAAAATGCAAAATGTTAAATGTTTATTAGAATGACCTGTGCTTGTTGTTGGTAGTTACAGTCATGTCCTGAATTAAACAGAATATAAAAATATCAGTGATATATCAAAATCAGAGGCTATGTGGCATGGGTATACACTGACAGCCTAGACAGACACACACAGCAGTGGTATGGTGCACAAAGCGCTTTTCAGGGTGCTTTATTAACAATGTGCAGTGGAAACCTGGGTGGCTGTGAGGAGTGCAGCGGTGACTGGGGTGGTGTCTGGCATGTAAAGTGGGGCTGGACCTCAGGGGAGAGGCGGAGGTGGTCAGGAAGTTCTGGCAGCCTCGTCGACTCATCCTCTGTCATGTCTGAGGGAATAACTATGGCACACCAGGGAGATGCGAGTACTCTTCTTGGTAGCTCACCAAACTCTTGACTCAGCAGCCCTTTTGAGGCTGCCTGGGAGCGAGGTGAGTGGGGACAGCTGCTGGGGCTCATCAGGAGGAGATTGGCGGCAGCTGTGGCTCCTGGGTTGAGAGGAGCCCCTGTGGAATGGCCCCGCCTTCACAGGCTATTTAGATGGTCTTCTGATAGTCACAAACTATAACTATGGTAAGAATAGTTTAATGTGTGTGACTTCTTGCTACATTTCATTGTTATGATCAGTAAATGGATGCTTCCCCTGTAAATGAAGAATGAGAGAAGATATCAACAGGTTATTTATTAAAAACAGATTATTCTCGCTATTGACAAAACACACACTGAATTAGGGATGCGTCTGTGTGTATGCATGCATGGTTTGGTCTGTTTGTATGTGTGCAAGTGGCTGTGCGTGCTCATGTGTGTGAGAGAGAGAGACATTGCAGTAGTCTATAATCCAGCAATAATATTCTGGTAAATTAGATTTAATTTATATTTTACTTGCTACTTAAATTCAACTTGTAGTCAGACGTACTGGAGATATGTGTTATATCTGTTGACTACATAATACTTAATATACAACCAAGTCCCAGTAAATTAGGCTATTGGTAATGTAAGACGCCTGAAAGAGGAAAAAACATTTTGAAAAGATGAATTCATATTAAAAATACTAACAAAATAAACCATTACATAACATTGGAGTGAGGGGGAAATTAATGGAACGTTAGCTGCTATTTTTTTTTTAGCTAGCTAGAAGTACTTAAGTCATTAGCTTGCTAGTGGCTAGCTAAGTACAGTTGTTAGTTTACCAGACAAAGTTAGATAATTGCATTCTAAATAAATCACAAAGAATCACAAACGAATTTCAATCTAAATGTTGTTCCTGACATAATAAAAATATATTTTAGAAACGCTGGCTCAATTCCTTGTTTGTCTGTGTAGCTGTTGGTACCAGCTAGTGAGTTGGTTGTTACCAGCAGGTACCCGGTGAGTACCTGGATGGCCCATGTGCATTTACAGGACAATCGTCCCTCTACCACTTCCAGTAATACCAGTAAAGCAAGTGATATTCTTTTTTTATTTTCTTGTCTTTAGGATGGTTTTACTCCTCTGGCAGTGGCGTTACAGCAGGGCCATGACCAAGTGGTCTCCCTCCTATTGGAAAACGACACCAAGGGGAAGGTGCGCCTCCCAGCGCTCCACATCGCTGCACGGAAAGACGACACCAAGGCCGCCGCCCTCCTCCTTCAGAATGACCACAACGCTGACGTGGAGTCCAAGGTACCGTACATCACCTGAACTCACTTCCTGTAAGGCGGGCAGGACTTCAGTACCCATCATCCCCTGCAGTGTTTTTGTTTAGCTTCTTTTGTTCTGGTTGACATGTTGTGCTGTTTTTGTTGTGAACTCGATGGTGCTTTTTGGTGGTATGTATTCACAAAGCATTAAAGTACCAGAGTATGTGTTTACTGTGAATATTTGACAGAAGTATAGTGTTTTCGTAGGTAAAAGGTACTTCCTTATTGCTGCTTAGGGGAAGCTGCAATTTTTCATATCATTTCGTAGTCACAAGATAATGCAGATAAATGACTTTGTATAGAACGAACAACAGCTTTACATACTGTAAGGGAGAGTTGCACCATCCAGTTGCGCGTACCTCTGTCTGGTGGCCTTGGTGGCTGTTGGTTCTTTAAATTGATCTCTGGCCACCTACCCACATACCCATCCTACAGCTTGGTGCAACCATAGTGGTGTTGGTGTTGTTGTCGTCGTCGTCGTTGTTGTTGTTGTTGTTGTTGTTGTTGTGGTGCACTAACCACCCCATTGTCTCCTCCTCCTCCTCCTCCTCCCCCCTCTATTCTTTCCGCTCTCTTACCCTGCTGCTCCCCCTTCCCCCTTTCCCTTCTAGATGATGGTGAATAGAACAACAGAGGTATACCTCCACTCTTCTCTTCTCTTCTCTTACATTTTTATCCTCTCTTTTCCTCTCTTCTCTTCTTTTATCCTCTCCTCTTCTCTTCTTTTATCTTCTCCTCTCCTCTCCTCCCATCACTCATGGCCACCATAGTTCTCTCAAGTGTTGTCGTCATTTTGGGGCTTTCTGATTCCGTCCAGATCCATTTTTTGCTGTCTATGGCACAAATTAATGGGATTTTTGGATCCCATTTGCATTTCGTTCTTTTCTTAAAATGGGTGAAATAATGAAAGTAGATATGACATATGACACATTTTAAGATAAGAGAAATGATATTACACATTTTAACATATTACTGAATTACTAAAAAAACAACCATGGTGCAAATAGGACAAATGCTGGAATGCTAAGCTAAGTATGGCTAGCAATTTCTTTTTTC
The DNA here is from genome assembly GCA_034670405.1 of Hoplostethus atlanticus. Taxonomy (NCBI): domain Eukaryota; kingdom Metazoa; phylum Chordata; class Actinopteri; order Trachichthyiformes; family Trachichthyidae; genus Hoplostethus; species Hoplostethus atlanticus. Next base: position 116,990 of record JAXDDX010000086.1, read on the forward strand.
ATTGCACCTTCAAAACCCATCAGAATCACCTCAAGTAAAGAAATGCATAATAGTCAATATTAGCACTAGAAGTAGTTAAAGGCAATGATTTTACACCCATATTCATTTTCACATAACACTGAACGGGGGCGCGATCTGGAATCCCAAAATGATGAGAGGAGCTTGAGAGGACAATTGCAAGCCAAAGGCTTCTAGCTGCTAGCATAAATGCTTAATACTAGCACGGATCCTTTTGCTGTCGTGGATAATGCCTCACCTACAGTATGTCCCTGCTCTTCCATGTTCCATGTTGCTTTTTGGCTGTGCTTTGTGTGTATCCAATGACTTGCTACTTTTGGCAGACATGATTGAAATAACAAACAAAACAGTTTCATGGAAAAGTTGAATCAAGAACACCTCATACTTTTGAAACCATTCAAATGTTTTTTGATGGTTGACTGAGGTGTGATTGCTGCATGAAAAATGAAGTGCTGCAGTACTTCCCTGCTGCCATAACCCTTCAGAAAGACAGTGTTGAGTCATTATTGACACCCACACATACGTAATAGCATGTTTATACTCATTTAGTGAGAAAATAGATTGAGTAAATGCAGCCTTCCACCTAACCTGCTGGATCTATCAGTAGATCTATTGGTAGATCTCAGTTGTAATGTGTAACCTGTAATTACTTCTCATCTCAAAATGTCTGAACTTAACCATCACCTTAACCCAGCAGGCATGTATGAAAAAAATGTTCATGCTCACAAATCAAGACTGAACTGACCAAGATCATTGGAATAACATGGATGTTGTGTTATGTGAATACTTTTTCAGAAGTCATTTATTCTAATGACAGGTGTCTTGTCACCTACACAAGATACCAGTCATGGTAACTGCTATGTTTTAGAGTGGTTGCTCCAGGTTAGGCTATTGAACTGCTGATTTCCTCAAAACTTGACTAACAAACCTCTTAATCTTCAGAATGTCACGTGAGAGCTAGATTCCCTTGACCTTAAATATAGACCCACTTTGACCTGCATGTCTGCCTTAAAAATAACACTCCTGTCAGATGAAAACCTTTGCTGCCTACCAAAGAGTGAACTTTTCAGGAATGAAGAGAAAACGCTGTTATATGAACACACATGTAGGGTCTGAATGGCTTTTGTCGGTCCCAGGGTCATGACACATATTCAGTCTAAAAGGAATAGTGTAGTACACCACATACGAACAACAATAATCCCCTAAATTGGAGTTGCATGGTTTTCATTTAACAGGAGCGATTATGCTTGTTTGCTTATCTGTGTGTATTATGTTTGTGCACGCTCCAGATGCAGACACATTTATTCTTGATTTATTTGGCCTGATGCTTAAACAGATGAAGTTAACAGATCCGTTATGTTAGAGGATAGATCAGGCACATGTCGTCAATGTTTTAAAATGCATTGACTGCTGTGTAGCCTGTTGGTCTGCTTTCAGCTGAGTGCACTGCTTGTCCTTGTTGCACCCACTACTTAATATCTCATCATACTATGGACATGGCCCCTTGTGAGATAGGGATGTGACGGTCAGGCGAAGGCAATTTCATGATTCAGATTTTTGATTTTCTGATTTCTCTTTGTCTCTATATCTGTCTTCTTTCTCTCTTTAACTATGTATCTTTCTCTTTCTCCTTTCTCTCTCTCTTTTTCTGTCTGTCTCTCTCTCTTCCAGAGTGGTTTTACTCCCCTCCATATCGCGGCCCATTATGGCAATATCAACGTAGCAACACTCCTGCTTAACAGAGGAGCGGCTGTGGACTTCAAGGCAAGGGTAGGTATCTCACCACAAAGCATTGTTTCTGTTAGTTGCTTTGACAAACACACACACACACACACACACACACATACACACTCACACACACAGCATTTGAACCGGGTGTTGCAGTCACTCACTCAAGACTTCGATATTGGTGGGCAGGATTGTATGAAGGAATGTGTGTGTGTGTGTGTGTGTGTGCATGCGTGTGCAGGGAAATAATACCAAGACATTCTACACCTGCCCCAGTCACTCCCCTGGAAAGGAAACACACACACACACAGTCTCTGCGCTATATGATCCTATAGATTGTGCGCTTGTACCATGAATTGAATTGAGAAATGAAATGAATGAATGAATGAATGAATTGAGCTCAAGTTTGCCTTGAAGTCATGAACAAATGCTAAGAAAATCCTCAACTTGAGCCTCAGTCAGGACCTTTAGCAATGGTCACCCTGTTTTTCAAAAGAGTTAGCAGCAGTAGTATTCAATAATTTAGTCTGCCCTGCAGTCTTGAAACTCACTTCACTGAATAGGCCTTTAACCACTGCAGTAGAAGACAGAATAGAGGAACAATCGCTTTTAACAATCGCTTTATCAAGTAACAATCGCTTTATCATGTAACACAGTGTATGAGTTCCTGTATAGTGACCTACTGAAAGTGCCCCACTTAGCCCCACAAAAGCACCTCCGGATGAACACACCCTCCACAACTGTGTCAATAGATATGAATCAGGCTATCCTCATTGGAAAGACAAAGGGAAAACCAAGAAAGCTGTTTAAACTAGTGCAGTGCAGCTGTAATTATTTGGACTTGTATGATTAGTTGCCTCTAGAGGGGGATGCTGAGCCGTTTTCCTCCTGCATTTGCCCCGCTGCATAGTAGAACCCTGTTTAACTGAAACAAGGAATTGAGAATGAAATGTATTGATATGTGTTGAAATACTGGGACATCGCTTATCCAAAAGATGGATCATGGCTGGACAGGCCCTGTGAAATGTTCTGTACAGCTTCATTTTCTGTAATGCTTTTAGTTTCATGTTTTCAAACTCTATAGGTGTACCCTGTTCTGTGTGTGATGTATATTTATTTAGTGTTTTTATTTTCTTCCCAGAATGACATCACACCATTACACGTAGCATCCAAACGAGGGAACAGCAACATGGTGCGACTACTGCTGGAGAGAGGGGCCAAAATAGACGCACGGACCAAGGTATACACACATACACACACACACACTGTTACTTGAATTCAATTATAATTAACATGATATTTAGATGTTAAAGAGGGTTAACATATTACTAAAGAAGTATCCAAGACCTAGTTTAACTTCTACTGCACTACAATGGCAATTACAATGACACACGTGTTGGGGCCTAAATAATGAAGGAGTTTTGGACTGTTTACGGAGCAAAATTACAGTTTTCCAATACACCAAGTACATCCATTTATTTAGCCTTTCTGTAGGCCACCCAGTTTGCTGCAGTTCTGATTTATGTTTGGTCCGTCTGTCCAGGATGGTCTGACTCCCCTCCACTGTGGAGCCAGGAGTGGCCATGAGCAGGTAGTGGAGATGCTGCTGGACCGAGGAGCTCCCATACTGTCAAAGACCAAGGTACACCTCCACCCTGAGTGTTTTTTCCGTGTGGGTCTTTCTCCCGTCCACTCTCCTCTCTCTCTCTCTCTCTCTCTCTCTCTCTGTCACTCACTCTCTGCACTCATTGAACTCTCTTTCTCCATTACTTTTTCTCTCTCTCTCTCTCTTTTCTCCACAAACATTTCATTGTCCAGTATGACTGTAAGTGATACTGTACATATGACAATAAAAGACTTGAACTTGAACTTGAACTGTGTCCCAATTACTCTCTCTCTAGCTTATGCTCATACTCAGTGTTAGGAGTTGGGAGTTCAGTGTCCTGCTCAAGAACACTTGGGTGGCTGTTGCATGGATCAAACCTGTGACCTTTGATTCACGATACTCCCTCTCCCTCACCCCTTACAGAACGGTCTGTCTCCCCTGCACATGGCGACGCAGGGCGACCATCTTAACTGTGTTCAGCTCCTGCTGCACCACGAGGTGCCTGTGGACGATGTGACCAACGACTACCTGACGGCACTGCACGTGGCCGCCCACTGTGGACACTACAAGGTGGCAAAGGTCATTGTGGACAAGAAGGCCAACCCCAACGCCAAGGCACTGGTGAGGAGAGGAACAGGGTTGGGAGGAGAAATGTAGAGAGAAAGAATGAGTGAGAGCGATAGCCATCCCTAACACCAATGTAGCGGTGAGTGAGGGAGACACGTGGGTTGGAAACAGGGAAAGACAGTTGCTCTTCCTGGTGCTGCAGTGAGAGACTCATTCATTGGGTTTCCCTTGTGAGGAAAAGCGTGAAAGGGAATGGGAGGGAGGGAAAGCAAGGGGGAGGTTTCCTCTGCATCCAGTTCAAGGTGACCAAGATCAATATAGGCAAGAGGGCTTTCAATCAAAAAATCAATTACTTGACCTGAAGAAGAGGAGAGAAGGTGACAAAGCACAAAAAGGCAAAGAACATGAGGAAGAGAGAGGGCTGAGGTGGCAGAGGGATAGGGAGGCTAACCAACCCAACATCAAAGCATCAAAGAGGCAAAGAGATACTTTTCCCAAAGTGAAAGGTTCAGTAGAAAATAGATATATTCCAGCAGAGAGAGTCACTGTGAAACCTACTGCAATTTTGTTCAAGGTTGTGACAGTGGAATGTTAAAGTGTTGCAGCCAGGTCTGAATGTCCTTCCTTCCTTCATTCCTTCCTTTCATCCTTCCTTCCATGTCCCTTATTTCTTTCATTCTCTCCTCCCAAATAACAAGCCTTTTATTTCTTCCCACGTAAAGCAGATAAGGAAATTGGATGGAGGGAAGAAGACACAGAGAGCTTACTAGCAGAGAGGACACTCAGAGATAAGAGACAAGTCAAGAAGGAAGAATAGATTGAAGGAAACAGGCAAGGAGACAAAAAGAGGGTTTTTAGACCCAGCCGTTATCTTGGCATAAGACAGCCATCTCTGCTCTGTAATGGGAGCAGCCTGGGTGTGGTTAGAGCACTGGGACTTTATGGAGGGAGAACGAGAGGGAGAGAGAGAAAAAGAGGGGGAGGACATGGAGAGGAAAATGAAGTCATAGGACTGAGCCAGAAACCTCAAAGCCAAGGAGGTGAGGGAGGGAGGGAGCAGTGTGTGTGTGTGTGTGTGTGTGTGCGTGTGTGTGTCTGTGTGTGTGTGTGTGTGTTTGTCAGAGAGTTTGTTAGAGAGTTGTAAAGAAAAGTATCTATTTCAGCGCAACATACTTTTTTTTTTACAGCTCACAGTCGAGTTGACTCTTCACCACACATGCTTGTCTGGTTAGTAGGCAGAGGGGTTGAAAGAAAGAAAGAGAAAGAAAAACAAGGAAAGAAAGATCCCCCATTGTACTGTTTTTTCCATCCACGGTTTCACATTTGTCTTCTGCCAACTCTGCAAGATCAGCTAAGCCGCACATAGTTTGTGGACTATTTTTATACATTTTTATGTATTCTTTCTATTTATTTCCTGTGGTTTAGAATGGTTTCACTCCCCTGCACATCGCCTGTAAGAAGAACAGAGTCAAGGTGATGGAGCTACTTCTGAAGCATGGAGCGTCTATACAGGCAGTCACTGAGGTAGGCGTGTGTGTGTGTGTGTGTGTGTGCGTGCGTGTGTGTGTGGTGTGTGTGTGTTTGAATGCTTGTATGTCCATTTGTTTTCTTCATGTCATTTGTGTGTGTGTGTGTGTCTTGGCAGTACTATAGTATCAGTTGTTTTTTTAATCAGTTTTTACAGCGCAAGGCAGGGGGTGAAATAATTCAGGTTTTGCACTCTGTGAACTTCCCGGAGCATCACTGGAGGAAATTGCCATCGGAAAATGGCTGAGGTAGACAAAGCCCTGGTTTGTCTTGATTTGTACATGTATAAAATACCCAGACAACTGATACCACTTAATACATTATTTTCGACGGACCAGTATCTTATAGAGGTACATACGCTTTGCTAAAGAAATCGCTACAGTATAGTATGGTAGGCTCTATGAATCTGACAGTCATTTTACACAAGGTACAAATTGTTCTAGGTGTGATTAATGTATTTATAGATTATCTCACTTGCCAGTTATCAGAGGTTATAGGTAATAGGAATTTATTTTTCCACAAATGCTCAGAGCAGCCTTGGAGCAGTTTGGGGCTCACTGCCTTGCTCAAGTCACAACAGATGTACCAACCACCCTGCAGTCCCCAGCTGACAGCTGGAATACACCCCTCTCTCGGTGCCAGCGACTGAACAAGCAAATTTTCCACTTCTCTACCAGACATTCATGCCATGGTTTGCTGTATTGTGGATCTGCACCGTACTGGTTACTGTATTATTCATGACTGAAGCTCTACTGTGTCTATTCTGAGTCTACAGTGCTGTGTACATGCAGGAGGAGCATCAGTTTAGTCAATTTAACAACCATCAGGTTTCAGATATTGTTTTATTAGAGGGGGAGACATGGGACTCACGGTCATGGTTATCAGCCACATTCAGTCCCCTGATGTGACAAGTACAAGATATGGGCTTTAAGCCGCTGAGCATCTGGGACACTGCAGCAATTTATAAACTGAAGAAGAACTCATTCCTTCTGTAATTCATTCATTATATTTCAGTTCATCTCCTTTATCTCTCCCTCTGTCTCTCAATTTCTCTCTCTCTCCCTCGCTCTCTGTCTCTCTGTTTCTCTCTCTCTGTCTCTCCATTTCTCTCTCTCTCCCTCGCTCTCTGTCTCTGTTTCTCTCTCTCTGTCTCTCCATTTCTCTCTCTCTCCCCTGCTCTCTGTCTCTCTGTTTCTCTCCCTCTGTCTCTCAATTTCTCTCTCTCTCCCTCGCTCTCTGTCTCTGTTTCTCTCCCTCTGTCTCTCAATTTCTCTGTCTCTCCCTCGCTCTCTGTCTCTCCATTTCTCTCTCTCTCCCTCGCTGTCTGTCTCTCTGTTTCTCTCTCTCTGTCTCTCTCCAGTCTGGTCTGACACCAATCCATGTTGCGGCATTCATGGGACATGAAAACATCGTCAGCCAACTGACCAACCACGGGGCTTCGCCAAACACAACCAACGTGGTGAGTTCAGGAAGTTGCTTTTTTTCTTTCTTTTCTTTCTGCTTGTTGTCCTCCAGAGGTTCTGGCATGACAAGTTTCCTGTCCCGCACGCTTTTAGGTAGTGGAAAATGGCAAAATGAGGCTGCCAGAAACTCGCTAATCACACTGTGAGTTCAACGCCCAAACTAGAGAGAGAGAAATGATGACGGGGAGTATGTGACAGAGAGAGATTAAAAAGTGAGATTGAGAGAAGAGCAGAAAGAGAAGAAGCAGAGGGGAAAGAGAGAGTGGTAGGAACAGGAGGGAAACGAATGGGAGAAAGTGAGAGGTGGGAGAGAGAGAAATAGGGAAGGAGCACTGTGCACACAACTCTTCAACCCCAAGTAGTCAGTCGCCCACGCTGTGTCTGTGGCCAGGTTACCGTAGAAACAGAGCATTATGGGACGTCATTATGGTGAGCTGGGTGGTGAGAGCTAGGGGGTCTCTCTCTCTCTCTCTCTCTCTCTCTCTCTCTCTCTCTCTCTCTCTCTCCATGTGGCCACTGTAGATCATAGAAATAGACAGAGAGAATAAGTAGTGGGAAGGTGAGGGTCATGTCAGTCTTTATGGAACATCAAAAACTTTTGTATTGGTTTGCATGTGAGTGTTTATGAGAGAAAGTTTATTGTGTCTGTGTCTGTTTCTTGTTTCTTAACGCGTGTGTGTGTGTGTGTGTGTGTGTGTGTGTGTGTGTGTGTGTGTGTGTGTGTGTGTTCCAGCGGGGAGAGACAGCGCTCCATATGGCTGCCAGGGCAGGACAGTCAAATGTGGTCCGATATCTGGTCCAGAATGGAGCCCAAGTTGAGGCCAAAGCTAAGGTAATACACTTGCGTGTGTGTGTGTGTGACACAGTAATAACATTGTCACTAAATAATCTGTGTTCTTGGGTGTGTGTGTGTGTGTGTGTGTATGCGGGGGGTCTGGTTGTGTCATTACATATGTCTAATTACTCAGTAATTCTTGCCATTTTCATGTGAGGTTTGTCATCTTGTCTTCTTGTCTACATAGTAGAAAAAACATTTTTAGATAAACTGTCATGAAAAGACCCTTTCAGAAGAAAAAATAAACTGGAAAATTGTTTGCATATATATGCAAACACTTTTCCAATTCAGTGCCCGTATGCAAGAAGCATCTGTTTTTTGAGAATTGACCTAATTCTGCAAAGAGAGTAATTTAGCAATGAAGCCAACCCCACCCATTATCTCATCAGATGAATTTCTCACTAAAAATTGTTCTGAGTTGTTCTTTCCAAAATGGCCAGGGAGGATGAAGACTGCATATGTTTATAGCACAACAACAACAACAACAACAACAACAACACAACAAGCCAATGTAATTTATAGTGTAACTCCTAGCTGATCTGTGTTCACCAGGATGACCAGACCCCGCTGCACATCTCGAGTCGCCTTGGGAAGCCAGACATCGTCCACCTGCTGCTGGCCAACGGAGCATACCCAGACGCCACCACTAGCTCCGGATACACACCCTTACACCTGGCCGCCAGGGAGGGGCACAAAGACGTGGCTGCAGCACTATTGGACCAAGGAGCTAGCCTGGGCATTACTACTAAGGTAAAGAATCACACCACACACACACACACACACAAACATTTGATGTCTGGTGAGAGATACTCAGATATGGCCATGGCATTACTAGACCAAGAACCTATCTTGGACATTAGCTGGTTATTGGTTTAAGGTTGGTAACACACACACAGATGAATGCATTGACATGGACACTAGCACACACACACACATACACACAAACATGCACACGTGCCTGCACACATGTACACACACAAACAACACATACTGTACACGGATGTAAGTCATAGGGAACTATGCTTTTATGGACTTAGCATCCTTAATCAAATGGATAGAATAGAATAGAATAGAATAGAATAGAATAGAACAGAATGATTACAATGATTCACTCTGAATCTTGTATCTTCAGGAAGTGATGTCTTATTAATAGTGAATGCTGTTTTGTCCAAATAAGTAGGATATATACAGTTGTAGCCTTGGTAAAAGTTCCACATTTGTACGCGTGTTTCAGGCTGCTGCACTGGTTTCTCCACCTCCAAGAGGAATGGTTTGGAAAAATCTGCAGTACTAATAGGTGTATAGATGCATCATGGGGAACTTATGATGTTGTGGCAAAGGGATTGGGGAAAACCATTCAGAGTTGATTCTCTGCCAACTCCAGCGTGGAAGTAGAAGTAGTCTTATGCAGTCTGAAAATGCTCTCCCTGGAGGAGTTTTCAATCAAGCCTGGCCTCAATTCACTCTCAGTTCACGCAGTTCAAACATCAATTTAAAGTGCAACAGAGCCTTTTATGACAAAACTTTACCAATTTCTGAATTTTGAGGAAAATCCCCCAACCCTGAGGGTTTTTTTTCAAACTGATTTTAACAATGACTGGATCCTCCTTGACCAGTCAGTGCCAAAAATACACAAGTCCTGCTGTACCCACAGGTGTCGCTGTTCACACCACTGTGCTCTTAAATGGCTGTTATGTGTACAGCGTGCTCATGATAAGGATACATACTGATTCAGGGCCCTGGACCCAGGATGCCACATAATTATTAGTCATCTGTTTGCTGTAATAGTAAGTTGAGGTGTTATTGTAAGGTGTGAGGACTAAGTTATATAATTCTGCAGCTAAAGTATGTGGTCACTCACACAGACAAACACACAGACACACAGGGTTGAGTCTATCTGTACAGCAAGAGTTGGTTTTCGAACCATGGTCACCAATCTGTGTTTCCTCATAACAGAAGAATCTGGCATAACATACATACACACACACACACACACACACACCCTGACTTGCTCTCTCTCTCTCCCCCCGCTCCCGACCCCCTCTGTGTTTCATCATTCTTTGAGTGCAAAGTAATCCTTTTCCTATGTTGTAATGGATTAACCCTTCAAATGACCCTGATTTTGTGTTTGAGTGTGGAGCAGCCATGTATAGGAAACGAGTGAGAAGAAGAGAAGAGAATAGCTAGCTCTTGAGGAATAATTAGCAACTAACTCACTAACTACTTGTGTGTTTTTCCAGAAGGGCTTCACTCCCCTGCATGTAGCAGCTAAGTATGGGAAGATAGAGGTAGCCAACCTCCTGCTGCAGAAGAACGCCCCATCAGACGCTGCAGGGAAGGTAACACACACACACACACACCACATACTGGAACAAATACAGTAGCACAGTACAACTATCTGATGTCAGTGTTTGTGTGTCTACACACAAGCATTTGTGTGTGCTTGAAAGAGAAATATAGTTTGAGAGAGACAGAGAGAGAGAAAGAGTGTGTGTGTGTGTCCGTGTGTGTGTGTGTGTGTGTGTCCGTGTGTGTGTGTGTGTGTGTGTCTGAGTGTGTGTACAATAAATTTGACCTTTTTGTGCTATGTCTTTACTACAGATGGAATTAATTATCGACCATGTTGTGTGAATCATAGTTACACAACTGTTACTGCAGCCCTGGGAATAGCATCATCTCTTCCCCTGTGACAGATGACATTAGGCTATGACACACTGGCAACTTTTTGACACAGTATAGATTGGCAAATCTATACAAATGTAATGTAATTCACTTCAGTTCAATACAGTTCACTTGAGATCAATGTGATGCAGATCAAATATCCCCATATGGGGAAACAAGTCCTACTATCAAGGTTACGGTCTGTTACAATTACATGCATTCTTTGCTCAGTAACCTTGGTGAGACAATTGTATTACATTAGAGTATTGACACATAGTAACACATGCACACACACACACACACATACACACACACACACTCACACAGACCTATGCCCCCCATACACACAACCCCCATTCACATACACTCACAATATCAGACACCCTGTTTGTTGTGAAGCTACCAGTCACAGTCAAAGCTTCTGTCACCTCTGCTCATATATCACTAACTAACAAGGCTTGTTTTTGCCTCTGTGTGTGTGTGTGTGTGTGTGTGTATGTGTGTGTGTGTGTGTGTGTGTGTGTGTGTGTGTGTATGTGTGTGTGTGTATGTATGTGTGTGTGTGTGTGTCCAGAGTGGACTAACTCCACTGCATGTGGCAGCACACTACGATAACCAGAAGGTGGCACTACTTTTACTCAACCAGGGAGCTTCACCACATGCTTCTGCCAAGGTAAGAGTCCTGTGGCCGTTGAAAAATGCACCTAAAGTACTTCAGCCAAAATAAGGGCGGTTTAGGAGGTTAAATCGAATGCTCCTAATGCACTACACTAAAAGCTCTCTTTTTCTGTCTCTCTCTCTTTCTGTCTGTCTCTCTTTCTCTCTCTCTCTCTCTCTCTCTCTCTGTCTCTCTGGGTGAAAGCAGGCTGACCTACTTGCAGTCTTTGTTGTCCATGACAACCAATTACACACGCACACATGTTCACACAGTTACACAGTGTTATAATATGGATGGGCTGAGTGATACATTGTGATTGGCTGATTGGTTGGATGCCCCTTCCACCCTAACAGCAGCTATCCAGAAAGAGTTGTACAAACAAACAACAACATGTTGATCATAAGACATACAAGTTAAAAGAGTTCAACACCCTAAAGCTCTCTCCACAAAGCAAAAGTAGAACAGCAACAAAATGAAAGAAAGAAAGAAAGAAAGAAAGAACTAATGAACGAAGCGAAGGAGCAAACTTTAATCTTTTCAATCTGTTGTCAGAATGGTTACACACCACTCCACATCGCAGCTAAGAAGAATCAGATGGAGATAGCCACCACACTGCTGGAGTACGGTGCCTCCACCGACGCCATAACGCGGCCAGGGAATCACCCCTCTGCACCTCGCAGCACAGGAGGGCAATGTGGACATAGTCACGCTGCTGCTGGCCAGAGACGCTACTATCAACATGGGCAATAAGGTAGACGATGGGTGTGTGCGGCTAGGTGGCATGTTTCACAGGCAGGCAATGTGGAAGTAGTGACATGACTTCTGCAGAGAGGTGCTACTGTAAACATGGGCAATAATGCTTAGGGTGTGACTGTGTGTATATCACAGGAGGGCACTGGTATGTGATGATATATGTGTCTCTGTCTCTTTCTATCTCTATGTATGTCTGTCTCTCTCTCTTCCTGTCTCACCCTCTGTCTCCTCAGTCTGGCCTGACTCCGCTCCACCTAGCTGCCCAGGAGGATAAAGTCAACGTCGCTGAGGTCCTGGTCAACCAGGGAGCTACTATAGATCCTGATACTAAGGTAATACTGCTAGTCTCTCGTTCTGTCTGTCTGTCTCTCTCTCATTCATTTTCTCTCTCACTTTTTCTTCTCTGTCCCTCCACTGTCTTTCTCTCTTATGGTTGAATTTAGTATAAATACAACTTAGTGTATTTTCTTTGATTGACAACCTGACTCTATCTGAATTGTCCCGATGCCATAAACTCCACCCATCTGGTTCAACATGCAAGTGAAAACAAACACAAAGAGTTATTGCAACTTGTTACAGCTTAACCCAGGTCTGTTATTCGGACAGTTGGGACCATTAGATGGACACAGAGTAGGGCTAACAGGGGAGAATAGAAACTTGCGGTATTTGACCCACTGAAAGTCAATATGGACACGGGTTTTAGAATGACTGTAACATCATCTCAGGCCTTGCAGGGCTCAGTGTTATTTTCTCTTGATTATCTTACTGTCATATTGATTGTTTTAGAATACTCCTTGCATTCATGTCGTGCAGTTGAAGACAAAGAAGAGACAATACTATTAATACTATTGACTATCACTACATAATCCACTTTTGAAATTGATTTTCTATGTCATCAGATGGGTTACTCTCCACTCCATGTGGCCTGTCACTATGGCAACATAAAGATGGTCAACTTCCTGCTGAAAAACCAGGCTAAGGTCAACAGCAAGACCAAGGTAACCACTGTGTGCATGTGTGTTTCTGGTATATCTGTATGGATGTGTGGACTGTATGTGTGCATGTGTTTGCATGTGTGTTGTGTGTATTTGTGTGTGTGTGCGTGTGTGTGTGTGTGTGTGTGTGTGTAGTGTAAGTGTATTGTGTATGTGTAGGCACATTTTTATACCTGTGTGTAGTTTAATTTGCTGTGTGTGTTCTGACCTCCCTCTCTCCCCTCTCTCTCTCTCTCTCTCTTCCTCCCTCCCTCTCTCTATAGAATGGTTACACCTCTCTCCATCAGGCTGCCCAGCAGGGACACACACACATCATCAACTTGCTGCTACAACATGGAGCTTCACCCAATGAACTCACTGCTGTGAGGACACACACACACACACACACACACACACACACACACACACTCAGGTGCAAACCATGTACTGACAACATTTTCGATTTGAATCATTGCCTTTGTTGCCCGTCATCCACTCTCACTTCTAACTGTCCTGTCACTACACTACCAAATAAATCCAAAATGTCCTCAAATAGTCCTAAAATAATGTAATGAAATCAATGAATCCTTAAATAATCTTGATGCTGTTAAGTGTTTCAAACAGATTAGTTACCTAACAGTCTTGTTTTCTTTTGTCCAGAATGGGAACAGCGCCCTGTCCATTGCCAGGAGGCTAGGCTACATCTCTGTAGTTGACACACTCAAGGTGGTCACCGAGGAAACTCTGACCACTCTGGTGAGTGTGTGTATGTGCATGTGTGTGTGTGTGGGATAATTTGTAATTGAGAAATCATGTGTACGCACACCCATGTGTGTGTCTAGTTGTCTGTATGTATGTGTACGTGTGCATGTGTTTTGCAATATTAAACTCTATATCACATTGAGCTGCATGATAACATGAAGTGCAATAATTCTGTAATTTTAGTAATATAACCTAATTTGTTTCTGATCTGATTTCATGAAAGTGAGACTATGATTATATTGAAAGACTATAAACAATAATATTGAATATTGAAACTCAGCTCTACTTTGGTAGCAGCAACCACAACAAAATGGACTACACGAGTCTGTAGGTGGGTGCATCCCTACTATCATAGCATAGCCAGCATTACCACCGTAGTAAGAGCCCATCTCTTTTTGACAGACTGTGACAGAGAAGCACAAGATGAACGTTCCAGAGACCATGAACGAAGTGCTGGACATGTCTGATGACGAAGGTAAGGATTCCATTCACAGCTTCACATTACAGCTTGTTCATTAGAAAAATAAATATTATTATTATCAGTCAAAACAGTTCTACCCGCTCTGCATAACCTCAGTCGCAAAATCTTCAAAATAAAATACCAGGTTGATGCAGCGTATCGACAAAAATAATTCATGTCCCAGTGCTGGTCCCTCGGGTGCTGGTCCCCACTATGTCCATGATGCTTGGCCTGATTTCAGTTATGATCATTTCCAAAATATACTCCAATATATCCTCCATTTGAAAAGAGTGACTCCTCGTACAAAATGTTTGACAGCACAAAATAAAAAACACAATTTTTGCAGACTAGATTCTTTGTATTTTAGAAATCTGGAATGATAAGGTTTTTTTTTCCAAAATGGATATACAGAATAGCATTTTGAATTCAAACCCTTCTATTATTTTCAACACTTTGTTTGATATATGATTATTTTATGGATATGATTTTCCACATTTTTTGTTTCATTTTTCTCTAACCCTTTCTTCCATCCCAATCACACAGTCCGTAAAGCCAATGTCCCCGAAATGCTCACAGAGGACTATTTATCTGATGTGGAAGAAGGTATTTTTCATCGCTCCTTTTTTTTCTTTCTAGTCATCACTTCTTTCTGTCACTCCTTTCATCACCTCTCTGTATGTCAATTCTCCTCTCTTGATCTTTCCCATCTTTCATTTCTTTTTCTTTTTTTAAATTAACCCCCTTGCAGTGGTGTAAAGCTTTTGCAGATCCTTTACTTAAGTAAAGTATTAAAATATCCTGGTGGAATTGTATTCTACTAAAAGTAAAAATTCTCCATTCACTCCATTCAGTATTGAAAGTATATAAGGTTTTCTATGAGGTTCTTGTGTTTTGCATGTAAACCTTTTTTCTGGTTTGTTTTTCTCAAGTTTAAGTGCAAATACTTCGGTACTGCTGCTTCCCCTCTCTGTCTCTCTTACTCTGCCGTTGTTGTGAAGCCTCCAGTATTGCAGTATCCATGCATTGAAATGCACAGAATATGCCTTTCTCCTGGTTGCCATGCCAACTGTCTGCATATGGCGTTGTGGAGTGTGTACCAGATTTCTTTTCACTCCCTGGAGTAGACTGCACACACACACTTGATCCTTTGTCTTGAGGGGCTTGTCACTGACGCTGCTATTGTAGTTTCACACATTTTGAGCCAAAGCAAACACAGTGTCAGCTTCTGTAGTGTGTGTGTGTGTGTGTGTGTGTGTGTGTGTGCGCACACATGTTTATTTTGCGCATCTTTTTTCTCCTGGTCTCTAGAGTGCTTCAAAAGCATTCTGAATTTGGCTGAACTTCTTTTCACACCATATCCTCAGTTAATGAAAGAGAGGGAGGGGAGAGAGAGAGGAAAAGAGGTATAAGCATAGAGAGAGGCAGAGCAAGATTCATATACCCAGATTTGTCTATCAATGGTTTGTTTTATTTTCAATTGGCTTGGCTTTTGCCCTCCGGTGTTTGCTGTGTTGATGATAAAGAATAGAAGGCTTTCATTTGTAGGTAGTCACATGTATCTCGCTGTCTGTAGTTGCCTTTACAAATCAGCAGCTTGAAAAATCAAATCACCAAACGGCCTTCCCATAGTTCAAGAATTGAGGACAACTGGTTTGTTTACCTTAGTATATGTGTGCATTTATTATGTTAGATTGCAATCCTGTGGCTTTGTCACACAGTGATGAAACTTGGTCTGCATGTCAGGGACAACCTTAGCTACTGTCAGTTGCAACATGAAATGACATAATGTGGAGATAGGCTTCTGCAGTGTGGGTCTGCCCCGTGAGTAATATCTCATTGCCTCAATATCTAGATAATAAAAACTATGCACAGAGGCTTGTAAGAAGTAAGTAAGTTAAGGTAATATTCGGGATATACTTTTTATATACATCTTCATATCCCAATCACGCATGATTAAACAAAATATCCAGAACGTTACCATGCCAAAAGAAACACAGACTGCAAAAAATGAAACATAAATGGTTAAAGGTGTTTACCTTGTGGCTGTATTTATGTTTAAACAGAGGTGGATGTTGGAAATGTCTGCATCAGCTACTCCTGTAAGTCCCCAAAAGAGTGGTTTGATTACAACTACTACTACTAACTCCAATAACGAGTTTGAAGTGGTACAACTAAACTGTGTGTGTGTGTGTTGCTGTTGTTGTTGGGATTTAGTGGAGTTGGCATCTTTAATTTCTGCTCTAAAATTATAACAAGTGTAACTCTAGACACACACATACATGCCCATGCACACACACACACACACACGCACACACTCACACTCACATACCATAGCAACAGCAATGATTAACATCTCCAATAACACACAGTCATGATCTAAATCAGGAGTGCCCACAAACCAACGCAGTCTTTCACAAGTCTTGGGCTTTCCACAGTTTTTCCAGGGTTGTAAAGTTAGCCAATATTTGGTCTGCGTTATCTGAACCTTGAGGGTTATAACTCGTTGTCTTCATTTTTCAAGACCTGCTTGATCCAATAATTGAGCCATGTCTAAATAATCAATGCCCAGTGGTGTTTGTAGTCCATGGCCCATGACCCATCTTACATTTTGACCCTTGACCCTTCATGCCTGTTTTTTGGTTTTGGCACCTCCTAGTCTAAATATAGTACTTGCTAATTCAGTAACAGAAGCAGCACTATTAATAAGAGGAACACCTGTTAATTTGAAACTGCTCTCAAGTGGCATTTGACCGATGCAACTATTATAAGAGTTTGAAATATTGGAATTTGATCTCAGACCACTTATTTTATTGATTTTATGTTCATTGGATTCAAGGAAACCGAGATGTGCACACTTGATAACCCTGATGACATACACACTGCACCCCATCTCCTCTAACATCCGAGCCAGGTTTCCACTGTACCTGGACGCTCACGCTAGTTTATAGTTCAAACTAATACAGACAGATGGACAACAGCAGGTGCTGACAGATACAAGTAGAGATTTGGAGACAGGCAGACAGACAGACCTGTTGTTTGGAAAAGACTCCAGTGCTAATGCAGGATACACGGTTGGGTGGGATTTCTGCAATGGCATAAAAGGGGCAAGTCATGACAGAGGATTAAGATTGATAGAGAAAAGTAAAAGCATAAGCAGACAGAGAGACAAGCAGACAGATAGACAGACTCTGTCTCTAGACAGTGATACTGTACATACTGAATATACAGTACAGGGGTGGAGTTAGACGTCAGACAAGGCAACTTAGTCAGAGTCACACACCCACTTACTATTCCTGTCCCACAGTTAGCTCTAGGTGTCCCTTCTGACACACACACACACACACACACACACACGTAGTGGATAATCTCAGAGCAGGGAGGGTAGTAGGGTAAGCTGATCTGTTTGTGTGAGCATTGGGCTGTGAAAGAGAGAGAGACCGTGTATGCAGGAGAGAGAGAGTGACAGTGTATGCAAGAGCGCGAAAGAGAGAGAGAGAGAGGGTGTATGCAAGAGGGAGAGAGAGAAAAAGGGAGAGAGAGAGAGAGTCAGACAGTGAAAGTGTATGAGAGAGAGGGAGAGCCGTTACAAGTTAGTCACTGAGTTAATGCAGAGATCCTGCAGACAGCAGACTGGATGAAGTGTTTTAAAACAGGAGGTGAGTTTTGGCTCGCTCAGTAGAGTTTGGTTTGGTTCAAGCTGAGCTGAAATGAGGAGGGATCCCGGAGAATGACAGAGAGAGAGAGCTTTTGGCTTGAATGGAAACTCATGGTTTGGAATGTCGCCAGATGGGGTCTGTAAAAGTGTGTGTGTGTGTGTGTGTGTGTGTGCGAGAGAGAGAGATAGGGGGAGAGAGAGAGAGAGTTGGGGGAGGGGTGCTAGCAGCAGGGGATGAGGGGACAGGGGTGGTAGAGGGCTGGTGGGGGGGGGGTCTCCTGCTTTGTGGCTGCTGGAATGCATTTTTTCCTTCTTTCTCTCTCCGTCTCTCTGCCTGCATGCACTTGTTCTCCTCTCCCTTTTTAACCCCTCCTCTCCTCCCTGCGGTCGCCGGTTCTTCAGTAGGCTAGGATCTACCTCTGAGGGAGTAACATGCGACTAAGTGTTTTCCCGCTAGGCCTGTAACGTATGTTTGGATTCTTTAACTGCTTTTTTATTGCTTGAATTGCTTGTTTAGTTTATGTTTGCTAAGACGATATTCCTGCTGTTGCCTGAAAAGTTTTTTAGGTTTCTAGAATGGAAACAAAACATGGTCTTTTATATGTTACAAGAACCTATGGCCTATAAAACTCATTCAAAACCCAGAGTGTAGTGTCAAAACTACATCAACTTTAACTTTAATATAAGGACTGAACTGATAAAGTTTTCATCCGACAGCAGTACTGTGTTTTGTTTCCAAACTTTATCAGTTACTGTTGTCATTTTGTTTGTCATCTGTGAGGGGAAAAAAAGCGTTAAGTGACACAGCAAGACATTTGTGTGTGTGTGTGTGTGTGTGTGTGTGTGTGTGTGTGTGTGTGTGTGTGTGTGTGTGTGTGTGTGTGTGTGGACTGGAAAAGAGCCTCTGGGCTCAGGGTGCATTGATCTGCCTAAAAGAGCTGGTCGGGGATGGAGAGAGAGAGCAGTGGATGGAGTGATTAACCTATTCTGTCAGAGAGCAACAGACAAGAGAAAAATGAAAAATGTTAACAGAAACAGACAACACAAACAAACAAGAAACATACGGAGCAGGATTAGAGTGATTGTGAGTAAAAACAGGGTTAAAGAATATGGATCATCCCTGATCATCAGGTCATTCCTGACTTGACAGCCCTCACATAGGAATAAACAGAGCCCAGAGAATCAGTGAGACAGGAACTGTCTTCAGATCTGCTGTTGATCACCTGTCTGTACAGGTGAAGGAGGAGCAGAGCAAGAAAGAAAGAACAAAAGAAGAAAGAAAGAATGAATTATTCAACCAAATCCAGGATAGACAGACAAGGAGAACATCTAACTTTTCCTCTGCTTTATATATTGTAAAGCACCTCGGCAGTAGTTGTTGAGGGAGGGGAGAGCGTTACTCATTCGCTTTCACAGCATTCCCCAACCTCTCTGGAGTTTTGTTCTGGCAGGTTTTCAGTCACAAACCCGCTTGTCTAGTCCCAAGTCTACCGGCAATAACAGCTTGGCAAGGATGAGAGAGAGAGAGAGAGAAAGAGAGCGAGAGAGAGAGAGAGAGAGAGAGAGAGAGAGGGCGATATGGGGAGACTGATTGTGCATCCTGTCTCTAACCCTCCTGTGCCCTTGTGAACCACCAGGTGACGATGCAATGACGGGGGACACAGACAAATACCTGGCCCCCCAGGACCTGCGGGAGCTGGGGGACGACTCCCTCCCTCAGGAGGGCTACATGGGCTTCAGCATTGGAGCACGGTCACAGAGGTAAGACACCCCGGATAAAACCCCAATCCATAGCACACATTATTCTGACTGTCATGAATGCTTCTACATGTGTAGCATTTTAACATCAATAAATCATTACCACATTAATCAACAAGAAAACTGGCAGCCTCTACCTGCCTCTACACTCACACCACACTTTATTTTGTTAGCTTTTGAAATATGGTTTAAAATAATTCACGTGTTATTCAGAATGAGAGGGATGGCAATGAGGCCAAGCACTGTTTTGATTCCCATCGCTCCCTATGGCCAATGAACGTTTGCTTAGTTTAACATACAGACAACAATATTGACGCCCGTCTAACACAGTGAAGGGTAAGTTATTGACTATCTGAGGAGTGACACACATGGACACTGAGCCACGGGAAATTAGAACCACGTTCGATTCCATGGCTTGGAGCATTGGGCTAGATAAATACAAGCTGTCTGAGTGGAGGTGGAGTGTGCGTGGGTGGTGTGTGTGTGTGTGTATGTGTGTTTTTTAACCCAAGCTTAAAGATCAATAAATCACTGGCTCTATGTGGGGCTGGGCGCAATTCACTTCCAGTTTAATCAATTTAGGGTGTGGATTATCGAAATCTGAAAATCCTTTAATAATAAAAAGGATTTTATTTCCAATACAAAAGGATTTTATAAAATACAAATAAGTGGTCAACCATTAGTGAGTGGTAGTTTCAGTAGTTTCAGTTTTCTGTTTCAGTTTATTGAATTGATAATGGATAGTCTCCAATCCCTGTTAGGTTATTGTTTGACACTTAGAAGCAGTATGTGCATGACCTTATTCAAATTTTCTATTAGCCAGCCAGGCAGGCAGACAGGCCGTCAGTAAGACAGGCAGGCAGTCAGCAACAACTGGCGTCATTCTACCAACCTGCATCTCTGCTATGGCTTGTCTCCTCTCTGCATCTCTCTATCCACTCCTCTGGTTTTCATGATCTTTTATTCTCTTCTCATGTCCGTTCTTACTGTTAGTCCCAAAGTCAGGTAAGGCTGAAGGCATGAAGAAGGCCCCTATACCCCCCCCCTCCACTCCCCAGACCCCAGCCGCTGTCATTATCATGACATTATGATTCGATGTGATGCATTATTCATTCGTCTTAATCCATTTTGACTACTAACATGATGATTTTTGGTTCAGAGCAAGGTTGCTGAATGAATTTGTGTTTTTTGTACTCAGTTTGTGTCTTGTTAACATCAGGCATTGTGCTGTTGTTCCCTGTCTGTTCTTAATGTCCAATTTTCTATTGGTTGTTTCAGTTGAAAACCACACTGGGTTCTGTGCTTGTGGAGCATAGCCTGTTGTGTTTGCTTTCGTATTTTTACTGTGGTTATGATTTATGCCTGGGTCTTTGCGGTTTTGATTGGTGGAGGGTTATGCATCCTTTTTGGTTTTTGTGTGGAGTGTTCCTACATCAAGCTTCCAGGGACCTGAAATAATACATCCATATTGTCTGTATCACTAGATGTCATAGCATTTCGTACAAATAATGCATTTATGGGCAGTGCTCACCATACTGCATGTCAAGCACTGTCACTGGGTAGATGCATTTCATGTAAAACCAAAAAGAACCTTTTCACTACTGAAAATATGTGAAAGGTTCAAAATCCTTCATATCTATTTTGAAAAAAAGTTAATCAGTTAAAATATAAAGGATGAAATCTATAAAAGCCAGATTTACATTACCTAATATCTGTTTCAAAGTACGAGTAGGTGTCATTTTTGTTAAATGATGGATATCCTGTTTTGAAACAAAGCCCTGAATTTGTAATCTGATAGATGAAGACATTATGAAGGGGTGTGTGTTCAGAGAGTGCCAGAAATCCTTACTGTCATCCCATACATCACATTCAGAAGGAGGTGGAGTTGCCAATATAGATGACCATTACAAACACACACACACACACACACGCAGTTTCTCTGAGTACGAGCTAATTGGTTCAGCATTCGTTGACTTGTGTAGTACAAATAGTACCGTTGTAATAGTGGGTGATGCGTCACAGGCAAACACTCATCACATATCATTGCTCAGGAATGCTCTTTATTTGCCTCATAAAATGTCCTAAATCTCTTCCCGTCTCTCAACGCCCCTGTACCCATCTCAAGGCGCAAAGCACATCTTTTCCACATAACGTCAATACCAATTGTATTGGGACAGGAAACTTAAGTTGTCCTTTTGACTAAGCTACATTTCACGTAAAAAGATTAGGCAAAATTATAGCCTGTTAGTTTTTTGTTTTGGGTCTTTGTTAGTCTCTACGATAAGCCACGTTAAAACATTGTCAACAGTGAAGGAGACCAGCACTATTAGCTGTCTGTCCCATTTCTCTTGCCATTGTCCTCCGTACAGTAATCTACTGCACCTCCATAAGCTACTGTGCTTCACTCAGGCTTTTGCGCCACTGCTATTCTGCGCTGTACACTGGCATGGTGTGAATAGCCCAGTTGCTGAGACCGAACTAGCTCCAACTTAAAGGCTGTTAATTAACAGAACAGTAATACACAACGTAGTGAGGTTCAGATGGAGATTCCACTTTTCCCACACGTTACCTACATGTTTGCTGCCCTGTTGCTCCACCACACAAGAGGAATTGTTTGGAAAATTCTACACAGTACGTGTAGTTTACACAGAATGAGATTAATGGATACTACTATACAGGGTGGTAGTGAAGTATAGAGATTAGTGTCAGCTTTCTTTGTACAACATTTCTTCCTACATCGTTTTGGGATGTGCTTGAATTCCCACTCCAAGAAGGTTCCAGCCTTGTGCTCGTTGTTGTCCTTGGCGGCATTAAAATCAGGTCCCTGGAAGCTGCATGCATTTAATGTGTTTATTTGTTTGTTTGTGTTTTTCTGTTCACTTCATGGCTCCCCCCTACCCCTCACCCCCCATCCCCCCCCCCCCTTCCTCCATCATTGCGACGACTGTTGTCATGGTAACCCGTGACTACTACGCCAACCACACCAACCCACACCAAGCCTGCGTTCCTTCAGTTCTGATAGGTCCAATACGCTGAACCGGAGCTCGTTCACGCGGGACAGCATGATGATAGAGGAGATGCTGGCCCCCAATAAGGAGATGGTAGGTACACTGACTGGCGCTGTAGTTTGGGTGTTGGTGTGTAGGAATACGTAGATATGTGTGGGTGGATTGTGGTGTTTGTGTTGTGCGTGTTCTCTGTCTCAGACTGTCTCTGACTGTCTTTATATATCTCTCCATGTCTCTGCTCTTCGGTTTCAGCTGCTGTCTCTCAGTAATCCCCAGGTATTTAACTTTACCATAGACACCATTCTGTCTCCAAATGTGCCAAGCTGTCTCAGTGATGTGCCAAAAGCCAGGAGATCCACCAATCCTCTTACGTCTGAGTTAGTGCTGCTGTATTAGTGCTGCTATCTCAGAGGGATTCGTGTGAATTCCTGTGACTTCTGTGATGAAAAATGTAGCAAGATGGCACTTAAGGTTAAGGTTGTAGGGTTCAGACAACATGACCACTGCCGTCAGTGGACTTAGAACTTCTGCCTCTGTCAGATCCAGAGGAGAGGCCTCTGAATGCAAACACTTTGTGGATCAAAGTTGAGAAAATGACAACATAAGGGGTGTGCTGTGTCAGTGTTTCTCTTTTGCAGAATATATAGAGCCCCAGAACAGTTGACTGTGAATGATTGACTGTAACCAAAAACGGTGCATCTAGATGAAGGGTATCCCAGAGCCTGAGATACTGGCTTTTACAGAGCCTAGTTTCTTGAACAAGTTGGCACCCAAAATGGGTCACTGGTCTTAATCTGGCGGTTCCCCCACCTAACAAGTGTAGAAATGTGTTCTCGTGAGTGGGAAAGAAAGCCGAGTAAGAACCACTGACAGAACTGATACCACTCATAGAAAGCATTGGGTCACGTTCAGCTTTGGCTGCCCTCCATAACATCACCCTGGTGAGATGCCCAATATTTTGAAAGTGAAAGTCACTGAATAACAGCCTTGGAGCGTGTTTGTGGAGTTAAGATGATATGACTATTACAAACGACAATGCTAAACCTTCTCTGTCTGTTGCTCTGGTCTGGGGTAGCAGTGGACAGTTGACAGCTTTTCTCTTCTCTCGTGCTGCTCCAGGGGCTCTGTAAGGAAAAGTTCTTCACTGTAGAGCACCACAATAAGGTAGTTGTCAGTTATATCCTGCACTACACACATGCACTGCATGTGTATATGTGCAACTCAATCTTTGTTATCATATGATAGGGTTATATATAATAGGGTATTTAAGTTCAGTTATGCCATGATACCATGCACTGCTTATATCAGTGTATTTTTATATTAATAATTTTCTATTTATTATATAATGGACTGATAGGTAAAACAGCATCTACATAAGCATTGTATGTGATCATACAATACTATTGGTGATCAATAAGCATAGGTCATGGTACATGGGGAACATTTTCAGCCAATGATCAATGAGCTATCACGTTAGTTTTGGTCCTTTCATTAATTGTAGGGTTTCATTCCACAACGCTGTATATCCGTTGTGTAAAGATTGGCTACCGCAAATCCATTAGTCAATATTTCAAATACACAGATGATTTTGTTTTTGGAATGAAACTCTTTTCAATTCTCCTCCCTTCTCTAGGCAGCGTTCCCTTTCTCATTGAAGTTGCCAATGTATCATAGCCCTTGAGGATTGGCAATATTGCATCTATGCATCAGTTAATGCATGATCACACGATGCTCTGACAGACAAAACATCAGACATATTGTCAAGTCAGTATGATCAGTGTAATGGTGATAGCCAGCCTGATTCACAGTGATTGTATGTATGCGCTCTGTCGGACTGCGATGCAGGCGAATGTTAAGCTTTCCTCTGTTGGCATCTGATGTTGGTTTCGTTACGCTGATGTTCTCCGCCAAACTGTCTGGAGTAGCTACTTTTAAGCAAAATTATCTTTCAGTTTGGAAGTTTTTTCTGTTTATGTGTTATTTTCTCACTTGTCTGCTGAATGTCATCAATTGTTTTTTATAGCTGGTGTCCTGCTGAAACTTAATATCTCCAGTTTTGCCTTTTTATTGTAAATAACAGCTGCCATAGTTTCCCATGTGTGGAAATTGTTTGATGACTGCAAGGGATAGGTGATCGATGCCCACTTTCTCCACAGGAGGTGTTGTTTTGAATGCTAAGGAAATCTCACAGCTTCCCTAATGACTGGGTTGTCATAGTTACAGTGCTACTGCTTTGTAACATTCTTCAATGAAATTCAATTTTGTGCTAATAAAAAAACATTAGACTTTAGATTAGACTTGGCTGCTGGCCCTTAATGGGCAGCATGGTGGGCAAGTGGTTAAAGAGACCATCCCGCAACCACAGGGTCACAGGTTTGACTGCTACAGCAAATGTGTTCATCAACATCTGTGTGTCCCGGTGATGTTTATTCAAGCAAGACACTGAACCTCTACCTGCTTACTCATTTTAGGTTGTTCTGGATATCAGCATTGTATGAATGCCTATTTAAACTAACATCACTGTCAATAGGAAAAATGTCCTTGTCAGTTTCTGAAAAGTTCTTGAAGATAAAAAGGTTTCTACAGGACACTGATGTTATGGTACCTAAATGGTCACGCTTAGCCTTCACCATCACTGACTGTGTTGTATCCATTCTTTTCTTTTTTTGTTATTGAAGTGCATGACTTAATGCAAGGCTATATTTATGTGATGTTTGGGGTTTGGTTCAGGATATATATTTTTTTATTTTACACACACATTCAGATCACAAACACACATTCACTCATCATTTATTTTGTCTCTCTTGTAAGCACCCAGAAACACACACATGCAGAGTGATGACCTCCCTGTTCTGTCTTCCACAGCATCTGGCAGTGGCTAAGGACTTTGACAGCGACTCGCTGAGGCGGTACAGCTGGGCTGCAGACACACTGGATAATGTCAACCTAGTCTCCTCACCTGTACACTCCGGGTAAGGAAGGATGGAGGGATGAAAGGATGAAGAAAGGAGAGAAGGGAGAGGGCTGAGTGAGATCATAGGTGTGTTAGACCCCCCTGGATAATGTCAGCCCTAGTCTTGTCACCTGCAGACTCTGGGAAAGGATGTAGCGACAGGGGGGAGGGATGAAGAGGGGGGAAGAGGGAGGAGGGATTGGTTCTATGCTTGATAATGTCAACACAGTGTTCTCACATAGACCCTTAGGTAAAGGAGGGAGGGAGGGAAGAGGAGAGGAAGGAGGGATGGGTGGCACACTTGATAATGGCCCCTGTGTTTTCACCTGTTGGAGGGTGGAAGGGATTAAAGGGATTTCTTGCTCTCTCTCTCATTTTCTTTCCCCTCGAGAAAATGCTTCTTACCTCCCATGGTTTCTTTGATTTCCTTTACATTCTCTGATAGTCTGTCTTTCTCAAACTGTAACAATAATCAGTACGCAAAATTACACCGCTCTCATTTCCCAAATTACTGTGTAATGACATCGTGACAAAATATAAAACACACAGAAACGACTAATACTGCAGATGGAGACTGGGCTCTGGTTGCTCTCTTACTGCATTTTTTTCAAGGTGTAACCAAATTGACCAATCTAGTAAGGTGCTTAATGCTCAAGGTCAGGTGAATGATTCCTCTGGCAGCAGCGGATCCAGCTGTGACAGACCTAACTGCAGAAATGAGGGAGCTGTAATTTAAAGGACCACTCAATAATCGCCCTCTCAGAGGTTATTGTAATGACAAAGCTGTGTTGTTGATTTGTCCCTCCTGCGTTGCTTTGTTGTCCATCCTGCAGTTTTTCCTCCCCGCTCCCGCAGTACGACAGCAGGTGATGACTGATTGGTTGCCATTATTACCACCATTGTTTTTTTACTTCCTGTTTCCAGGTGACATCACACCCTCTCTTCTCTGTTCACTTATGGCACCTGTGTTTGCTCTCCTCACCCTGAACTATGTTGTGACAGACTTGATTCAGATCGGTTTGGGTTTCGGGCTTGTGGACCCCAATACTTTTTTATGTTTATTTAATTGTTTGGAAGACATGTTTGTGACTCTCAAATTTATTTGAATGAGCTTCTAACTCAAGGCCTGACAACATGTGACATTTTAAATTGATATTGTTTGTAGACATTGGAACAAAACTGACTTGTATTTTGAGTAACGTTATTGTTAAGACAAAAGATCTGAAAATTGTTAAGACAATAATAGTCTTTCATTCTGCTTTTGCTCTATATTTAATCATACTTCTCTTAAAGGAATAGTTCACACATAAGTTTCATTCACACCATTTGTCCAACAACAATACATCTACATACAGTGGGGCTGACTAACATCATCAACAAACTGCACGTGTGTGTGTGTTTGTGTGTGAGTTGTGAGATTTCCTTCTCAGAGTGAAAACCAGTAACACACAAAACTATCTAATATGGACAAATCACTGCTTACTCTGGAGGTTTCTATGTTGGCACCATCGCTGAGAAACTGCAGTTTATTTCCTACTGATAGAGGCTTCATTCTCACTTTTACCCAGCCGGCTGAATATGGCAACCTTCTCATGCCAAATAGATTTTTGTTTGTATTAATTTTGAAGAAAATGCATTTGCTGAAAAGTGAAAGTGAACTGAGCACAGTCATGGTTAGACGTTTTCTGTTCATGTTGTATGTACCTCATCGAAGTTTCTCTGGTGTGGATTAAATCCTGTTTGCCATCTGATGAAGTTGGTATTGTTTTATAACGGTAACAAGCACTTTGTAAAGAATCACAGCCAACATAGAAAACTCCATGCATTTTTCCCTTTCTTACTCTCTCTCTCTCTTTTCTCACACCAATTCTGTGTGTTTTGAAGATCACAGCATGGGAAGCGACCTCACCTCAACCAAAGATCCTCTCTCTCTCTGCTCTCTCCTGTTAAACTGATATATTTCATGTCTCATTCCATTCCCTTTCTATATTCTTTCCTCTCTGTCTCTCTGATCTTTGATCGTCTCTCTCTCTCTTCACCATATCTCACTCTTTCTGCTACTCCTCTACCCCTCCATTTCTTCCTCCCTCTCTGTCTCTCACTCTTTGCCTCCTCCTTGTTCTCTCTCCTTTACTCTCTATCTCTCTCTCCCTCATCTCTCTCTGCTGCCCCCTCTTCCCCTACCTTCTCTCGCTTTCTTTTTCTCTCTCTCTCTCAGGTTCCTGGTCAGTTTCATGGTGGACGCCAGGGGCGGTTCCATGAGAGGGAGTCGTCACAATGGAATGCGCATCATCATCCCGCCCAGGAAGTGCACAGCGCCCACCAGGATTACCTGCCGATTGGTCAAGAGACACAAACTGGCATCGCCTCCTCCAATGGTGGAAGGGGAGGGCCTGGCCAGCCGCCTGGTTGAGGTCGGTCCAGCGGGAGCCCAGTTCCTGGGGTAAGGTCTTTTTTACCACACCATTTGTTTGCTTTTACTTGTTTATCTGTGTATGTTTGGTGACTTGACGTCCCCTTCCCTCTGCTTCTCGCCATCCTCATCTCCAACCATCTGCGTTTCTGTTCGAAGTGTGAGTGTGCGTGTGCGTGTGCTTGTGCATGCATGCGTGCATGTGTTTGTGTGTTTCTGTGTGTGTGTGTGTGTACGTGATTGAGCAGTTTGATAGTGGTCCCAAATAGCATGTTGTCTGGCAGTGTTTCCCTTTGCCAATGTGTTAAGTGATTAGGCATTTAAATGTGTACATTTGACATATTTATAGGCAGTATGATTTGTTTACAAAAAATGGATGGTGAAATGTCAATTCTAGTAAGTACATGATCTCTGCTTCTGGTTGCCCTGCACCAAAAACAATATGTTTCATGTACATTCCTACATTAGGAAGTTTGTCATTCGTTAGCGGTTAAGAGAGAACAAGTTATTGAAAACGGCCTTGAAATGTCCTTAAAGATAAGCAATTAAAATAGAAGTAGAAACAACAGCAAGACATATGTGGCTTAGAGTGATGCTGAGCCGTGACTAGACTATCCTACTCAGTTATTATGGTATGATGGTTACCATATATTATATGTTGTAATCATTTCTAATTACACTGTAAATATGATGAAGGAGATGAAGGAGCTTTCTTTTAAATGCTTTTGGCTGGTCTCCTTCAGAGCATTTCCAACTTTATATACAACTCTACCAGTATTGATATCACTAGGGATCTTATTAACACTAATATGAAAATTTAGAACTCTGCTCTTACTGACTTTTTGCATGCATGTGTGCGTGCGTGCGTGTGTGTGTGGTGTGTGTGTGTGTGCGTGCGTACGTGTGTGTGGTGTGTGTGTGTGTGTGTGTGTGCGTGCGTACGTGTGTGCGTGCGTGCATGTGTGTTTCATTGTGCTGCGGACACAGTAAACTACATCTCCCCAGAAAGCTGCCAGTCCTTAGCGAAGGCGAGAGCCTGGTTAGTCCAGTGCTACAGCTGGGACCCAGAGGAACTAGATTCGTTGGGTAGGAACACCACATAGCATCCCCCTCCTACTCTCCTTCCCCCCTTATAGGAAATAATATGACCAAAGCTGATTCATGCTGATAAATATGATTATTTTGCCCATCTCCGTTGATTTTGTTAGGATATTATTATAATGTGATTGCCATGTAGTTTTGGGAAGAAACAAACAATTCAAAGTAGCAAATCATTTGTTCAAGCCTCAAACAGCTTATGATTTTTATTTTACATTTGAGACATTAAACAATTCTTCCTAAAACTACACGGTGTGGCTTTATATCCATTCTTATTTCCCGCCACTTTATGTTAGAGACTATTGTACTTTTGCTTCAGAAGCTTTCAGTTGGCTTCTGATGTCACTGAAAGGAAAGGTTTGATTGGCTGTTTGGACTGGACTGCGCTTGCTGGGCATGAGCCTCTTCCTCCTCAAGCCAAACATCATCCTGCTTCCCATGACCACCGCTCCTTTATGTCACCTTTTAGATCAGTTTTACATCATCCCACAGTATGTAAGTTACATTGCATATTTGTTAGTTACAGCCAGGGCCATTGGCAGAAAGACTTTGGCCAGGTTGTATTATGGATGTTGACCTTTAAGATCAATGTTGTTATATTAAGAAGTGTTTTCCCCAGGATTTCTTGGCAGTAGAGTAGAAAACCCATTAGAAAAAACATTTAGACCATATTTTGAAGCAAATTCAAGTGAAATCCTATGAAGTTTAGTTGTAGTTATTATGTCAGTATTCCTGAAGCATGTGATTTGTCCTGAATTCAGAGGAAGATATCCTCTCACTGAGTCAGATTAGCTGAACACAGGCTAATTTCACACAGACTGAAACAGACTGGAGATTTTAAACAACAAAATTTGCAATGTCTCAACATGATAGGCACTCACAGCAGTCAGACTACTTTATTTTTTCTTAAAGGAGTTTCATGGATTTGTAAGTTGTGAGAGTTTGTCTCTGAAAACGAATGGCTTCTTTAGTCTCTTTCCTAGAGGGTTTTCCAAGGGGATGATCAATGAATTTAGTTCCTCTGGTACCTTTGCAGTGGGGATTCGATTTGATTCTATTCCACACTAAACTTCACAAAGTTACTGGTTATTAGTTAGGTAGAGTAAGTTCATCCCTCTCTCTTGTGTTGCTCCCATGCCTTGTTTAATTAAGGGCAGTGCAGCTTTCTCCCCCCACCCCTTATTCCGTTGCATCTGTCTTGTAGAGCTACATCGTGCATTCTGAACGCCATATTGAATTGGTTAGAGCTGTCATGAAACAAAACCATCACCAAAACTAATGCTCTTTCATATCTGGATATTATGAGACCAATGTTGGGCTCAGTTCCTTTGCATCTCAGCCAATTCCTGTGCAGTTTTATTGGTATTTTATTTGTATGGTTAACAAACAGACACTCATTCTCATTTGCTTATTATTTGAAATACTTGCATGAAGTGTAAGGGGTAGCCACCTTTACCAGTGCTAATCTCTAGCATGCACTCATGCAGAAGCTATATGATATCCCCTTCACGTCCCTATACACTGGCTGTACGAATGGACTCAATGGACTCAACTGCTGTTGATTTCTTATTAATTCTTATTAATACTCCATTACGAGTTTGGGGTCAATTGACTTTGTCAGCCTATTCAAGAAAAGGATTCTCTTGAAATTTCAAGAGCGTTCTCATTTCCCCATGGTGTTGTGGCCTCAAGGGGCACATTCAGGTCAGTCAGGTGTCATTCCTCTATACCTGTGAGCTTTCAAACAACATCATGGTTTACAGCACTTGAGAAAATCATGTTCTACATATTATAATTTTGGTTTCTTAAGCAGGAAAGGAAATAAAAAATCTAGTATTTATGTATGAAACTTTAACATTAGCTGCCAATTTTCACACAATTTCCAGAATGCTCTTCTCCTAAGAGAGAAAAACTCTACTCTACTCTCTTTTTGTCATTTGTCATGTAAACATCTGAGGAAAAATCTCTGTTTTTTTGGTTGGGGGGTTATGTATGTAGTACAAAATACATACATCTTAACTACCAAAACGTAGGGTGTTTTGGTCACAATTGACAACCCTGTCTGACGGAATATGGCTGATATTTTTCCAGAGTGTTTTAAATCATTTTAGCTTGCTAGCTGAAGCTTGCAAAACCATGAATGTGCCATGGAACTGCACAGAATCTATACTTGTTAAGTATTGGCTTGCCATTTCAACAGTTAAAATGTATTAATTCATTGATTCAGACAGCCAACCTCCTCAGCCAGCCTCAGCCAACCTCCTCGGCCAGCCTTATGTACTGTACTGCTATGTACTTCTCTAGGCCTGTGATAGTGGAGATCCCCCATTTTGGCTCAATGCGGGGCCAGGAGAGAGAGCTGATCTTGCTACGCAGCGAAAATGGAGAAGCCTGGAAGGAGCATCTTTACGACTATAAGACTGAGGACCTCAATCAGCTCCTCAACGGCATGGACGAAGGTGAACACAGCTCAAAGCAACCATTCTTAAACCTTTTCAGCCTGGGGCCCAAATTTAGTGCATTTTTGCTAACCCTAATCCTGGGACCCAGGAAAGTTTAAATATACCAACACCTGTCATATGGGGACCCAAAGAGGTGTTTTTTGGGTCCTGACCCAAATATCATATTTCACCCTGGTAGAACAATATAACTATTTTTAACATGCATGCCTTGATAAGGCAGTTAATGTCTGACATTAGCTACCCTCGTAAACCACCAGCGTTTCGCCTTTATTCCCAATCTTGTTGTTAATAATTGCAAACAGGCAAAACTACTTTATAGAGCACAGAAAAATAATATTATCATTTGTACATGTGTTAGCCATATGCCTTTTCAGACTGTTTTTTTTTTGCAATTGAGTAAAACAATAAACTGTAACATTGGTAGCTAGTAGGACTAGAAAGTGGGTCTTTCCTATAACATTGGAAAATAAACATAATAATAATAACATAATAAATGTGTTTCCTCCCTTACAGAACTAGAAAGTACTGAGGATCTGGAGAGGAAGAGAATCTGCCGCATCATCACCAAGGACTTCCCACAGTACTTTGCTGTAGTGTCACGAATTAGGCAGGAGTCCAATCAGATGGGTCCGGAGGGCGGGACTCTGTGCAGCCGGAGCGTCCCATTAGTCCAGGCTTCCTTCCCTGAGGGAGCACTAACCAAGAAGATCAGGGTTGGACTTCAGGTGGGTTGAAGTGTTTCTCTCTCTCTCTCTCTCTCTCTCTCTCTCTCTCTCTCTCTCTCTCTCTCTCTTCTCTTGCACACAAACACACACATGCAGGTACACACACATATTCTCTCGCCATTGATTAATAAGCACTGATCCTCTTTCCCTTCCCAGGCCCAGCCAGTACCTGATGAGACAGTGAAGAAAATCCTTGGCAACCGGGCAACCTTCAGCCCCATCGTTACCGTGGAGCCCAGAAGAAGGAAGTTCCACAAACCCATCACTATGACAATCCCCATCCCACCGCTCTCAGGGGAGGGGCTTTGCAATGGCTACAGAGGAGACTGTACCCCCTGTCTCCGCCTTCTCTGCAGCATTACAGGTGTGTGTGTGCACATGAATGGACATTATGGACATTTTATCAAATTATTTGTGATAATTGTCATCAGGTATGTTTTATAGCCCTTGTGAGCTGCTCTGTCTGCATATTTCAGGTGGTACGTCCCCAGCACAGTGGGAAGACATCACTGGCACCACTCCTCTCACCTTCGTCAACGACTGTGTCTCCTTCACCACCAACGTCTCTGCCAGGTCAGACACACTGTGTTTGTGTGTGTGTGACACAGTGCACATCCTGTTGCTTACCATCTGAATCCAACTTAGCAAGCAATGTTGGTACCTGTGTGTGTGTGTGTGTGTGTGTGTGTGTACATTGTAATTAAAAAACCTTGTGGATGCCACAAGCTGCTGTGGGAAGTGTTTGTGCGTGTGTCTAGACTGTCTATCTGCCTCTTTGTCTCTCGAGCAGGTTTTGGCTAGCGGACTGCCATCAAATCCCAGAGACTGTGGGCTTAGCCACCCAGTTGTACAGAGAGCTGATCTGTGTGCCCTACATGGCCAAGTTTGTGGTGTTTGCTAAGATGAACGACCCAGTGGAGTCCAGACTGAGGTGCTTCTGTATGACGGACGACAAGGTGGACAAGACCCTGGAGCAGCAGGAAAACTTTGAGGAAGTAGCCAGGAGCAAAGATATTGAGGTACATGGTTATCTATGGTTTATTATCTATACTACCCAAAAGGGAAGGTTCAGGATTCTTAAAGCCTATCCAAATCGATCTCCAATCAAGCCCTATCTTAGGACAATCAGAAAGTTTTCATAGCAGCGTTTTGTTTCTGAAAAACTTGCACAGGCCTCCTGTTCACATTTGTTAGAAATCCAAGCACATGTCAAAAACTGCACCTGTTAGAACATTTTAGAAAAAAATAGAAAATGTTTTAATCCTTTGTGCCTAAGACCAATTTTTAGAGAGAATACATTTTGGTTATTTACACAGTGATAAAACATAAAAACGTAGTTCTTTTAACTATTGGAGGCACACTTCATTAAACCTGCAGATTCATGCATCTTGATGTTGTATTACTGCTGTGATCATTTTTCAGGTTCTGGAGGGTAGGCCCATCTATGTGGATTGCTATGGCAACCTGGCCCCTCTGACCAAAGCCGGCCAACAATTAGTTCTCAACTTCTATGCCTTCAAGGAGAACCGCTTGCCCTTCTGTGTCAAGGTAACACGGGCTTAGCTACCACAGCTCTTGATTCTTAAGATTAACATGTTTTGTGTGGATGGGGAATTGACAGGGCCATAAATCAACGTGGCAAAAACATGAAAGTTAATAAAATGCCCCTGAAATTGTTATAATGGGGCAAAATAAAAAAAATTCTGGACCCAAACAGCAACCAATATATTTAAGTTTCTGTTATATTGTAGTGCTAGGGCATGATTGTTTTAGCTCTGACCTCTGTTGTCTCTGTGTCATCTCTCCTTTGCTGTCCTGCTCTTAGTACGAACACTAGCCGTCATTACAATGAACCCGTCCACAGGGCATAACCTAGTTCCCTCTGCTACATAACCTCATCTAATTGATCGACCCACTAACTTCATGGTCCCCCCAATCAGTCTTATTGGATCGTGTGGCTATATGTTATGGTGGAAACTAACCATGTTTCCTATTATCTTGATCAGATGCCACTCTTCCACGGAGTGACCAATTAGGGCTCAGCAGGGCCAGGGGCAGCTCATGTTCATCACTTCGGACAAACTAGGCTGTCAGATTAGTCATTATTTAACTATTGTCCATCTGACAAAATAATTCTGTTATTAATGTGTGAAAACAAAAGCACAGAAATTTGTTTTGTTGCAAAATGTTGTGATATGAAGTAGGAGAAAGCCCTGCTTTGCTTTGTTATGGCCTCTAGAGGAAATCAAATGTTTTCAGCAGAGAACACTTTATACTGTGAGTATTCTCCAAACACTACATAAAAACGTGTTTCTAATAGGACCCTATTTCAGTAATGCTACATGTCACCTGTTGGTCTAAATCTAACAAGGGTGAACGCTCCTGTGTCTAACCTGTTCTACACTCCCTAAATATAGACGCATACTCCCTTAGAAAGACGTTAGCCCTTTGGTATATAGTGCTATAATACATGAATCTATTCAGTGATAACACAGTAACACAGCAGTAAACTACCAAGAAATGATTAGTAACAGTAACATTTTTGTCATTTGTAGATACACAAGGGAGAACAGTAACACTTAATTGTATAATGCTGAAATACATGAGTATATTAACGTACATGAGTAAGCTACGAGGTGCAAAAAAAGAGATAAGGTAAGAAAACATTTGGTTGACTCTCTGCAGGTTAGAGACAACAGCCAAGAGCCCTGTGGCCGTCTCACTTTCCTGAAAGAGTGTAAGACCATCAAAGGCCTTCCACAAACCGCTGTGTGCAACCTGAACATCACTCTCCCTACGCTGAAAAAGGTAAGGTGGCGCTAACTTGGCTCCATTCTCTGTCGTCACCACCATAACCATGCTCACGGTTAGGGCAGTTAGGGCCGTAGGCTAACCTCGATAGCTATAAGAGAGAGAAAACCTTTGGCCAAACTGTGTCTTTTATCTGTTTCAAGCTTCTCGCTACGTATATTGGTTATCTATGCAGTGGTTTTCTCATTGGCTGTTTTATTCTGTACCTACCTACCAAATCAATTTTGATTTGGACGTCATGCTTTTGGCTCCAGGCTTTTGTGCAAAAGGCTCTTTTGATTTTCAGGCTGGCTTACTTTGTGGCTTGTGTTCATTTGCTGTTTTGAGTGTTGGCTATTTATAATTTGGTTTTTTTTTGGTGTGTTTGGTTGGTGTTTTTTTGCTGAGGTGGCTTCTGTTCTTCTCAGTTGTTGCTTCTGTCAATCACTCCTTTTTCACACCCTGATGTTTTTTCCCCCCTGCTTTCCATTATGTTATTCCCCCTGTTTCTGCAATGCATCTTGGGAACCAGGAAATGGAATCAGATCCCGAGGACGAGGTAATCCACACGCTCCCTACCATGTGCTGGTATCTGCTCTAAGTCTATAGTGGCCCTGCTCCGCTCTTCATAGCCTTATTCATTCCGCTGCTACAACGGCAATATGAGCTTTCCTTGTTCAAGGCAAACCTTAGTTGGCCAGTTTTGCATGGTATATTGTCACATCCTTGTCCCTTGCGCTCTATCCTTTGTGATACAACTGACTTTAGAGTTAAGATATACAATATAAATGGTCCTTAAATTGTTAAGATTAACGTTTATTATTAGTGTGTAAGATTGAATATTATTTTTCACCTTTAACTATTGATTATAATTTAACTATGATGACTAGAGTTGATAGTCATCATAATTTGTGACTAATTTAGCAAATATGTGACTCTTATTAGCTTTGCATAATAACTCTTATAAGTAGTGCTATCAGTAATCATTAACAATTAACAAGAAATAAGGAATTCGAGGGCAATGAATACTCTTAAAGATAAATAAACATCTTAAAGGAGAATTTGCTGCCTTATTACACAATCATGAGAGAACTGTGAAGAATGACCTTTGTATTCTATAGTACTAATAAGTTATACAGACTGTCAAATAAGGTTTGATGTAATTTGATTCGATTGATAAGGTTCGAGTGCTGTTGATTTGGCAGCACCACAGAATATAGGGCAACCCAGCACTGATAGGTGTTTGTGTTGTTGTTATTGTTATTGTTGCAGACTGAAAAGCCAGAGCGACGTCATACCTTTGCATCCCTAGCCTTACGTAAGCGCTACAGCTATCTGGCCGAGCCTGCACTAAGTGAGTCTGACATTTTCAATAACAAACCTTTTTGGAAGTCATCATAACAATAATAATAGCAATTTGCGTGATAAACTAGATTATTAACAATTGAATTAATCTGTAAAATGCGTGATTAATATAGATAGATATGTCATACTTAATGTGTGATATACAGTATGCATATTTCTCATTCTACATAACATGCACTGTCCACATGCTTGTTTACAACATGGTATATATTTATGCATGGGTCAATGAGTATTTTTTAAGTTTCTGTGCTGTGCCTGCCCACATTGTGAGTTGTATTGTGTTTCTTCAGGGTTTGTTTGATTGTTTTCCACAACTAAGTTTCAAAAGTCCAAATGCAACAGCATCAAACTTTTCTTTGACTTACCAACACAATGTTAATAGCCATTTTGGAAGGAAGTCAAAGTAAAATTGTTTTTGCTGTGTATCCCCTCTGAGTTTGTAGCTCTTTTTGGCTTTGTGATGATGTAGCATTTTGTGTTGGACAAATATGCATGTTAGGGGGTCTCAAGTATGGCTTTCTTTCAGGTGCTTCTTTTCAGTTTTTCACACAGCTTGTCACCAAGGGTTATGCATGTCATGATAATATGAACCAAAACCCTAGTCTTGGAACCAGCATTTTGACATATTCTTTTGTTATATAATAACAGGAAAATGGAAACTTCTGCAGCCCATGGCTCTGTTTATCAGAGTGTCCAAATTATCTTTGGGGAAACTATTTACATGTAATTTTCAGACCAAACAGATAAAAGGCACTTTAAAAAGCGGATTGAGATTAGAGCCAGAATCCAGATGCTGATTGTAGCACATCTGAAGTCCAAAGAGAGAAGTCTTTGTTGTGTTAATCGTGGTGCATTTGTCTTGACATTTTTCTGTTGTCAGTTGTTGGTCTCTACCATTGTCTTTTGACATTTATTTTGCAGCTGTATGTGCTTCGTTTGGCTTATTATCCATTTGGGTTCTTGTTGTTGTGAGTTATTGGTGGATCATGAATCACACTGGAACATAATTGTGTCTTTTATAACTCCATCCTTAAGCCATACTCAAGTATCCCATCTCTGCACCTCATAAAACTACTGTGCTTTCCTTCCTTGATGCCAGGATGTGTCACTGACCAATTCTTCCCCCTCTGGTCTCTTCTCTTTTTCATATTTTTTCTTCCTCCTCCTTACCTAAAATCATTTTCTGTTGCCTTTATTATTCCACATTCTTTTGTTTTTTTGTTCCATTTCTTCATCATTGTTTCTACTATTTCATCTGAAGAAACAACAGTTGAGCGAAGTGCAGCAGCAAGAACACTGCCTGCTGGTTACCCTCACAAACCTGTCTTTCCAGCCAGACCTTACCCACCATGGTCGACTGCTCCTATTACCGTCCCTGGCCAAACAAGGCCCATCGGACTGGGGGGTTCCGTCAACGCTACCGGTTCACCGGCAGGCTCGCCAGCTGCTTCTCCACTGAAGTCCGCCTGGCCCCTCTCCGCCCCTTCCTCTGCTTCTCCCACACTCATCAAATCCACCCTGGGAGCCCCACCACCAGTACCCACCCTGTCTTCCCCGGCTAAATCAGTTAGCGACACAGTATCTCCATCCCACATTAGGTCTTACAGGACTACGGCTTCACCCATTAAAACTGTTGTTCAGCAGGGCCAGTACCCTGTCCAGGGGTCCGCCCGTCTGGTTTCCTCTGGGAGCCCCTGTAAACTCGGCACAGACCCTGCATCTATCAAAAGCCTTGCTTCGGCATACACTTCAAGGACTTCCCCACTCCACTCACTAGCTGCTGGCTCTGTACCAGATAGGTCGTCAGCTACTATTACTACTCCAACATCACCAAAGACAACTGTCAACATGTACAATTCTAGTGTGCCCTTTAAAACTGCCCTGGGGTCCACAATGGTGACAGATATGGGGGCATCTTCCCTCCCATCTGTTAAAACCATCTCCAGCCTGTCCTCAATGAAAACCTCTGTAGATTCAACACTAGCATCCCGAGGTGGGAGGTCATCCCTCTCATCTCTCTCCTCATCCGGACAGACCACCATTACCACAGAATTGTCTATGATGAATGGATCAGTCTCCCCTGTTAAATACCCATCCTCCTCCTCCACGCCTTCATCTCCCTCTTCTTGCCTTGTGTCGGAGAGAAGTAGCAGCCTTCAGGAGAGGATCCAGGCCACCACACAGGCAGCAACCTCCAGTGTCAGTGCAGCCATAAATGAAGCCATAAACTCATGCTCTGTGTCAGGCTATGGCACACTTAAATCACTGTCCTCCTCGCGTAGATCTGCAACAGCTAGCTCTTATGGCTCTCTCAGATCTGCAGCTGCCACCTCCACCACTTCATCTAATACAATGACTGTACCTGTGTATTCCCTTGTCAACGTTTTACCAGAGACCCCTGTCAAACCAGGGCCGGGGTCTCTCAAAATGGCATTGCCTGATCCTTCCCGTGCTTCATCCTCCTCATCTTCTTTGTCTTCCTGTGTAACCACATCGAAAATGAAATCCCAATTGAAATCCCCTCCGTTCATCACGCCACTCATCATCCACCCGACTGCAGCTTCCAATCAGGAGATACTAAGAGACGTAGCGGACATGAAAGAGGATCTGATCAGAATGACAGCTATCCTTCAGACAGACACACGGACAGCAGCTAAAACTGTTCAAACATCACATACTGGTACTCCTAAAGAGACCAAGTTAGAGGACGAGGAGCCATTTACTTTAGTGGAGAGAGTAAAAGAGGATTTAGTGAAAGTTAGTGAGATATTACAGAAGGATATCTTGAGTGAAGGTAAAGCCATGACAGCTAAAGAGATAGCCTCAGAGGATGAATGGGAGGAGTTTTCCAAAGATGAGATTGAGGAGGCGCAGAGAAGTGCTCTGTCTGACTATCACCCTCCTTTTGACGAAAACACACTCCCATTTAAGCCCCAGTCCATGCCTAGCAAAGACTTTGACTTGGCCAAAGTAGTTGATTATTTAGCAAATGACATTGGCGCTAGCTCTCTATCTAAAATGGCAGAGATGAAATGTAGGTGGGGGCAGGAGGAGGAGGAGGCAAAGAGGGAAGGGGAAGAGAAACAGAAACGTGTTCTCAAACCAGCCATGTCATTACAAGAGCACAAGCTCAAAATGCCTCCGCCAGGCTCAGGCATGCGCACCTCTCCCTCAGAGAAGGACCTAAGCAAACTTGCTGAATCATGTCAGGGGACTGACACTATTTTGGAATCACCTGAGGACTTGTCTCATGAGCAGGATAAGAGTCCCCTGTCAGACAGCGGGTTTGAGACCAGGAGTGAAAAGACTCCATCTGCTCCTCAAAGTGCAGAAAGTACAGACCCTAAACCTTTATTTGCAGACGCTCCCATCCCTCCATGTGTAACTGAGACCAGGACTGAAGTGGTCCACATTAGGAGCTATGAGCAGCCTGATGAGCCTTGTGAGCCGGTACTGATGGAGGAGTCAGCATCTGCTATTCCTTGTATTGAACCAGATGCAGCCTCACCTAGCTCCATCAAAGACAAAATCAAAGCTTTACAGCTGAAAATGTCAGAAGAGGACTCCATGGTTGGCAAAAGCATGTGTCTCAAAGAGGAGACCCATATTACTACTACCACTCGAATGGTCTATCACAAGCCTCAGCTAACTGATGGAGCAGAGATGATAGAGGAAGCTATGTCAGTTACAGACATTATGAAAGCTTTCCAGTCAGGCAGGGACCCATCTAAAGAACTAGCAGGCCTTTTTGAACACAAAGCAGCCCAGGATTCTGTCAAAGGTGATGAGCTGACTCCTAGATTCCTTGACAAAGACATGAAATCCAAACCCAAAGTGGAAAGGATAATAGAGGTTCATATTG
The DNA here is from genome assembly GCA_034670405.1 of Hoplostethus atlanticus. Taxonomy (NCBI): domain Eukaryota; kingdom Metazoa; phylum Chordata; class Actinopteri; order Trachichthyiformes; family Trachichthyidae; genus Hoplostethus; species Hoplostethus atlanticus. The sequence goes on from JAXDDX010000086.1 coordinate 157,091, forward strand.
AAAAGGGGCACAGCACTGCAGAGCCAACTGAGGTTTTCATCAGGGAGACCAAGAAACACCCTGAGCTCTATGTCTATAAAGGGGACCGTGGAATAAAGGAACTTCCTGATTATGATGAGGCTCAACAGGAAGAAGAGGAGCTTACAGTCGAAGAATCCCTACCCTCCTTCCTGGAAACATCTCGTGTTAACACTCCAGTGTCGCAGGAGGAGGACAGCCGTCCAAGCTCTGCCCAGCTGATTGCCGATGACTCCTATAAAGCCCTGAAACTATTGAGCCAGCATTCCATAGAATACTGTGATGACGAGCTATCAGAGATCCGAGGGGAGTCATACAGGTTTGCTGAGAAAATGCTCCTCTCAGAGAAACTAGACACCTCATCACTGTCTCATTCTGACACAGAGGATTCAGCAGTGGTGACTGACCAAACCCGCTACCTAACTTCCGGGGAGAGTGTAAGTCAGCAGCGTGGAAGCCCCAAAAAAGAGTTTATTTCTAAGTCATCAAAAGATGGGTCCCCTAAATCAGGTAAATTCTCCTCACATAGGGACGAGTCTCAGTTTGATAAGGTGACAGTGCTGCATTACTCCACAGAACAGGGCAGCCCAAAACATGCAGTTTGGATGCGATTCACAGAGGATAAACACGATAGGAGCAGGGATAAGCTGCTTTATGAGGACAGGGTGGACCAGACTGTGAAGGAAGCTGAAGAAAAACTCAGTGAGGTATCGCAGTTCTTCCGTGACAAAACAGAGAAGCTTAACGATGAGCTGCAGTCCCCTGAGAAAAAACCTGTGAGAAGAGGGCCGAGGGAAACCAGGTCTGGGCCTAGCTCAACCTGCAGTAGCCCTGAGAAAACACAGCAGAAACCCAAGGCAGGAGGAGAGGAATGGGGAAAAAGCAAGCCCAGGGAGGCCTCTGTTGGAAAAATGTTTGGTAGCATCACGGCAAGTGAAAAGAAAAGCTCTAGTTTACCAAACAGTCCTGAGCGAAGTGTGCTCTCCTGTCTCAATGACGATAAAATTAAACAACAAACGAAGACAAGTGAGTCTGAAACCTCCTCTCCTGTTCAGGTGAAATCAACATCCAAAGTCAGCTCTGTGAGGATGAAGTTTGAATCTGAAGCCCAGAAACAAAGTCAATCTAGTCCAACAAAAATTCCTCCACCAGTGCAGCCAAAACCTTCAATAAAAAAACTACAGGAAAGTAAACTTCCAGTTTATCAGTTTTTTACAGAAGGAAAAACATCAAAAGTACCTGAAGCCTTTGAGGAAGCAGGGCCAAAAAAGTATGTTGAGAAAGACAAAGGAACTGCCACAGGTACCAATAAACCAGCTTTGACGTCAACATCTCAGGCTCCAAAATATATGGGAGACAAGCTGTCAAACAAAAACATTCCAGAGGCCTCCCTTCAAAAACAATTGAGTGAAACTGACAAAGACAAAGCAAAGAATGAAGGGAAAGATATCAATATCACTGTTACTCAGGAAATTAAAGAAAGCAATAAAGGTCAAAAAGTTCAAACATCTCCAACTGCCATCCATGAGACTACCATAGAGAAAGATAGTGATGCTGAAAAATACCAACAAGTCACAAAAAGTGAACCTGCCTCCAAAGTAATGATACCTGAAGTGTCCAGAAAAGACAATGAAGAACTAGTAAACAAAAACCTTAGAAAAAAGACAGAATCTCAAATTCCTGTAAGGCCAGCACCTATTCCCATTGATAATGACATCCCAAAGAAACAGACAGTAACTAAACCTTCACAGATACCTACATTATCTAAGAACAAAATACAGACTAACCCTGAGACAATCCCCAAAAAAACAGATCAAAATCTGACAATCAAAACCTTTGAAATTCTAGATAATGCACCCAAAGATTCTAACTCCAATAACCTCCCCAGCCCTAGAGAAACACTGGAGAAAGTCATAACCTCTCCAGTTGCTACAACAACCAAAGAGAACTTCAAGGGCATCAAAACACTACCTGTTTATGTTAGTGTCCAGGTGGGCAGGCAGGCAGAGAGGGAGGCCAGGGGGACACTGTACACAGTCAAACAGAAATCCAGCTCAGCACTCAGCCCCATAAGCCCAGACGATGACACACTAGAACAGGTCTCTTTCATAGACAGCTCAGGGAAAAGCCCCATTACACCAGAGACCCCCAGCTCTGAGGAGGTCAGCTATGAGCTCACATCCAAGACCCCTGATGGCTTCATGGGCTTCATGCCAGGGAACCCCAGTCCCATCATGGAGTTATCTGAGGAATCAGAGGAAGATGACCAAGGGAAAGGTAGTTTTTCTTTTAAAGAGGCCCTACCAGAAAGACCGGGCAGCAGAACAACAGATAATGCCATCCAAGCAAACCTCACTAATGCTAATCAGCAGGAAACACAAATTAATGATAACCAACAGGAATTAAAAACTAATTTCAACCAGCAGGAAACAACAGTTAACTTCAGTCAGGATGAAACAACAGAGCAGGAGCAGCAAGCAGCCTCTAAAGACAAAGGTGTTGCATATATTGAGTTCCCTCCTCCTCCTCCTCTGGACTCTGCCTCTGAACATTCAGACCCAGAGAGGAAAGGTTCCTGCGCTTCTTCAGACACTGAGACTGAGATGATGGAGGTGAATTTACAGGAAGAACATGATAAGCATCTGCTGACCGAGCCAATCATACGCATTCACCCCCCCTCCCCTGTACTCCCTGGGACAGACGACAGTCAATCAAATGGCGAAGAGGATGAAGAGGAGGAGTCAGTCTTCCAGCCAATCTCCTGTAAGAAATTCACTTTCAATGACTCTGAAGAGAAGGAGAAGGGATCGAAACCCGACAAAACACACGACAAGAACGGAAACAACAAAGAACCTTATGGCGGAACCAATGGCTCCAATGGTTCCAACGGTTCCAATGGTTCCAACGGTTCCAACGGTTCCAACGGTTCCAACGGTTCTAAAGGTTCTAATGACAAAGGAGAGGATTATGACTATGAACAAAATGGAAATGACCAGTCAATAACAGACTGTTCTATAGCCACAACAGCTGAATTCTCTCATGACACGGATGCGACAGAGATAGACTCCCTGGACGGATATGAGCTTCAGGATGAGGATGATGGCCTGTGTGAGCAGGCAGATTCAAGGCTGTTTGGCCTTCCCGACAGCAGAAGAGATGTCTGGGCATCAGACACTTTCAGGTCCCCTGACCGCTCTTTCCCCCAGACCAAACTGGAAGTTATCGAAGAGGAGAAAACCCCTGAGGAATGCCAAAAGGCTACTTCCAAAATAGATTCCCCCTCAGATGGTGGAAAACCTGAGAATGTTATTAAAGATGGAGTTAAAAACCAGGAGCAAAAACCCTCAGATAAAGAGGGATTCTCAGATACTTATTTTAGTTATAAACTAGAAGAGGAGTTTAACTCTCCTTTTAAGACAGTGGCCACTAAAGGGCTGGACTTTGATCCCTGGCCCACTAAAGGTGGGGAGGAAGAGGTCATTGACATGGCAGGGACACAGGACAGCAATGGCGAGCCTAAGCCGTTTGGACTGGCAGTCGATGACCAGTCTCAGGCCACAACGCCAGACACTACCCCAGCCCGAACACCAACGGACGATAGCACGCCGACGAGCGAGCCAAACCCATTCCCCTTCCATGAAGGGAAGATGTTTGAGATGACACGCAGTGGTGCGATTGACATGAGCAAGAGGGACATGGTGGAGGAGAGGCTCCAATTTTTTCAGATTGGTGAGCATTATCATTCAGCGGGCAGGTACAGGGTCAGGGACTCAGAGGTAGAAGCCTCCTCACATCAGACACAGAGGAATCACACAAACACACAGACTCCTACAGATACCTTAACAGCCCCTCAGGTCTCCATTCAGACTACTACTGTACGACTTGACAGATCAAATGGGGCTGGCAGTAACGATACATGCAGAGACTCAACGTTAAGCAATGAGTCTAAATTCTCCACTTTTGGAATAGGATTCAAGTTGTCATCTGATAAAAATCCTGATTTGAAGGATTCCGACAGCAGTTCTAGTAGAACACCAGGCACTTTTGATAATTCTAATTACATAACCTCAGGAATAACTGTAGATAATTCTTATTCTGTAGCCGCATTCTATTCAGATTATTCCACTTCTAGAACATCGGACATGACAGATTACTGTTCTAATTCCTTTTCAAATACCAGAATCCTTTCAGGCACATCAGAACAGAGGGACTTTTCAGATTGGACAAGAGAAATCCAGAACACCTATTACCAAAGCACAGACTCTTCTTCTTCCACATCTTCACAGCAGAACAGTAATCCCCAAACAGGGAAAAGCAATAACAATAGCAACAGCAACAATCTTGACTCCCATAACGTCCATGCAAACTTCATTCAGCCTGGCAGTATTGTGTTCAACTTGCTGTCCTCTTCAGAGCCCATTCTGCAGCAGGTCAGCAGGGTAGAAGCAGCCTTCAGCCAGCTAGAGGAGAATAGCAGGGAAGATAGGGTTGTGCCCATTGCAGCAATAACAAGCACAGGAGCCAAAGAGGTCAAAGGCCAGATATGCAAGTCCAGGTTACCAGTGAGGGCACCTAGCTACAAACTATGCATTGAAAGTCATCCAATAAAGAAACACAAGGCAAAAGAAAATGTTAAACCACTAGTTAGGAAACATGCAAAGCATGTAGTCAGGGAAAGATCAGACCCTTTTGAGAATTTATTACCTAAATCTAGAATCCCAGTGATGAAGGCAAAGAATTGCTCTTCTTTTGTTTCAGAATATAAAGAGACTGGGACTAGGTCTGCGGTCATTGATAGAAGTACTAAAACTTCCCGGGATAATAGACAACAAATAAAAGACAGCTCTAGCATCAAATCCACCCACAGGTTAGTGAAAAGTGCAGGTAGGGGTAGTACCACTCAGACAGGGAAAAGAAAGAGCGCCGTGGTCTCAGAAAACTTTAAAACTAAATCCGTCAGTAGCCAGATAGCCAAACCTTTGGACCAAATCCTCCCCAACTTGGGAGAGACAAAGGTAGACGGGAAACTGCCCAATGAGGATGAAGAAAGCAGCAGCTGCAGCCTCAGCACATCCAGGAACACTTCATTGACAGAAGCTTCTAGAACTTCTCGAGCTTCTAGAAGTTTCCTCTCTTCCCCCACCTCCACCTCCACCTCCACCACCATCACCACACCAACACGGTCCACTAGCGGCGTGAGAGCTGAGGTTGAGCAGGCCGACAGTGAGAGGAGGAGGATGAGGAGGAGCAGGAGGAAGAGTAGGCGGACACTTGGAGGGAAGGAACAGGAGCAGAAGGAGGAGGAAGGGAGTCAGGTTGATCAGCCAATCACGGCTCCTGTCATGGAGAACGAGACTAGTTTGTAAACTCTTTCTAAACACTTGTTAATCTTTATCTATCTTTCTATATGAGATGCATGTAGCTGTTGTGGATGCTTTGTGGTGTGATGTTTTAAGTGTAGCTGTCACTTCTTCTTCCTGTCATTTTCGTCATCTCTATCCTGTGCTGTCTGAATTAGATATAGAGATTAAGCTCAAGGGTGCAGAGTGGGAAATTTATAGTAGAATCAACAATAAACAAAATTTGTCCCTGGAATAAGAGATTTTTTTTTTTTAAATGTCATGGTGTCAGGTAGGGTAAAATCCATGTAAAAATACTGTTAGCGAAAGGGGTGACAGTAAATAAGTTAATAACAACCAACTAGTGAGAGCTGTACAACAAATAGACTAGTCCGACTGTAGCAAAAGATACCAATATAATTTCGGTAATCAGCAATCACTGCCAGTGAGTGAGACAGCAATCCTCAGATCAATTTGATCAAATCTTTAATATAATCATTTTGTCGGAAGAGATAGAAATTGGGGTCTCACAGGCTGCCACAGTTTCACGCATGCCCAGTTTCATTCCACACTGACAAGACGACTTAGCCTTGCAACTCTGACTGTCCAACACCACATCACACACAACACACCACTCAACTTACTGTAGGCATTATAGAGTCTTAGATGTAAACAAATGTGTCAGAGCGTGTTAGAAATGTGAACTTGTGTTTGTTCTGGTCTGCTTGCCTGGTTTGTAAAGTTTACCTGGTGGTACTGTGAACACTGTGAAAACTGTTCATTGGCTAAACTTGATAGTCACGTGCATGCCAGCTGCACAGGGTGTTTCAATTCAATTCAAAATTATGATCTTCAGTGGTTCATCTCTTGTTGGAATACCCAGTGAAGTTGTACTACTTGTGGTTTCAAGTTGAAGTAATGAATTGTCTTTATCAGTTGCGGCGGATTGTTGCCTGATGGTAGATTGTTTATTGTGAGTGATCCGACACAAAACTCTTACTCTCTTACTCTTATTACTCTTATTACTACTAATACTACTACTACTACTCATCATCAAATATTTTAGTGTGTAAGTGTATAGTCTGTTAGTGTGTATTTTGTTTTCCCTTTTCTGGCCTCACAGATCCTCATGATTCTAAATTGTTCTAAATCTGCTATCTGGTTCATAATAGTGCTGCCCTACAATTATGAGTGAGATACTCACTCATACTTGTATGGCATGAGTTACTCAAATCTCATTGTAATAGTGTTTCATGTTTACCTAGTGCAGATATTCAACCTGATCACCCTTGGTTATTATTTTCTCTGCCTGTGTCTAGTGCAAAATTGTCTTTGCCAGAGTTGAATGCAGTCTAGTGGAGATGGTGTGGAGATAGCAGCTTAGTAGCTCTTGTGTCCCCAATCCTTAAATTTCTTCCCTAATTACAACACTCTTGCTTCTTGTCCAGAAGGTGTACTTGTTTTTCAAGAAGCCTCATGCTTCTAGCCTTATGGGCCTTTACTCACGTATGTCCATTGTGAATCTTCGGTAAGTGGCTATTATCCAAACCTGACTGAAGGAAGGAGATGGGGAGAGTCTGGCCAGAACAGGAGTTTTTGGGACAGTGAGCTGAAGTTCGTCTTTTTTGTACAGTGTATAATATGAATGTCACATCAAAAGATGAATTTGAGGCATAGACTGTCTCTTTTGATTATGTGGTCATCGTTGGCCTCCATATCAAACCATATTAAAATATTGTCAACAGCCTAAAACTGACAAACCTTCAGTTCACAATCCCAATCACTTTCTTTCATTTGATGTCATTGCTCCCCTCTACGGCTATTTTATAGCAGCCATTTTGTGTTTCTCTTACTAAGCACCATGTTTAATTCATTTGGGGATGTGAAATGACACAAGTGAAAGCAATTTAAACTTTTGACTATGGTGGTTGTCATAATATGGTATATGTTAATAGCTTGTCCCCTGCCCCTCCTTGCTTCCTCACTGTCCTCTGAACCACAGGCCCTCAGAGTCCCTGTGAGAGAACAGACCTCCGCATGGCAATAGTGGCCGATCACCTGGGACTCAGCTGGACTGGTGAGTCTACACACACATAGAAAAAAAAAAAAGCCTTCGTCATGCTGACGAACGCTTTTAGCCGAAACGTTCATCTTGCCCTAATTAAAGGATTATTTTTTCTATTCCGTGAGTGCCGGTGCCTTCCTTTTTTTCTAAATTATCTCCCTCACCGGGCACCCGTTACCATACTTTTTTCTTTAGAGTTGTGCGCACTTTATACGTTTTTCTACACACACATAAACACACACACACACATTTTTTCCCCACTTATTTGCACTTTTTAACACACATAGACAAATGAACATACACACACACACACCATGACTCACCCACATAAAAGCATAAAGTGTGCAAGCATACAACAGCTATCATGGAGATGGATAAGACATAGAGACATAGCTGCAGGGCTTGAGTCATTGAAACTGCAACTCATTTGCTAATAATAGAGTATTCATTCAGTTCCCAATAGGTTGGATATGATACCCTTCTCTTGCAAAAAAAGTTTGAATTTTGAAGATAATCCACCAAAATAAACTGAGCCCAGCCCTGGTAGCTGGAATTGTATGAATACCATTAGTTTTATAATGTTTGTTGCCATCTAGTGGACATACAGTACAATGACTGCTTTACTGAGCAGTACTGCAGTGGCATTTATATTCACATACATCATGATCAAATTCTATAAAAAAAAAAAACATGGAAATGCATAAATACATATACAACACAACATATTGTAGGCAAATCATTATAAAATCCCAGATCACACAACTTATGTCAACATATAACATGTCATAGTACTGTTTAATGTATGGTTTGTTTTATAACCTACCAACATACTCAAAGTTCATTTGTAAAATGTAAACATAGTTAAATTAAGTTGGATTGTGAGCAGGGGTGAAAAATCCACTCAGTAATATTCAGATCATTCATACTGATGGCAACGAGTATGTATGAGAATGTCAGGGTACCGGTAAAATGTGTGTTGCCACAAATTGTATTCTGCATGTGTTTGTTTTCATAGTCTTGCCTGTCTGTTTGTGTGTGAGTGTGTGTAAGACAAATAAAGAGAGGATGTTACATCGTGGTGTACTTGATCAGTGATAAGGGTGTGGCCTCTGCAGTGTGCCCAACCCTGTCCCCCTGCACTGCAGTACTGCCCGTGGGTGTGTGTGTGCATGCCCTTAATTGTGTGTGCACAACAGGCATCTTAATGCCCATCCACCGCTATGGTTGTACGAGTATGAATAATGTTAGTTGAGTGCCTGTCCAGTGCAGTGAGTATGTGTGAGTGTGCAGTAGAGGAAAGGAATCTATTCCATATTTAATGTGTGCTCCTGTTGCAGAGCTAAGTAGATTCGGTGCACATTATGCTCCCATGGTTTAAATTTATAGCCATTGTGCCAGAGAGCCTGCAGACTCTGTTTGCCCTACATTGCTTGGTAGTTGCTGTCATTTCGGTAATGAACACAAACAATTTTGGATTAAGCAAATAAATTAAAGTACATTTATTGACATGGTGACATTTTGAACACCAGAGTTTTGTGTTCTGTCTTAAACTTTTTGTTTCACAAACAATTAAATATGGCATATAAATTCATACCAATAACTGATCAGTTTCAAGGTAAATGTCATTCACCATGCTCCATAATCCCTGCAAATCTGAAATCTCATTTAGAGTACTCATGCTACATCCCCCCACATCTTGTAGAGTTTTGCGATCTGAGTATGTTTACTATTTTTCTGCATTGCTGCACATGTTTATATGTTATGTGTATGTTTATCCTACTTAAGTAACTGTTGTGTTGTTTCGTGCTGTTGCAGAGCTGGCCAGGGAGCTGGATTTCTCTGTGGACGAGATCAACCACATCAGAGTGGAGAACCCCAACTCCCTGACAGCACAGAGCTTCGTGCTCCTAAAGAAATGGGTACACAGGGATGGTAAAACTGCCACAAGTAAGTAGTGCGTAAGTCTGTGTGTGTGTGTGTGTGTGTGTGTGTGTGTGTGTGTGTGTGTGTGTGTGTGTACCTCAAGAAAGTCATGTACAATTAACGCATTTCACATAGTTCAAATTCATGCCTCACTGACTACTGATATGACTAAAAGGTATTATTAGGTAGCTATTTTATTTAAAAATGACAATATAACTGACAATATATGTTTTTTGTAATAAAGTGACACATTGTACAACATATTATTCAACTATGTTTTAAAGAAATGTGAAATAGTTCAGCAGTCAATATAATTTCTCTCTCTCTCTCTCTTTGTCTCTCTCCCTCTGTAGCGGATGCCTTAACCGCAGTGCTGACTAAGATCAATCGGTTGGATATTGTGACTTTGCTGGAAGGGCCCATATTTGACTATGGTAACATTTCAGGCACACGGTGTTTTGCCGATGATAACGCAGTATTCCTGGATCAGTCCGATGGTAAAGTGTAGCCCACCCTAGCTGAACTCTCTCAGTCTATCTCTCAGTCTATCCCTTCACCCTTCTTTACCTCCTCTCTCAGCCAGATCGATAGACCTGTTTGTGTACACAAATACAGAACCAATGAGGCGTGACGCAACAGTGGAAGTTAATGAACGAACAAGGCTTGTTCAGCCGAAATGAGTCCATGTACCAGCAGGTTCAATGAACCGATATCAGTTAATGGACCAACAGGCATTAACAATATTAGACTGAATCATCTTTATCATCCCACATGAAGCATTCAGCCCAGTCGGCCCACTTGTTTTCCAACATGGGGCAGCGCAATTCATTGGTAGCACTCTTTAATTGCTTCGTTAATGACAAAAAGTGAATATTTTCTATCAGTAGATTATCAATCTATCAGAAATCTATCAGTAGATTTCACAGACCCCTAAGTTGTATTATGATTACATCCAACATTGTTGATTTTAACTGAATGCATAACACAGTAGGAGAACCTATACCATTTTGGGGCCATGAGACATTTAGAGGAAGTATGTGTGACTGGTTTTATATGTGTAAAATGTACCAAAGCATGATGCTTCAGCAAATGTAAGCCTAATGAATCAGGACTCTGTCCCATCTGATAATTTTGTTGATTTGATGAGATAATGAATGAGACACATACTTCAGATGGGTTAGGGCGTTGGTTCATAGTTGGGCTCAACAATAGTTATGTTTATGTGTATGCCAGTTTAAAATTCCAACTGTCTTAACACCTAACACATTTCTATTTATCAATTTGTGTCTAATGTAATTCTAAAATACATGAAAACATAATTATAACAACCAACATACAATAATGGCATGTTTGCTTTAAGCAGTATGGCAAATGCCTTTCTGTCTTTCTTTTTTCTGTCTTTTTTCTTTCTTTCTGTTTCTTTCGTTCTTTCTTCCTTCCTTCCTTCCTTCCTTTCTTTCTTTCTCTCTCACTCTGTCTTAAATCAAAATGTACTGTGGTAGCTACTACCATTCTCTGGTTATGATAGACCCAACGAGGGCCATTTCAGACCTTGTATTAAAATGTACCCTTTGTCCCAGACGTATAAAATACAGGTTACAGGTTTTGAAGAGACATGTTTTTTTGTGTTCCTCACTCTGGGACCAAGGCTCATTCAACACATTCTTCTCATAATCTTATATATTCAAACATATTCTTGAAATATTCACATGGAGACAACGAGGATCCCACAGCCCAAATGCTTTTGACAACACAAATCAATGTAGCTGGTGATTAGTAGTTGAATCTATAGAATACAGTCTTAGCCAGGCAGACTTACAGACAGATGTCTGAAATGACCCTCAGTGTGACTGTACAATTGGGTTTCCCAATCGCATCTTAACACTAGGATCAGTTTTATTATTCCATTGACTTATAATGGAGCAAAGATGATCTTTGTGCTAAGGTGATTTAAGGTTTTGACAGATAGATAGATTGATAGATGGCATGGCTATGGCTTTGTGTCAATGGCTGCCTATTTTAATGTTGGCTTATGACAATACACTCTTAACACTTTTAAAAGGGATGGGTCATTTTAAACACATCTGTGAGTGTAGTTTGGGACAACAAATCTTGGTCTAAATAGCAACGTGTTAAAAACAATACAAGATGTACGGTGTCCCAATTGACACTCACAGATGAGTTGAAAATAATGCACCCTCTTCAAAAGTGTACAGTGTATAGTTCTGCTTCTGTGTCACTGCTGTTAGCTGTACTATACCTGTCATCTACTGGGTTCCTCCGAGCCTCCCAGCCTCTCTGCTGCACCGTAGCTTCTCCTGCTTTGAGACCAGCAGACTCCCTGCCTCCTCCTCTCTCCTCTCCTTGCTGCTGAGTGGCTAACTCCTACAGTAACCTCCCCTGTCAGCTCTAAGGGCTACTAACCAGCTAATTTCCACTAAAGGCTAACCTCTGCTAACTTTACCAGCCGCTTTTGGATCCAACTCATCGTAGCTTCTGCTCTAAGACCAGCATACCCCTTGCTTCTTGCTCTCCCTCCTCTCCTCTGCTGAGTAGTAAACTCAGGCTGACTCAAGCAAGAGTGTGGAAGTAAAACAGCTGGCTAACTGGCTACTATCTCCCACAGTTTGTAACAACCTCAGGCTTATTCTGCTGAAGTTCTGCCTATTTCTGTACCAACTGGCCGGCCCCTACAGCTATCTAACAGGCAAACCTGACACCAGGCCAACTCTGTTTTCCTCCAACATCCCCAGTTACCATGGCTCACTTTCTCCATGAAAAATGAACAACTTTCACACACTAGGATGACTGAATTTGACAAAGCCACAATGTTAATTTTGCCCCAATGTTTTTACTTTCCTCATGAAAATGTAAAAATATATGTAATTGAAAGAAGTCTGAGAATTATTTAGTGTGCATTTAGTGCTGCATTTTTCATGGATGTTGCCGTTCCAGCAGTTTGAAAGAAGACAGTCTGCTCTTGCTTATCAAGCTAAAGTTATCTTGGGTCTCAGCTGCTCCCCCTTCCCACATCCCACATCCCACACATTTATTGGGCTGGCACATTACAAATAATCAAACCGCTGGTCATTGATTATTGAGTAATCACTCAATAATGATAATGATGCACTACCAATGATGTATCACCTTACTTTAGCTTCTGCAGCTTCTAAAACATTCAACCTCCATCACTAACCATTCAATTGCATTGACTGAGCCTTCATCTGTCCAGTTTTCACTTGCTGTTTTTGTCCTCCCATCCAAGTCTCGTCTAACAGTTGTTCTTTGTGTGTTTTGTTTTTACCGTGTCTCTTGTGAACTGTGATGGTTGTAGTAGCTCCAAAACTTCTTAGGTCTCCTACGTTCCCGCTGAGTCCTCAAACGTGCCAGCTTGCCGTCCCTCCTCCCCTCTCCTCTCCCTCCATCTATTGCCTCGCCTACCCCTCCACCACCTTCTTTTCTTCAATCTCTTCTTCCTCTACTCCCTGTCGTCCCTCCCCCTCCTTTCATTTTCCATCCCTCCCTCCTAATCCTCCTATTTACCTCCTCCCTGTTGCTCCTGTTCTCCCTCATATCACAACTCTGCCTTACTCCCCTCTTCTTCCTTCTTCCCCTCGGACCCCCATATTCCCTCCCTGCTCCCCATACCTTTTTCTTCCTCCATTTGTTGCTCCTGCTTCTCCTCCCCCTGCTCCCTGCCCTCCCTCTACACTGCTTCCTCCCTCTTTTCCTCCTGTTGCTCATCGCCCTCCCTCTCCTCTTGCTCTTCCTCCCAGTTCTCCCTCTGCTACACCTGTTCCTTCTTCTACCTCTCTTCCCTTGCCTCCTCCTCTTACTCCCTCCTCTCTCTCCTCTATGCCTGCTCCTTCATCTACTCCTCTTCCCTCGCTTCCTTTTCTTACTCCCTCCTCTCTCTCCTCTATGCCTGCTCCTTCTCCCTCTCCTCCCTCTCCTCCTGTTCATTGCCCTCTCTCGTCTCCTCCCTTTCCTCCCACCACTCCCTTGTCTTCACATGTTCCCGTTTCTCCCCCCTCTCCTCTTCTTGTCCATTGCCCTCCCTCTCCCCCATCTCATCCTTACCCTTATCTCCCTCCTTCTTCTCTTCCCCTAGATGACCACTTTCCCGCTCCCCCTTCTCCTCCCCCCTCCCCCCCGTCGTCTCCTCTCCCTCCTGGTATCCCTCCTTACTTCCGGCGTGATCGCTCTGTCCCCGAGGTCTATATCTAGATGCCTATTGGTTGCGCTGCTCTTCTCTGCCTCTCGTTGAAATCAGCACAACTAACCTACCTGGAATAACTCAGGCCTTTGCTCATATTGTTCATAGACACATTCAGGTATTGAGACAGTGAGCTGAAGCTGAAGTTGTCATGTTTCAATGAAGACCTGTCATTCTTTTGCCTCACTCATCTTACACTCATATACACTGGGGATGAGTCAGTAGTAGAAAAGACCAACTTCATCTCACTGTCCCAAGAATCAGCCTTTCTGACTGAAAACAGTATATCTGAGACTGGGCCATTTGACCTGCTGCTGGGCTAGTAGCCCCAGGTGCTTTTGTGAAAGTACAAGTTAGAAATATAACCAGGACCTTTTCTGTTATCTGAAGATTTCCAGATTGGTATAGTGCATGTAAATGTTAACAGTGTGTCGATATGTTTGTATCTTGCATTTTCTATGTTGTCTTTGATACTTCCATGTTTGTGTTCCCATCTCCTTGTGATCTGACAACTCAGTAGCGCTGGTTCAGAAGTCACACTTCATTCCTCACTTGCTTGTTTGACAAATGTGTTAAGCCATGTCACATTTCTCTAAGTCGAAGAAGAATCCTTGAAATATATTTGACATTAGGTTAAGCCAGTGTGACTTTTCAATGACTGCTAACAACCTTAGCTATTACAGGTTTGTCTAGTCAAGTGTCAGCTCTCATCTCATCCCCTTCGCCACTCTACCTGTCCCTTTCCCTCCCTCTCTCACTCCATCTTCCCCTTCCTCCTCCCTCCCGCCTTCCCTATTCCTTTACACCCCCTCCCATCCACCCAGGATACCACAACATAGAGCTGGAGCTGCAGACCCCCTCAGACCTGAACTACGAGCCCCCTACCCCGCTGCGCTCAGACGACTTCTTTAGCGAGGGCGATGCTATTGTAGACTCCCCTAGCAGAACCACCCTCACTAGGCCCAGTGACCTCTCCCTCACCCAGACCACCAGCACGTCTAGCAGTGACCCCCCCACCGTCGCCCCAGGGCCTGGCCCTGGTGCCCCAGAGCCCCCCACTGTGGTGGCAGAGGATACCTCTTTGGCCAGTGGAGGAAGGGAGAGTCAGTGTGATGGCACCACAGAAGAAAACACAGGGCTGACCCGAGAGTTTGTGGTTTCTTACGAGGGGCCGGATAACGAGAGAAGACCAGTAGAGGGAGGAAGAAGCGGGACAGAGGGGCAAGCTGAGGCCTTAGAGAAAGAGTTGAAGACAGGGCTAGATGTTGTTTTGGAGGGTCAGATAGGAAACCAGGGTATTTCTGCTAGAGGGGACCCTGCCTCAGACATTGGTCCTGGTGGTGAAAGGCAGGAAGAGGAAGAAGAAGAGGAGGAGGAGATGACCGAGGAGAGGCTACGGAGTCTACTGGAGGATATAAAGCTGGAGGGAGGCTCAGAGGACGAGGAGATGACGGAGGAGAGGGTGAACGCCATCCTCAACCAAGTGCGTCAGGCAGAAAAAGACATGTGTTCAGTTCCAGGCTGGCGCAGTGAGACGTCCAGCGTGGTGGAGTCGTCGTCCCCAGAGGGACTCAAACGACAGGAGGGCAGGTAGGATCTTTTTATTCTATGGATCTGTCTGTCTCTCTGTCTATCTATCATCTACTTACATGGTTGTCCCATTTTTTATCTACGTACATCACTTTGCATCACCCCAAAGATAAACTGTTTGGAAAATGTTCTACTTGGATCATATAAAGAATCATTGCAGAATAGATGCAGGGTGTGGTGGGACAATGTCTTGACTTGTAATGCCCAATGAAGCCAAATCCCAGCCTTATTCAAATATAACATTATCCTTTTGTGTGAGATAGCAGCACTAGTGTAATAATACAGTTAATATACATTATGTAAGGATAATGTACAGCGAGTCAGTCATTATAGCCAAATTACCCCCAAGAGGGTGATTCAAGTCCCCAAGCAAAGTGGAGGGTCATACAAGCTGTCGTACAAAATTATTTTATTGCTCGCTAAAGTAATTTACAATCCTATGCCAAAGAAATAGGGTTGTAAATTACAGCATTCACTGTTTTTGGCACAAGATTACAAGTTAATTTGATTAGAAATGAACACAATCGACTGGACATTTTTACTGTGGAATAATATGATAAGATGTGAAACAACAGTCAGTTATTGAGAAATAACAAACCTCACAATGCATTTATTGGCCGTGTAATAAATAACCATAATGTAAAATAGTTTTTTTTTTTAAATGATAACTGCCTTCATATACATCCATTTTGGGGGGGAAATGCTGTTCACTGCCTAGTATTTAAAAAGGTAAAGTGTCAAAATGTAGCAAACATCTTGAAATAACTAATAATGTCAATAATACTCCCTACAAAAAATGTACTTTCATTCCATGAATTATGTAGTGAGTCAAATGCTTGTGTGTTTTCCTCCCCCAGCCCTGACAGTCTAGCTTCCTGTCCAGAAAAGGCCGAGACTCAGGCAGACAGACAGAACGGAAGCCACGCTGACCCAGCCAGGGAAGGGAAGGAGAGCAAGAGGAAGGGATCTCAAGAGGACGGCAGCGCAGCGGGACCAAGTGGAGGATGGGAGGATGAGAAGGAGGAGGGAGCACGGTCCCAGCACAAAGTCCAGGTGAGAGTCCAGCAGGGTACACACTGGTACATCGTACGTTTAATCGGTTGAATTTATTTAGGATGTTTTACTGACTTTTATTTCACATATACAAATTGTATATGTAAAGGTGGAGAGCTGTAGCTGTAGTGAACAACACACACACACACACACACACACACACACACACACACACACACACACACAGAGGTTATTAATGATGTATTGGTACTGGGCTGCCTTCATCAGGGGGGTGGGAGAGCTGACCAGTCCAGCTCTGATGAGGAGACAACTATCACCACCAAGGTGTACCGCAGACGGGTCATACTCAAGGTACCTGGCCTGATGTGTGGACGACCCTGAGCAGTGTGTACTGGCAAAAGGCTCTCTGCTGTATGAGTGTCTGTCTGCTTGAGAGTAAATGAGTGTGTACAGTATGTGTGAAGATGTGTGTGAGAGTGAGATTTGTGAGCAATAGGACGTGGGTGTTTTTGAGAGAGAGAGAGAGACAGTAGGTGTTTGAGAGAAAGAGAGCACGCATGTAAGAGTGTGTATTTGTGTGTGTGTGTGTGTGTGTGTGTGTGTGTGTGTGTGTGTGTGTGTGTTTAGCCTTGCCTCAGCATGAACCGACAGCCACTCATTGCTTGTCAGTGTGAGCCATTGTGCCTACAGCTGGCACACTCAACCTTGCTGCTTGGTGTGTGCCAGTGTCGCTAGCTGGTTAGTAACGTTACACTCTTTAGCTGACTGACTTAATAACAGAAAATCTGATGAAGCATAAGAGCATCCACAATGATGCCTAAAATGGAAATGCATTGTACAGTCTTCCTGGATTCACATGGAAAAATGTCAGATTCGAGTTACGTGGGTGTCAAACTCAGATTCTCTGTTTCTGGAGCCTAATTGAGGCTTGTAGCAACTGATAATCAAATAACTGCTGGATAATGTAACAACAAAATGTAATAAATTGTCTCTAAATGGGTTGAAATTGTACTTTATTACATGATTAAATCAATAAGGGGCGTAACATATTTTTAACTGATGATGTAAAAATATTATTATAATGTAGTAATTCAAGTTATTGCAATCTTATTGTTATGGGTTGTTGCATTATAAGTCAACATTATTATTACATCATTAGTTAAAAATATGTTGCTTCATACACCCTTCATGAAGTCATGATCACATAATATGATATTAAATTATCTGAGTCATTATATTAAGAAGTTAATACATTACCCGGTCGTTATTACATTATGAGTTACTATAAGGCTGTTGTGGGTGGAAGGTATTATTGAGTGTGGTGTTACTGAATTCTTTGACATAGGTTTGAGTGGGTACAGGTGATAATTCATCATTGTTTATAGCATTTTCAGTACCTCTCACCAGCAGTGTGGGTTTGAAGTTTGAAGTTGAAAGTGTGCATCACAGTGTTTTCCACTGGATTCATCTTCATTTTCAACTGACTTGCTGGCTTGCCAAGAAAATGTGCCACTAAACCAGGGACTGACATTGTATTTGAATGATCTCTCTGTAGTATAAATGCCTTTAAAATAGTAAACCAAAGACATTGCTTGCTTATGATCTCACTGTCTTCTCTGCAGGCTTGTGTTTTGAGCTTTGTGTTGAGGATCCATATTAACCTGTTTGATGAGTCAGCCTGTCTAATACACTCGGTTGGGTTTCCCAAAATATCTATCTGTGAGTTTAGCTGTCATCATCATCATCATCATTCCCTTTAACACAGTTTTGCACCAGTCCAGTTTTGAGGATCACCATTCTGGGGCTACTAGATGTTTCAGATCAACCCTGATCTTAACAGTGGGAAACCTTTCCCTGCTGTAGTAAACAGGCTGATGTCTGTTTGGAAAGGTTGCCGTTGTAGTCGTTGCCATAGAAACATGTACTGGCGCGAAAGTGTTGAAATGCATTACCAAACAAATCTCTACTGCATGGGTCAATATATTGTTGGCCGTTTTATGGTGATAGGGTTAAATATTAAGATTAACCATCTTCTCAAACCCCTTCCCTCCCTACACCTGCCACCCTCCCACCCTCCCATCATCTATCACTCCCTCAACCTTCCACATCCATCCCTCCCTTTCCCATCCCTCCGTCCCTCACTCCACCCAAGGGAGAGCAGGCCAGAAACATTCCTGGAGAGTCGGTGACAGAGGAGCAGTTTACAGATGAAGATGGGAACCTGGTCACCAGAAAAGTAACCTTCATTGCCTTCCTTCATTACCTGCCTCATCCTCAACCTACATAACGTTACACACACACACACACACACACACACACACATCCCCAACACAGCTCTTTCTTTCACCCTCTCATTCATTTACACACACACTCCTCAGTATCCTCCTCAAACTCCTTTCCATTGATTTCACACATACAATCCCTTCCTCCGTCCCCTCCCCCATCATCTCCCCCTAACACGCTTGTGTAACGCCCCCTACAGGTGATCAGGAAGGTGGTGCGCCGCATGGTCACCTCCGAGGAAAGGCGGCAAGGAGGAGGGGAAACAGTTGGTGGTGGTGGTGGTGTTGTTGGTGGTGGTGTAGCAACAGGTGGAGCAGACCCTACTTCTTCAGCAGGAGGAGCAGCAGGAGGAGGAGGAGGGAAGGGCAGGAAGAAGGGGAAGCGCTCCCGGCAGGGCCAGAAAGCAGAGAGGCCTGAGGAGGAGCAGAGGAAGGAGGGGCCTGGGAGCTGTAAGGGCCAGGAAGCCCAGAGGAAGACTGAGGTTGGCGTAAACCTTCGACCCGACCGACCAGGATAGGCCATTTGACCTATCCTGGCCCGCTTAGAGCACCGGCCATGGACTCAGTTTCCCAAAACAAAGTCTTGGCACAAGGATTCACACAAGAATAGAAAAATGTGAACTTTAGCATTGTGAGGCCCAGATGTATGTTTGGCGCAGTGGAAGTGAGATGATAACAGTGCTGAGATGCTTTTGGGAATGCAGGTCCTGGTCAGATAGATCCACACTAGCATACTGCAGTAGACAAGGATACATTGTGACAATATAAATATGTTTTAGATCATATAAAGAAAAGTCTAAATGGACTTCAAAGATCAGATTGATTTTTAACTTGTGGCACAGACCTGACCTTAACGTTGGTCTCAAGAGGGAGAAACCATATAAAAGGTAATATCCATGCCACAAATTGAAATGACAATTTTGGTTCCTGTGTTGTAAGGTTTATGAATAGTACCAGCTAGTTTGCTTGTATTCAAACCTTTTTCACCCCAGAACCTGCATAGTGTAAGTTAGTGTAGTTAATCGGAGCTGTATGCTATTATGCTAGTGTGGATGAATGAAATACAGCCGTACAGTGTGTGGAGTGCCGTGGCATGAAGTAACAGAATATATGGTCCGATTGTCATAGACGGTCCTATAGTTTGCAGTGAGTGTGTGTGTGTGTGTGTGTGTCCTGTGTGCTGTAGTCCATCAGCCTTACTTCTCAACCAGTGTACAAGCCTTATAGGGTTATAACACCACCACTAACATAGGAAATAGAAATATTAACATCCTTTTTCTCCCTTTTAACTTGTTTATCTTTTCCAGCATGACTCATTTTGATCGTGTTAGACTAAAAGTAGTGTGTGTGTATAGAAGTAGCAATATTAACTCCTTTTTCTCTCCTTCAGATCGTCTTCTCTTCCAGCATGCTGCCTGTCACCTCCTGAACATGAACACACAAGGGTCTTGTTCAGCCTGAGCATTATATTAACACTGTTTCATTCTTGTCTTTCTCTCTTTTTCACCTCTTTCCTTTTGCTGTTCCTCCCTCCCTCTCTCCTTCGCTGTCTGTTACTCCTTTTCTCAACGTCTTTCTCTCGTTCTCCTTCGCTCTATCTCCCCTCTCTCTATCACTCTCTCTCTACCAGTCTGGAGAAGGAGCCAAGGGCAAACAGGGGAAGAAGAAGAGTCAGTCCTAACAGTGGAGTTCTCAGCTTAACCCGGTAAGCAGCTAATAGCTGACAGCACTTTGACTGTTATCCATTTATGAAGTACAATGTCAATGAATCTTTGACTCAATATTTGCAATACTCAACCTCACCTTATCTTCCAGGTCCGCGGACGTCCATTGGCGACATCACATACCCAGGGAGGGAAACGTGACTGGAATCCTAGAAACAGGAGTGCCTGGTCAATCAGCCAAAGTGTGTCTGAAGCTTTCACTTTAAAACGCATGGTTTTCCGCAAGACAAACGACAAATTACTTTTATTTGATTTCGCATGAGCATGTCACCGAACTCACTTACTGTCGAAACAGCAAACAACACCTACGGACACACACGGACGTGAGCTGGGACTTCCTTATCATTGACAAATGAAAGGAGAGTTTACAACCCCCCCCTCTCTCTCCCCCGAAGGCATCTGTGACCAAAGATGGCACAAACAGGAAAATGTTGATTGTTGACAGATAAGAAAGACTTTTGAATCACTCTTTCAGACACTCGCCTTATATATTTTTCCTCCTGGACGCACAGTATTGGGATGCACCATGTGGTTCTTTTTTTTAAAATGAACAAAAATAATAAATAAATGGGTGATTTTGTTGTATATAAATGACACTGTATAAAATCTAAAAAAACAACAACAAATCAGTAGCTTCACAGATTGTTTATGCACTGGTTGATTTAGCTTGATGGGAAGCTTTGCAAAGTCAGTGCATTTGGATTGAAAGGCCAACACTGTTTCCACTGTGGATGGGATCCTTGGGTGTGTGTGGTCTCACATGCTCTCGCCGAATGAAGAAAATTGAAAAAAAAGCTGTATGTAAATGAGAAACAAACAAAAAAAATATATCTGCTTGATTTTAACAAAGGACATTTCTTTAAAGCCAAATGCTACTCTCTAAAATCCGCTCTGTCTGTGGAACATCCTTTGTCTTCAGAGTACTAATATTTTGCTGCATGTGATCTCACTTTATTTTAACGATTTCCTTTTGTCTCCTAATGCAAAACACTGTATTACGATTAGAGAGGGTTTGATGGTACCTCTGTCCGTGTGAGCACTCATAACCCGACCATTTGTCATCTATAACTGTTTTTTTTTTTTTTTTTTTTTTACAAAGATCAAAACACACACTTCACACTTGAGTGGCAAGATAGCAAAGCTTTATTGTAATGCTCCAGGAAGGTACTTTCAGATGCAGTTCATGCCTCTGCAATTTACAAGCTAAGAAAAACACCCATAAGATCTAATGTACCCGAATGTAACCTGTACACTGGCACATTGTGTGAGCTCCAACCTGCTAGCAGCCCCGTGTGTGTAATGGCAAATAAGAACTAATTGTCTGTAAACCCATCATGCATACTAGAAGTGTAAGTTTAGGCTCATAGGTCTGCTGTGGTTTAAAACAGGGACTGGTTTTATTTTGGGGCTTTGGTGACTATTATCTTTATTTAATTGGTTGCATTTACACTGAAACAGAAAGTCCGATTTTTACCTCTGTGACCCAGAGCCAATCCTTTTTATTGACACATAATCTTGATCACAAACGGTTAAAAAAACAGATTTTCTGTTCCTGTGTAAATAATCATTGAGTCTTTTTTCATTTAAGGCCACCCTAATGAGCATCCATTGTTGATGGTAGATCTGGTGCCAACATGTATGAAGCACCAACATAGCCTACACTGGATGATCCAAGTAATTATTTAAGCAGAAAATAAATTGTGTTTAAACTGAACATCAATGAATCATCTGTCTCTCTCCCTGTGGATTTTGTGTTGCTCTTGATCTCATAATTGATGAATACCACATGGCAATTGCACCGAGGAGTGACCCGTACTGCACTTATCACAGGAACCGAAAAGCTGCTTTTTAGCTGTAATAAAATAAACTGATGTTTTAATGCTACTAAATATAAAAATGCTAGATGATCTCATTCACAGAGGTTACATATTGAATTTCTGTTCCTGTGTAAATCCAGCCAAGGCAACAAAGAGTCATTTCTTTTCAATTTCTTTACCTAAAACAAAAAAAAACACAAAAAAGCAACACCGCTAAAATGGCATTGTAACAATGTGCGCCATATATGATAAAATGTCACCCAAATATTCAGCTACAGGTCATTTTTCCTCATCAACAGAGGAAAGAACTGCAACCATGGTTGTCCAACTTGTGTCAGGAAAATAGTTCCTTGAGTTGCCTGCAGTGTGAACACAGTGAGTGGATAAGTGGACCCATATGAGAACATGTGCATTCTCATGTTCCTTATGGACCACTAATTCCTTTACACACACATATTGTAACTGTATGATCTATCATCGTATGTGATAGAAGTGTATTTAGATTCACATAGATTAACACTAAATCCGTTAGCACTGATTCAACTATGCAGTTTCTCTCCTGTATTGTATGAGTTCTCTTGTGAATCTTACGGTATCCAATCAGACAAAACTCTGAAACACTGCAACTGGCTTGTTTCCTGTGGGAGTTTTCTCATAAAATCTTCAAGTGTATGTTTCCTCTAGAGTGAATGCTCATGTGAGTTTGAAGAGCTTGCATTAAGAGTAAATCTTTTACCATGGTCATTGCTGAAGTATGATTTCTCTTCTGTGTTTTCAGTCTTTCATATCCGAGTCCTCAATGATTTCTCCCCTGTGGGATTTCAAATAGTTGACAGACACTGCGATGGTTCGGCTTGCTTCCCATGCGGATCCTCGTGTGAATATGTAGACCTTTATTTTGGCTTACATCTTTACCACAGGTGCTGCAACTGTATCATCTGTGTGTTTTCATGTGCTATAGCAGACTTCCGTGGCGACAGTTATTTATCCCTCTTTGACCACTGTCTCTTTACACTTATCTCACGTGTTGGAGCCTTCTCTCTTCTCACTGCAGAGCTAACAGAACAGAGGTAAACTGCAGCTTTTGTTTCCATGCATTTTACTAAGGGGTGAGGTTATTAGGCCCTCAGCGTGGAGAGAGAAAGCTGCCAGGCTCCGTCTGGTGGTCTCGGACATCCTCCCTAGATCTCTTGGTTTATAGAAATACACTTGTACAGATAGTATCCACAGTGTATTTAGTTTAAATGTATTTAGTTTAAATACATTTATTTGAACATGACAATAATGATTCAAGTACGATTTGCATTAGAGGATTTGCTGTTCTTCCTTCGCCTGAAGAGACGGAAGAGCCAAGAGAAGCAGCCAGAATTCTTCCTCTCTTTCTTTGGTTTTGAAGAGGTGACCTCAACGTTGGAGCAGTCAGGTCCTGCAGGGTCGAGCCCTTGGACGAAGTCTCCCTCCTCCTGTGCAGTGATACTGCTGTCAGGCCCAGCACAGAGCAAAGTAGTTGTTGATGTTGTTTTTCTCATCACACTCAGGATTTGCATCTTCATGCAGGACACTTTCATCAATTGGATCACAATGAGGGAAGTAAATATCAACATCAAACTAACAATACTAGCTTCTTTATTGTCAATCTGTAGGTTGCCTCTCAACCCACATGCCCCAGTGACAACTAACACTTCACCACTAGTGTCCCATGTTAGCTTCCCTGACAATGTTTTTCTTCTGATAAAGGATTTATGGTCTGATTCATTCTCATCATTGTTCCATTTTATTATTTCCCCTGTAATGTCTTATCATATTTTTGTAATCCTAAAATAGAAACAAATAACCACAATAACAAATAAAACTGTTGAATGTGACTGAAGTACTTGTGAATTTAACCCTGCAACGTGGCTCAACTGCATCATAGGCTATATCAGACCGGTATCATGGCTATTAACACATCGACCACTAGGTAGCGTCATTGTGCTTACTTTCAAGAGGGCAAAAGTATGGAATTGAGCAATTTACTGAAGTGCGTTGACTGCTGGTGAAGACGAGATGCATTTGTTTTGGATCGAACATGTTATTACAAACCAAACCAAAGACTATAGAGAAGCACATTTCTTGGGAATGGATGAATGGATGAAACATGGATGGTTACATTAGCCAACTACTTTACTAGTTTAGTTTAGTTTTTCTCTGCTTCATTGCGGTGGACTATATTATTTAAATGTCTTGCATATCAAATGAATTTTCATAAAATAAGGAAACACATTAGGCAACTTTTTTAAAGAAGAAAAGTGTTTACTACATCAGATAACTAAATCAGATTTTTTTTAGAGGACTTGCTGTTCCTCTTTCGCCTGAAGAGACGGAAGACCCAAGAGAAGCAGCCAGAATTCTTCCTCTCTTTCTTTGGTTTTGAAGCGGTGATCTCAACGTTGGAGCAATCCAGTCCTGCAGGGTCGAGCCCTTGGACGAAGTCTCCCTCCTCCTGTGCAGTGATACTGCTGTGAGGCCCAGCACAGAGCAAAGTAGTGTCGTTCATTTTCTCATCAGACTCAGGAATTGCATCTTCATGCAGGACACTTGTGACACTTTCATCAATTGGATCACAGGCAGAAAACATGACTTTGTCTTCCTTGAGGACCACATGGTCTTGGCCCTCTTCCTCTTTTTCCAAGTCTGAGAGGAACTGTGTTGAGTCAGAATCTGCTGTGACGACTGGCTCCCATGTATCAAGCTGGTTTATACACGGCCCACAGGGTGAAGAGCAGTCAACCACTAATCCAGATACATCAGATGAAGGAGCATAGAAGTACTTTTCACCAAGTACATTCTTGCAGTATTCATACACGTGGTCTTCTTGGTCACCAATGACGGATTGCTGCAGCAGCCTCCCAATGAGCTCTATGGACTCAAGAGTTTGAGCCATGCTGAATGAAGCCTCAGCATCTCTGAGCAGGTTGGATGGACTCTCGGCGTCCTGGGTTGGATGGCTGGAGCCTACGGTCGGCTGAGAAAATGGGGACAGGGCACAGTTGAGCTCAACAGCGTATCCAGAGATAGAGGCTGGAGCATAAGCATATTGTCCCTCCCAAAGGTCTTCAGCTGAGTTGGGCTGAGCAAATGGAGACAGGGCAGAGTTGAGCTCAACAGCGTATCCAGAGATAGAGGCTGGAGCGTAAGCATATGGTCTCTCCCCATGGTCGTTGGCTGAGATGTAAGCCATGAATTCGTCATCATCACCTTTGAGGGCGTTGAGGCGAATGACTTGATCCATCCACGCTGAAAGAAGTGAGACAAGGTATGTCAGCATGTTAGCAAAACAGGCTGACAGAGAGTTTCAGTTCTAAAACATTTAGCTTCATCTTTTATCACACAGAGACAGTAAAGGAACTGGCTGGAAAGAATGTTTTAGGATAGTAGATCTGTTTAAAAAAGAAAAATACAAGTAGATTTGTCTTACCTGGACAGAAATTCTCCTCCATAATTACTTTTCTAAAATATCGTTTGGGTTTGCTAACCAAGACAATGAAATCGCTGTTTCTTTCAGGTTGGTAGAGTGAAGTCTGACCCTCAAGTAACATTTGCTGCGTCTCTCAGAATGTCATGATGTCACAGTCAATCTGAGCTCTGTGACCTGGACACACATTTCATCACACCCAGAGTCACATGGTCACTAATGAATAAATAAAAATACTAATAGATACAAATAATCCCTAATAGAAAATGAGGGAAGCAAATATCAACAAAAAAGAAACCAACAATACTAGCTGCTTTATTTTCAGGCTTACTCACCACCATGTCCATGACTGCTCATCCATGAGCATTAAGAATCTCTTTTGTCTGTAAAAGGTGATCACACACTGCCCATCCAAAGCCCCCCAGGCTGCTGCCATTATGCTTGACCTTCCTTGGAGTCACACAGTCTCATACTCCAAACACAAGAGACAACATAGACAACAGAACAGACTAGAGCAGTTAAAGTCGGTATAGTGCATACATACAACATGGGTCTGGTCGGAGAGGCTGACTTAGACAGTTATGCAAATTTTCCAGGTTCACAATCACAATTCTGCAATCCATTGAATTTCTCTCAGAAGTAAAATTAAAGAGATTAAAAATGTTGTATTCACATTGCATCATAGACTTGTGCAATGCTGAGAGCTGTTTACTCCGTCTGGCTCTCAGACAACCACCCCACCACCTTGTATAATTTGCCGCCAGCTCCTGTGATTGAGGCCAAGAGCGAGCTCTGTAAACGGGGCTGATTGTGTCATGTGGAGGGCATCTGTGAGATAGGAAAATCTGACCTAATTGGATATAAGCCCCCTACAGTTTTTCTGTACTATCATGCCCAATCCTGCCATGCTGAGGTTTAGGAAAGCTACTCTCAAGATAACTGATTACCTGCTTAAAATTGCAATCCATGATATAATCACCTAGTGTTGACATATATAGAAACGTGCTCTAAGATTGTTTAGAATTGTAGCAGCCAATGAGAGGCGCTGATGTTTGAATGTTTGGCCTGTAAAAGGGCGCATGCGTGAAAATAAAAATGGAAGCGAAGTTCCAGTGAAACCAAAAACTGATGACCCACTGTATTTATTCCTCTGTGATTATTTTCGAGCTAGTGCTGGGCATGCACGCCAGAATCGCTGAATATTTCACCTCTGCTAAGATCACCTGTCCAAACCTTACATAAGAAACCTTTCCTATCCCTCGCTACAAGTCACCACCCCTCATTTCTCTAACTCTCTGTGGCACCAAAATAAAATGGCCGCCACATAATTGAAAATGACAAACCTGGTCTGCTGTTTGAGTGTAAAAGGCCCTTAAGTGATTGGGAGAGATAGCGAGGGCCTAAGAGAAGGTGGGTGAGAGGCCTCAAAGCTGTATGTGGCGTCCATTAGTGGGTCTACTGTTGGAGAAAGTCCCCTGATCAGTGGCATCAGTGCCCCAGGGCGAGGAGAGTGGAGGGAACAAATGCTATCAGGTGACCACGCAGGCCCAGAAACAGGATCTCTATCTCTACCAATGAAGCTCAGACTAGCCCAAAGCGTGTACACAAAGACAAAGACACACACACCCACAAGCTGATATATAACAGAAGGGAGTGGGGTGGGAGTCTGCCGTACACCTGAGGAAGAGAGGAAGAAGAGAGGAAAGGTTCAAAGAGAGAATGGCGAAGAAGGGAACAGAAGATGGGGTGGCTGCTATGGCGGCCTGCTACCAGCGGTTTCGACCCCGCAGCCTATCTGCAGTACAACTACACTCCGCCACGCGCTGACTTGGAACGACAGGACAGCATCATGCGGTGGAAACTGAAATGCCTGCATAAAGCTTTCACTGAAGGTAGGCTTCAGGATGGGGTAGTGGACTGAGCAAGATGCTACGTAAAAATGTACAAGTCATTACCTGAAGTTCAGTGCTTAGTGTTTAAAAACTAGAGGCGATTACATCCTCTTAAGTGTTTTCTCTAACTCACTCTCCCCTCCTCAAACCTTTCTTCCCTTCCTCTTCATCTCCTGCTTTCTCTTTCTCCCTTTTTGTCAGTGAAATTGGTGTTTTAAGTTTAACATCTGTTTTCTCTCCCAAGTTTCTGACTTATTTCCTCTTCCATATGTGCTTCCTCTATATCCCAAGCATCCCTCATCTCCTCCTGATGTTGCTTTAGTCCCTCATTTCCAAAATCTGACCCTTACCCCACATTCACCCTTAACCCTAGTTTTGAAATTAAACTCTTGATTCAGAGTTTCTCAGTGTTTCACTCCCTCCTCTCTCTTTCTGTCTCCCTTTTTCCCAGGCGATGTGAATGGGGAGCTGCTGGTGGACGTGGGTTCGGGTCCCACGCTGTACCAGGTGCTGAGTGGCTGTGAGGTGTTCGGCAGGGTGCTCCTCACAGGACTTCCTGGAGGTCAACCGGCAGGAGCTGAGCCGCTGGCTCCAGGACCAGGGAGGATGCAGCCTGGACTGGACGCCCTACCTGCAGCACGTCTGCAAGCTGGAGGGACGACGGTACGATATAGCTGTTATGAAGGTGTAACCTGTGATATGATTAGCACTCGTAAAGCCTTTTCTGGTAAATTCTTTATGTTTTTTATCCATTCTTTTACATTTTTGAAATATTGAAATATTCTTTTCCCTACATGGATATAGACTTTGGAGGGAGACCCTGTTAGAGTGTATTATTAGTATAGATGGATACTGAAATTGTGTCACAGTGCCTCAATAAACCATTTGTGTGTAAGTGTGTTTGATGAGAACACACACCAACACAAAGATATTCAGAAACAAAATCTCATATATACACAATAAAACTATCACTATAATGCACTGTTGCACCACCAGCAATAGAAATTGGAAAATCCTGCAGCACCAATGCAGAATAGATTTTTGGTGGTGGGAGGGCATTTACAATAGCCACAACTATTTGATTTGATTATTAATAATGATTATTATTAGGGCCTCCCTTTCGCACAAGACTGCACAATCGTTTTGAGTCCACAGAGAAACGTTTCTAGATCTAGATGAATTTAGCTTGTGTGAGAACTAAGGATAGTTGCATCTCAACATTTATCTACAACTCCAAAGTTGATTTTGACCGTGTGCATGAAGACCAACTTGCGAAATACTCCAGTCCAGCAGGTGGCGACAGAGAGCAGGCAAAATCTGGACAGAAATAGGAAGTAAACAATGGTGGCGACTTCTTAACGTTTTTTATTTATTAATTAAATACATTTTGACAGCTTAATCGCGTTAATATATGTACGTCTGTGCACATTGCACAACAGCGGTTTTATGTTTAAAAAAAATGTTATTAATATATAATAATATATTTTAAAATTAAAAAATGAAGATCCAGTTTTTAAGGGCGCTTATAAATGAGCGGCTAACTGCGGCTGCAGAAGAAATATTTGGGATAGTGGAAAAAACAATAGCAGAATATGAGGACACCTGCCGTTCAAAGCCGAATGACCACAAGGATATCGTCCTTACGCCAGTGAAAGGACACGGAACAGGTATGTGAGTAACGTTAGTATCTCTTGGTGTTTTGATGTGTCAAGTTAAACGGTTTCTTTACGTTCATGTTGTCAGTAACAGCTCCACACACTGAAAGAGAAAGATGATAAAGTTGCCTTGATCAAAAGATAACCTCAGATTTGGTTGTCAAACTGCAGTTTCTTTTTTTTTTTTCTTCTAGAAATGTCACTTGTACAGCTGCGGAGAACACATGTGAGCAAGCGACTGTCTGCAGCTGCAGAGGAGATATTTGAGTTTGTAGAGAAAACAGTCGCAGAGTACCAGGAGTTAACTGCCCGGGCTGAGAAAGAGACTGAACACCAAAACAAACTGCTCAGAGACTTCCTGGAACAGGGGAGACGACCAATTAGAGCAGGTAAGTGAATCATTTTGGTGGCATTTTGGGCCCAAACTCCCTGCACTGTTAGCAGTACATCTGTGGATTGAATGGGTTGCATGCATGTTATTGGCTTGTTTGTACCATGAAATTCAGGTTTTGTTTTTTATTTATTAAAATGTAATTCAGCTTTCAGAAATGAATGCTGTTCATTCATTGAAGTTGTGGGTCCACCACAGAGCCTTTAGCATACATTTCTTTTTCCGTTTTACAATAGTTTTGAGAGCTCAGCATGTTTTACCATTTACTTCACTGGCAGCTGAAGGTTAAAAACATTTTTGCACCAACCTGAGCTAAAGCGTTTTCAATACTGTTACACAACATTGTCAGGAAAATGATGACATCCACAATTTCCCTTTTCCCTTTTCCACAGACCCCCAGCGACGCAGTAGTTGTGTCTGTGAAAGGAAGGTTCCCGGTGAGCAGCAGCACCGTGGAGAGGACAGGAGCTCGAGTCTGGGCCAGACAGATCCAGAGCCTCTCCAGATGAAAGAGGAACAGGAGGAACTCCACCTCAATCAAAGCAACACCATGACGGTCGCGGTTTCTCCAGCGTCTGTTGAGGTTGACCACAATCAAGACACACTTTCCTCACATCTCTGCCAAAACACCCAAAGCAGAGAGGCAGACCGTCAAACAGGCAACTCAGCTGAACAGATAGAAAGTGAACTGAATGGAGAGGATCCAGCCAGTGACTGCCAGGACAATAATTCAGACTGTTCTGAATTAGAGGGTGAAGACGGGGGATGGGGGTTGGAGGGAGGGCGGAGAACCTCTTTTAAGCCTGACAACACAAATATTGAAAAAACAAATATTTGGTATCAGCTCAAAGTGTAAGAAATCTACAGAGTCGTCCCATCAGAAATCTGTTCATTTAAGTCACGGTGTTTCCTACTGTTGCAAGCTGTGTGGAAAGTCGTTTTCCTATAAGGGTTTTTTGATCAATCATGTTGAAAAACACGAAGCAGGTGCCAATACTTGTGGTGTGTGTGGGCAATGCTTGGAGCCTGTCATGAACCTAATGTCTCACCTTCAAACCCATGCAGAGGAAATGGAGGTCTGCCATATTTGCGGAAAACAATTTGGTACAACTAACGCTCTGGAGAAGCACATAGGCGCTCACACCGGACACCTGCCATATAAGTGCCTTGTGTGTGGTAAAGGGTTCGACCACAGCGGGCATCTGAAAACTCACATGAGGACCCACACAGGGGAGAAACCATTCATCTGCAATATGTGTGGGAAAGCCTACACTCAAAATGGCAACCTGATGGCACACATGAGAGCCCACACGGGAGAAAAACCGTACGCCTGCAGCTTCTGTGACAAAGCGTTCCACCGGAATGGACTTCTGCAAACCCACATGAGGATTCACACGGGAGACAAACCGTACATCTGCACTGTCTGCGGCAAAGGGTTCAGCGACAACAGGAATTTGAAGAGGCACGGTATGGCCCATACTGGAGAGCAGCCGTACAGCTGCAGCCTCTGTGGCAAAGCGTTCAAGCAGAATCAGCATCTGAAATACCACATGGCGAGCCACACGGGAGAGAAGCCGTTTAAATGCGAGGTCTGCGCTAAAGGCTTCGTCCTTGAGAACGATTTGAGACGCCACGTTAGGACTCATTCAGAAAGGAGACAGGAGGGAAAGAGAGATGTGGAAAAGGATTCGGCTGATCTGGAATCCTGAGACAATGTCACCCCCAGCTGCAACCACTCAGAGTACTTGAATTTCATTATGAACCCACATTGTAAGCTGGGACAGTTTTCCAGTAATTTGTTGTGAGCATTATGATATGAATGCTACCTAATACAGTAAAGGCTTCACTGATTCAGTTTTCTGCATTAAGAATTGTTTTCTTCAACATATAGAATGAATCTATCCACGCATTTCAAGATTTCAGTCTCACGAGTGGCAGGTGTCATAAATGCTATCTATCTTTGTTATATTTTAAATTCACCAGAAACATGCATGAATAAAGGCATGAAAGATGCTGTAGAACCTATTATATCCACCCATGCTCATAACTAAGACAATAGGGTTACAGCATATGCAGCAAAGCTTTTAGTTAGAACGTGGTGGTACATATGAGAGCCAACAAAGCAAAGAAGCCGTTTATTTGCAGTGTCAAAGCCTTTAGTTTACCCTCAACACTGACTTGACATTTGAGCTCACAAGAGCAAGAGCAACCGTACAGTTGTGTGGAAGAAGTGAGGAATGACCTTTTCTACTCATGTAATGTATGTAAGAATGTATGTATGAAATTTAAGAAGTTTGTAGTAGATATGTCAAGCAAACCTGATGTCGTGTGTACAAGATGACATGGCTTAATTTGATATAATATGGAAAAAAAGAGTAGGTGCAGGAAGCAGAAGGGGAGATACAGGAATGAGTAAATCATTTTAAGAATAAGGATAAGACACAGTAGGTAGTAAATAAAACATTACACATTATGAAGAATGTCGAACAGGTCAATGTGATTTTTGGAGGATGCAACAGAAACACGCTATCATTAAGTGTAACAGATATTAAAGAGAAAGGGAACAGGTGAGTATGGAGTTAAGACAAGACAGAATATATTACATTTTATTATATTATATTAAATGATGGATTTCATAAATAATGGCGTTGGATACAGAATATTACATTTCTTGAAAGAGACAGGATTGATAGTCAGGGTGTAGGGTGACTGCCCTCCAGAAGAGGGCAGTAATACAACATGAAAATGGATGCCATCCGCCAATAAACTAGAAGAATAATAATTTGGTGGTCCCTTTTTTTCTTTTTCTACAGTCGTTCCTAGGCGATAACTGCTATGTTGCCTACGACCTAGTTAGTCAACTGTATTGTAGGCCAGTAACAATGTTAAATATCTGGTAGGGATGTATGGAAGACAGAAGCTGCCAAAATCTAAATAACTGAACTTGATAAATTAATATGCCATTAAATGTACCAAAAATAATATTAAAAATAAATGTAGACATTAATGAATTGATAAAATGTGACATAAATTGATATTTCTGTTTTAATTTGCTTCTGTATTTATTTACCTTTGTATTAATTCCACTATTTATTTACTTTCCTATTTAATTTTCCCTTTTATTTATGTATTTATTTATTTATTTATTTCTGTATTATTTTCCCTTTGCATTTTCCCCCTATTTATTTCCCCAAACTTATTTATTTATGTATTATTGTCTTTATACATTTCTTTATGCATTTCTTTATACATTTCTTGCAAAGTAGGGGGCTGCCATTCAAAGTGTGTCATGGGGTCAACTTTTCGCCTATTGGTTGATCGACATCAGAGTGCATAGATCGACTATACATGCCTTGCTCCCACACCGGGGCCCCTTCTGTTCATTGACGCCATTTTGTGAATGCTGTGCTGACCTGTATGCCATTTCCGGCATGACAGGAACACTACTAGAGAAATTCAAAGGGCTATGCATTATTTGGCAGAAACAAGACAAGCCTGGGCGAATAATGCATCCCCCTTAAATTTTCTCACCTGGCCTGAGGTAAGAGGGGATGCATTTCTCGGCAGGTACAACACAAGCCCTGCCGAATAATGCATCCCCCTTTAAATTTCTCCTGAAGTGTTCCTACTGTCAAAAGATTTTCACAGCACAGAACTCAATTTTAAAATCGAATTTTCATAGCGGGCGATGTAACTCGATTACTTTTGTAGCCTTAGTTTTGGAGCATTTCTATACTAAGACTCTTAATTTGTCAGTAGGTTCTTTGGTTCTTTGTGGGCTTTTATTTTGATGTTTTGAAGTTCTTGCTCCTCACCTCTGGTGTAACCTGCGTCCTGGTTGGAGATT
This sequence comes from Hoplostethus atlanticus, assembly GCA_034670405.1. NCBI lineage: Eukaryota > Metazoa > Chordata > Actinopteri > Trachichthyiformes > Trachichthyidae > Hoplostethus > Hoplostethus atlanticus. The sequence goes on from JAXDDX010000086.1 coordinate 190,318, forward strand.
AAAACCTGTGCTTTATTTAGTGTGCTTGCTTCAGCAAGCAACACTTATGTTCTCGTACTTACTTCTTTATTCTTCTTCCCTCTTCTTCCGCCCAAAACTTTTCGGCTCAACTACTTTCACACCATTTAAGCTATCAACGCCGTTCAAACTTTGAAAAATTCAGCATAGTCTGGAATAGTTATATTTGAATGTTTGATTACACGTGTACTTTTTCTGCAATTTAATTTTATGTGCATTATGTCCATAGGAATGCATTATGCTTTGACAATTGCGCTGTGTCTACAAGTACAAGCCACTAGATGGAGGCAGATACTCTCAAATGTGACCCTGGCTGTATTTCACAATGTCCAGAGACCAGAGGTTTGTGGTTTACTGATCACTGAATAGAACACACAAACTACTACTTCTGCTAACACCACAATAGAGACAACAAAACTCTCCTTTTTGAATTTCACTTTATTGTTGTCGTACTTATGTATGGTGCATCACACACTATAGGAAATTTCTAAAGATTATCGTGCCAGAGGGAGCATGAATGCACCGCCTCACGTGATCTCATGGGGAAGTAGATGTGAACAAAATGTAGACTGACATGGTGAAACCGGTGCAACTTGCTTTACTAATGCTTTGCTACTAGGTCTCACTTGTAAAAGAGGTTATAATCTCAATGTGAGTTCCTAGTTAAATAAAGGTTATATAAGTACCTCAAAATTGTGCTTAAGTACAGTACTTGAGTAAATGTACTTAGTTGCCCCTAGTACGGTGGCCCTGAGCTCAACGCGCTGCAACTTAAAGAGAAATTTGGAGTTCAAAAACCAAAAAAGAAGCGTGGGAAAAATATATGCTTGCAAATAAATGCGGCTTTCCCACTTCTGTCCAGAACCACTGATGACTGTGAAAAGCGCTGGTATTCTTTGCAGTCTCAGGAAGGGCTGAGGTTGCAGAATTCAAACGACGAACAACAGGTAATAGGACGTTAGGCCAATTCTTTTCAACTACACTATAGACCACAATGTTTTATTCTATATCATTCAATGTATTTAGCCTATATAAAAATGAATAAATGTATTTATACATAATGAACCTCGCTATACATATTATCGCAGATTATATTAACATGTAATCTTGCAGACGTGAGGAGCCACGTCCTGCAGGGATAGCCACTGTGCCCCACCAAGTGACATCCAGCTGGGACATGATGCCTCTCAAACAGCAGCCTCAGGCCACTCTCCTGTAGGATCTGGGAGACATGTGTTGCGCCTGGCCACTTGGCAACAATGTCAAGCATCAAAAAACACCTGTGTTGATGCTATGATCTTTTTTTTTTTTTTTTTCTGTTGACGAATGCGTGTTCATCTTGTGATGGTGCAATAATTCGGACATGTGTCCCATCTATAGCACCAACTACACCGGGTAGTCCAGCTATGGCCATGAAGTGGGCTTTGTTTCTTTGTAGTTGGAGAACATCAAGAGGAAACCGTATGAATTGTCGAAGGATGTGGGGTCTGGAGAGGGGATTTATTGTTTGATGTAATATTCTACTGGCAGATGACTGAGATATACCTCATTCGTCTGCACTGCATAGCTGCATTTTCCCTGTGGCCAAGTAACGTAGAGTTGTCACAATCTTGATCTCCGGTGTTATTGGGTTGTTTCTGTTTGTTGGTGAAGTGAATGCATCCCTGACTAGCTCTACTATGATCATAATACCCTCGCGATTAAGGCGATACCTTTTTTTTTTTAAAAGCTCAGTATCATTAAATGTTTCTAAAATGTTGACGTGATTACGAGGCGGATTGCCGTCAGCCATTTTAGGATTGTTTGTGATTTTGGCTTTAGTGACTGTGTCCTCTTGACTACCCCTAACTTTTCACAGATTTAGGAGCTGGTTTTAGCGCTAAAACACTTTGTGAAATGCTCTCAGACCAAACATTTAGGAGTCCTGAAATTAGGACTGACACGCCCATTATTTTTAAGAGTTTCTCCTGAATCGGCAAGTTGGGAGCTACTTTTAGCCTTAAGATGTTTTGGGAATACGGCCCCTGGTCTGTACAGCCTAAAGCTAGGTACATCCAGAACTTGCCAAAACCTACTTTGGAATAATAGAAATACATTCACGGGTAATAAAACAAGGCACTGGGGTCACATTCATTTGGGTTCCTGCACATATGGGCATTATGGGTAATGAGAGAGTGGACAAACTAGCCAAACAAGCTGTTAGAAAAGAAAACATAGACACCGCAATTCAATTCTCAAAATCAGAAGGAAAGAGTATTGCATGGAGGAAAGTCGATATGGAGTGGCAGCAGCAGTGGGATCAGGAGACAAGAGGAAGACAACTACATGCAATACAAATAGAGTGAGTAGTGAGAGAAACAGGGGAGGAAATAGAAAAGAGGAGGTAGTAATGACCAGACTAAGAATAGGACACAGTAACTTGAACGGGACTCTCCACATTATAGGGAAGCATCCAACTGGACTATGTGAACAATGTCAGGTATCAGAAACAGTAGAACATGTACTTTACATGTACATTAACTGCAGGAAATATACATCAGAAAGAAAGGACATGATGGAGGGAATGGAAAGATCAGGGCTAACAGGAGCAGGTTTAAAGGGCATACTGGAGTGTGGTGGAAGTGGACAAGACAGGAAGTGTCTGGTCAGCTTTCTCAAGAGAACAGGATTGATAGGGAAAACCTGACAAACTAACTCCAGAAGATGGCAGTAATGCAACACCAAGGATGCAAGCTGCCGTTAAACCCCCAAAAAGAAGAAGAAGAAGATGGCTGCTTTTCTCTCTGCCTGTTGGTTGCCATATTGGCCACTCTGCGACTGAGTTTCCTGTCTCCTGTCTACCCTGTCGTACTGGGGCCTGCTCCAAGAAGCAGGTTCAGCAAACTCTGAGTCTAACCCTGCACTCTGAGTTGATTCACTCCGAGATGGCCAAGTCTGAGTTTTCGGTTCCAGAACGACTGATTTGAGATAGTTCAATCAATTTTGAGTATGTTCACCTTGAGTTAAGCGCGTGCGCGACGACAATAAAAAGCCATCATCAATGGAGGTCCGATACTACGATTCACCATGGCAACCAGCAAGCAGAAGGGTCGTAAAGGAGGGGAATTGGCGTGGGAGAGAATCGCTGCCCGATTCAATGCGTACGTTTGAAAGCAGCAGTGTATTCATTTAACATTTAACCACACTTTCTTATAATATTACCTACATGTGAGAAAGTGGTGGAATAGTATTGGAAAAAAAATATTTTCATTTAGGTGCAATCCCACGGGCGCAAAGCGCTCTTGGCAGCAGCTGAAAATGAAATATAAAAACATTACAATAGAGTCATTTAGCAGACGCTTTTATCCAAAGTGACTTACAAAGGTGATAGTTAACACTATGTGGGGATCGAACCCACAACCCTGAGACTGAGAGTCTCCTGCTTTACCAACTGAGCTGTCTGGACCAGACATACTTCAAATGGTGTACTTGGGTCGGCAAATTAGAAAGGCAGATCTAGAAATGTAATTACTGGAACATAAGTTAGAGGTGGGTGCATGGTCACAGGTGAAATGTGTTGTTGGAACAATATAAAAATACTAGCTGTTGATTTTGTATTTGTAGGAAATAAAGAAGACCAAATGAAAGGTGTCTTTATTTGACTGCTCAGGGGTGGTGGTAGCTTAATCCGTGAACTGTAAACAGGCATATTATATCTCGGACAGCTCTTCCATCCTGGACATAGAACATCTAATCGGGGTCTCAAAATCCTCTCCCGACGTGAGGCTATGCGAATTACTTCCGCTTGAATATCGATCGGGTTACCGAGGAAAGGACACGCCATGTCCGACAGCTGCTTCAGGTTCAGCAGAGGGAGGAGACAGGGAGAAAGTCAGGGTTTGTTCAAGAAAACCTGCCAGCGAGCAGGTTAGGTCACAGAGTCAGTTACCATGGTAATTGACTCAGAGTTTGAGTTACCTCTCTTTCTGGAACGGAAAACCCAGAGTTTCCCTCATCTCAGGGTTACCAAACTCAGAGTTTTCACTAAACCCGCTTCTTGGAACAGGCCCCTGGTGTCTGCTGGCTGAGGTTTGTGACTTTGAGGTATGTTTTCCCACTGTTTGTACACCAAGCACATGTGAAGTGGTACTGCAACTGATCAATTAGGGGTGGGCGGTATAACGGTTGAACCGGTATACCGGTAGAAATCCGTGCCACGGTAGAGATTTGACTCTACCGGATGTACCGGTAGAAGGCTACTTTTAGGCTCTTTGAATGTAAAAATACTTTTTCAAATTTACAAACGTAACACACAAAGCCAGCGAACTGCGCGCTGCCATTTAAAGATAGATGAAAGTTTGTGGAAAAAAAAGATGTGAAAAAGTGAGTAGTGCAACGTAAACTTCGACGTAAACAGACGCATGCTTTCTGAAGATGCATGGTGAAATGGAGGGCAGCGAGCATGATGCGGGAGCTCCCGTTCCCGATGCAAACAAAGAAGAAGAATTAGTTAGAAAGAAAGGTGCTTCGTCCATCATCTGGACGTGGTTTGGGTTTAAAAAGTCGGACCTTGAGCAGAAAACTATTATCTGCAAGCAATGTCGAGCAAGAGTTGTTGCCGGCGGTGGTAACACAAGCAATCTCTTTTATCACCTCAAACCAAAACATGTCCGCGAGTATGAAGAGAGTACTAGGATGCGCGCAGACAAGCAGTCCCTCCGCAAGTGGTGCTAAACGAAAAACCACAACGCAGACGTCGCTAGCCGAGTCATTTTCCAGCAAGCGGTGGAAGGACATTCCACATTCCATAACGGAGTACCTATGTAAGGACATGGTTCCTATACAAACAGGTTTAAGGCATTGATCAAAACACTGGATCCGAGGTATGTGATGCCAAGTCGAAAATACTTCAGCCAAACTGGAAAAAAGTTTGCATATAATGTGCTATTTATCTTTATAATTCTTTTCTTGGCATGTTGCCTAACCTTTGAAGTTTTTGTTATATACAGTAGAAGTTATTTGAAGTATTGGAATACTTGAAATTTACATTTTTATGTTTATTTTTTATTTTTTATATTTCTTTGTATTGTTCAGAACCTATTTTAGAAAAAAGTTTGCATATAAGGTGCTATTTATATTTAATACAGTGCAGTTTTGCACAATAAAACATTCATAAACACTTAAGTTCAATGTAAATTTTGTCATAATATACAGATTACAGAATACTAATGGAAGAGCCCAGTAGAAACCTCATAGTTAACCCCCCGGGAATAAACTGTTACCATCCCAGAGTCTTGTACTGCTCCTAAAGCATTTTTTAAAAATTATTATTATTATTATTATTATTATTATTATTATAAGAAAAACAAATATACCGTGATATATACCGTTACCGTCCAAAATTCTAAATATACCGTGATATAACTTTTAGGCCATATCGCCCACCCCTACATCAGACCTTTCTCGAAATACAACAGAGGCTTAGACGTACACAGGTGAGTACAGAGATAATATTTCCTCTGTATAAACTCAGAGCAGTAACACAAAATTGAGCTGTATCCAGATAGGACGTTCCCCTGTTTACACTTTGAACTGACACTTGTCAAATGAAGGTCAAATGAAGGTTTCAAGTGGAATATAACTTTGTCAGAATGATTTCTGCTATTATTCCATTAGTCCAGCTTTGATAACTTGTTGTTGCAACACATTTTAATGAACTACATGATTCCAATGTTGATATTTGACACTTTCACTTCAGGTCTCAGAGTCCAGACATGTCTGCTGCCAGCAGTCTCCTATCTGAAGACCAGTTTCTGTGTTCCATCTGTCTGGACGTGTTCACCGATCCAGTCTCCACACCATGTGGACACAACTACTGCAAAAGCTGTATCACACAGCACTGGGATATTAATACCCAGTACCAGTGTCCCATGTGTAAGAAGCGTTTTGAGAGAAGACCTGAGCTGCAGGTCAATACTTTCATATCTGAGATGGCTGCTCACTTCAGGAAGTCAGCTCAAAAGAAAGCCAGCAGCTGCCCAGACCAACACTGTGCCAAACCAGGAGACGTTCCCTGTGACGTCTGCACTGAGACCAAACTTAAGGCCCTGAAGTCCTGCCTGGTGTGTCTGACCTCCTACTGTGAGACTCACCTGGAGCCTCATCAGAGAACCACAGGGCTGAAAAGACACAATCTGATCGATCCTGTGGAGAACCTGGAAGGCAGGATGTGTAAGAAGCATGATAGACCGCTGGAGCTGTTCTGCAAGACTGAACAGATGTGTGTATGTCTGCTCTGCACTGTGTTAGACCACAAGTCACATCACATTGTTCCTCTGACAGAGGAATATGAAGGAAAGAAGGCTGAGCTGGGGAAGACAGAGGCTGAAATTCAGCAGATGATCCAGGAGAGACAACTGAAGATTCAGGAGATCAACCAGTCAGTAGAGCTCAGCAAGGAAGATGCAAACAGAGAGATCACAGACAGTGTGCTGGTCTTCACTGCTCTGATGCAGTCTGTTGAGAGAGGCCAGGCTGAGCTCATTGAGGTCATTGAAGAGAAGCAGAAAACAACAGAGAAACAGGCTGAAGGCTTCATCAAAGAGTTGGAACAGGAAATCTCTGAGCTACTGAAGAGAACCACTGAGGTGGAGCAGCTCTCACGCACCGGAGACCAGCTCCACCTCCTCCAAAGCTTCCCATCCCTGAACACTCCTCCACACACCAGGGACTGGACAGAGGTCAGTGTCCATCGGTCATCATATGAGGGGACTGTGAGGAGAGCTGTGGCTCAGCTGGAGGAGACTCTCAGTAAAGAGATGGAGAAGCTGCTTGAGGCTGAACTGAAGAGGGTCCAGCAGTATGCAGTGGATGTGACTCTTGATCCTGATACAGCACATCCTGATCTCATCCTGTCTGAAGATGGAAAACAAGTAAATCATGGTGACGTAAGAAGAATCTCCCAGACAACCCAGAGAGATTTTCGTATTGTGTCAATGTTTTAGGAAAGCAGAGCTTCTCTTCAGGAAGATTTTACTACGAGGTTCAGGTTAAAGGGAAGACTGGCTGGGATTTAGGAGTGGCCAGAGGGTCGAACAACAGGAAGGGACAAATCACATTGAGCCCCAAGAACGGCTACTGGACTATATGTTTGAGGAATGGAAATGAGTACAAAGCTCTTGCTGGCCCTGCCTGTCCTTCTCTCTCTGAAGACGAAGCCTCAGAAGGTGGGGGTGTTTGTGGACTATCAGGAGGGTCTGGTCTCCTTTTATGACGTAGATGCTGCAGCTCTTATCTACTCCTTTACTGGCTGCACCTTCACTGAGAAACTCTACCCATTCTTCAGTCCCTGTCTGAATTATGGTGGTAAAAACTCCGCCCCTCTGATCATCTCTCCTGTCAATCACACAGATTAGACTAATCATTAGATTTTCTCAGGAAGGATTCATCATCACATAAAATGACAAATTCACACATTCAATGATAACGTTTATACTTTCCTATTTTCTTATTTTCTTCAGATAACTGTTAAAGCCTTTCTGATGTTGAAGAATTGTCATAAAGCAACAGAAAACACTTTGGGTTCACTTCAGACTTGTCAAGCACAATTTAAGAGACCGAGAGAAGAATTACACAATAAAAGTCACTTCCTGTTTGTGAAACCATCATGAAAAAAAACAGTTTAATCTTAAAAATCTGAGACTCCAGATTGTGGGTAATACTTTTACTGCTCTATTCTTGTGTATTTTCTATTTTCTTTTGATGTGTCTTATTACTACTTACTGCTGCAACAGACCAATTTCCTCATGAGAATCACTAAAGTTTAATCTCATCTAATAATTAAACAATAGTCTTCTTCACTAAGTAATGTCATATTGGGAATTAGTTGCATTCACCAAATTCATTGTAACATGTTGAGGTGAAGAATCAATAAGGTGTTATTATTGTCAGAGCATTGTACTTATACTGAGCAACGTATTTTGACACAATTACTGAAGAGCAGTTTATCAATCTTTGCTGCTCAAATTAAAGGGAATTCATGAAAATCAATAAAAGCATTTGGGAAAAGCTTGTATGTTTACATGTTTGTTGTTTTCCTGCAGCTTCAATTATTTAACATTTGACTGATAAAGCTTCAAAAATGTTATTAATCTAAAGGAAATCAACAGGTACGGTCATGTGAAAAAACACATGATTTGGGGAAGGGAGGGGGAACAATTCAGTCATAACGCCATCTAAATATTAAACATATCAACACTTTATTATTCAACTGAACTTTAGTTATAAATTATAAATATATTTAGGAGGCACTGCAACACTCAATGAAACTTTCTTACACACACAGACACAAAACATCACTCACTCACATTCATACTGTCACACACACAGTAGGCCTATGACCCAGATCAGCACAGACACTAATACACTGCCTATGTGTGATGATGGACCTTAAAGACATCAGGACCAACAGGTAATACAGGTTTTGGGTGATCAAGTTCAAGGTTGAACTTCCTGGTTCTGCACTTCCACTGTGGGATCTGTCAGCTGACACCAAGGCTGCTGAAAAGGAGAATGAGCCAGTACAAGTGGCCAAGTTCAGTGTTTTAACTTCTACAGCTCCCACAAAGACAGGTTCCTCCTCAAGAAAACCAGCATGAACACTTATGATTGGAGGATAATGCCAATGAACTGTACCACGCCAAAAATACAATGGAGCTGCTCAGTGAAATGTAGTTGACCTAATAAAACTATACAGGGTAAATGTCCTGTAATAGTATATAAAAGAGTAAAGAAAGGGTTTAAAGCTCAATATTTATTTTTCAGTACCAACTAATACAAGATTCCCACCTGGAACTACAGAACCATGATGTTTGTTGGACTCTGATCATGTACTTTGTCCAAAGATGAAACTGGATTCATGAAGATAGAACAAATCTACTTATTGGACTATTCACTTTTACTCACGTTACTGAATGGATCTACAGCCGCTCCACAACTATCTTTTTCAGGTATCTCTCTTTTTCTTCTTCGGTGGTTATATAAATGTTATAGCCATTATTGGCATCCGGCCAGTTCTCCACTGGACCTCCATGACGGCACCGGACGAGTTCGCTGGGAGATTTGTGACTCAACTGCAAAGCCTCTATACAGTTTGTTGAGGAAAACTGCACAGCTATAGTATACACAATAATACTGTGTTGTTACTCACCGAAACTCTCCCTACTGCATAAAGTTCTTATAAGGGTGTAACGCCAAAACAGTGTCAGTAAAAATGTTAGGTTTAGACACGTTCTAGTGCTAGCATGAAACTAACTAGTAAACTAAAACTATGCTTGTGCAGATACATTACTATTATTCTTATCAAAGTATTATCTTCTAATAGTGATACTTGTTTGTGCTTTCTCAGAGAACTTAAGCTAAATAGTAATGTGTTGCTGCTCTGGTGGGCCACTACTGCAAAATGACTCTAGAGGAAACACTGAAAATCATCCAAATCAACTTGCAGAGACAATTTGCTTGCTTGATAAATATAAACCAGTATTGCAACAAAAAAAAGAAGCACAGCATTTAAACATAAAACATATATGTCACATGAATGTCATTTACACGTACAAACACATTTTGACGCATTTCTGCATCGTCTGAAACATATCTGTAAACATATCCTCAAGTACAGTTAGGTGAACTGTTTGTTGCAGTATGGGACGGATGTGGAAACTCGATGAAGCTGTTGCTACGGGCAACAATAATAACATTTTTAATAAATATCAAAGAACACATTAAAATTCTGTATTAACAGTCGCTGTCACGAATAACGATCGAAATGGAAAAGCTTATGCTGCGTTTTTACCATCTTTTAGAAGTGAATTCTTAGAAGCTTCTCTACTCTCCTCCATGTTGACGCTTCCGCACCGTGACGTGTTAATCGTGCGACGAGAGCAGAACCAAAGAGCCTTAATGGAAGTTTGTGTCGCCCTCTAGTGGGCAAAAGAGTGGCTCGACTCGTATCATAGAGACCTGCCCTGACTAAAAATCTAGTTATCATTGGCACTTTCTGTTCACAGTGACCCGACAAGACATTTTTAACTCCTATAATACTCCTATAATATTGCTATAATATTCCTATAATATTCCTATAGCATTCCTGTATGATTCCTGTATGATTCCTATAATATCCCTATAATATTCCTATAATGTTCCTATAATATCCCTATAGGAACTTACATTGTGTCTGTAGTACTCAGTAGTGAGAAATTGTGATTTTATAGTGACTTTATTGTAATTTATGGTATTTGTGCCTAAAGTAACAAAAAAAAATGTCAATATTCCGATAGGGACCTATAGTGTCTCTGTGGTATTCAAAACTGAATTTATAGGGAGTTTATCTTACTCATTACTATCTGTACTTATACACTTTATATGTTATCTATACTTTTTTTAAATTCTGGCGTGTGTTATTATTCAACTTTCTTAAATTTCATCCTAATGTTTTTTCACAGTAGGTACGGCTTGTAAGAAAGCATTTCACTGTATGGAACACACCTGCTGTATCCACTACATGTGACAAATAAACTTGACTTCTTATAACATCCCATTCCCTAACAAACATTAACAAGTTGAGTGCAGTAAGAGGCGGAGCATCACAGGAAAGACAGGAGTGTTTCAACGTCACATTCCTGAAGTGAAAGTAACTCAAGTCGACAGCATCGCTGCAGTTGAGACATTTCTCTCTCTTCTCTCGAAGGAAAAATAAAACACATCAGACCTTTCTCAGAAATACAGCAGAGGCTTAGACGTACACAGGTGAGTACAGAGATAATATTTACTCTGTATAAACTCAGAGCAGTAACACATAATTGAGCTGTATCCAGATAGGACGTTCCCCTGTTTACACTTTGAACAAATCTGTGTAAAATGAAGGTTTCAAGTGCAATATAACTTTGTCAAAATGATTTCTGCTATTATTCCATTAGTCCAGCTTTGATAACTTGTTGTTGCAACACATTTTAAGGAACTACATCATTCCAATGTTGATATTTGACACTTTCACTTCAGGTCTCAGAGTCCAGACATGTCTGCTGCCAGCAGTCTCCTATCTGAAGACCAGTTTCTGTGTTCCATCTGTCTGGATGTGTTCACCGATCCAGTCTCCACACCATGTGGACACAACTACTGCAAAAGCTGTATCACACAGCACTGGGATATTAATACCCAGTACCAGTGTCCCATGTGTAAGAAGCGTTTTGAGAGAAGACCTGAGCTGCAGGTCAATACTTTTATATCTGAGATGGTTGCTCACTTCAGGAAGTCAGTTCAAAAGAAAGGAAAGAAGGCTGAGCTGGGGAAGACAGAGGCTGAAATTCAGCAGATGATCCAGGAGAGACTACTGAAGATTCAGGAGATCAACCAGTCAGTAGAGCTCAGCAAGGAAGATGCAAACAGAGAGATCACAGACAGTGTGCTGGTCTTCAGTGCTCTGATGCAGTCTGTTGAGAGAGGCCAGGCTGAGCTCATTGAGATGATTGAAGAGAAGCAGAAAACAACAGAGAAACAGGCTGAAGGCTTCATCAAAGAGTTGGAACAGGAAATCTCTGAGCTACTGAAGAGAACCACTGAGGTGGAGCAGCTCTCACGCACCGGAGACCAGCTCCACCTCCTCCAAAGCTTCCCATCCCTGAACACTCCTCCACACACCAGGGACTGGACAGAGGTCAGTGTCCATCGGTCATCATATGAGGGGACTGTGAGGAGAGCTGTGGCTCAGCTGGAGGAGACTCTCAGTAAAGAGATGGAGAAGCTGCTTGAGGCTGAACTGAAGAGGGTCCAGCAGTATGCAGTGGATGTGACTCTCGATCCTGATACAGCACATCCTGATCTCATCCTGTCTGAAGATGGAAAACAAGTTAATTTTGGTGACGTAAGGAAGAATCTCCCAGACAACCCAGAGAGATTTTCTCATTGTGTCCAATGTTTTAGGAAAGCAGAGCTTCTCTTCAGGAAGATTTTACTACGAGGTTCAGGTTAAAGGGAAGACTGGCTGGAATTTAGGAGTGGCCAGAGGGTCGATCAACAGGAAGGGACAAATCACATTGAGCCCCAAGAACGGCTACTGGACTATATGTTTGAGGAATGGAAATGAGTACAAAGCTTGTGCTGGCCCTGCTGTCCTTCTCTCTCTGAAGACGAAGCCTCAGAAGGTGGGGGTGTTTGTGGACTATCAGGAGGGTCTGGTCTCCTTTTATGACGTAGATGCTGCAGCTCTTATCTACTCCTTTACTGGCTGCACCTTCACTGAGAAACTCTACCCATTCTTCAGTCCCTGTCCTAATGATGGTGGTAAAAACTCCGCCCCTCTGATCATCTCTCCTGTCAATCACACTGATTAGACTAATCATTAGATTTTCTCAGGAAGGATTCATCATCACATAAAATGACAAATTCACACATTCAATGATAACGTTTATACTTTCCTATTTTCTTATTTTCTTCAGATAACTGTTAAAGCCTTTCTGATGTTGAAGAATTGTCATAAAGCAACAGAAAACACTTTGGGTTCACTTCAGACTTGTCAAGCACAATTTAAGAGACCGAGAGAAGAATTACACAATAAAAGTCACTTCCTGTTTGTGAAACCATCATGAAAAAAAACAGTTTAATCTTAAAAATCTGAGACTCCAGATTGTGGGTAATACTTTTACTGCTCTATTCTTGTGTATTTTCTATTTTCTTTTGATGTGTCTTATTACTACTTACTGCTGCAACAGACCAATTTCCTCATGAGAATCACTAAAGTTTAATCTCATCTAATAATTCAACAATAGTCTTCTTCACTAAGTAATGTCATATTGGGAATTAGATGCATTCACCAAATTCATTGTAACATGTTGAGGTGAAGAATCAATAAGGTGTTATTATTCTCAGAGCATTGTACTTATACTGAGCAACGTATTTGGACACAATTACTAAAGAGCAGTTTATCAATCTTTGTTTCTCAAATTAAAGAGAATTTATCGAAATAAATAAAAGCATTTGGGAAAAGCTTGTATGTTTGCATGTCTGTTATTGTCCTGCAGCTTCTATTATTTAACATTTGACTGATAAAGCTTCAAAAATGTTATTAATCTAAAGGAAATCAACAGGTATGGTCATGTGAAAAAACACATGATTTGGGGAAGGGAGGGGGAACAATTCAGTCATAACGCCATCTAAATATTAAACATATCAACACTTTATTATTCAACTGAACTTTAGTTATAAATGATAAATATATTTAGGAGGCACTGCAACACTCAATGAAACTTTCTTACACACACAGACACAAAATATCACTCACTCACATTCATACTGTCACACACACAGTAGGCCTATGACCCAGATCAGCACAGACACTAATACACTGCCTATGTGTGATGATGGACCTTAAAGACATCAGGACCAACAGGTAATACAGGTTTTGGGTGATCAAGTTCAAGGTTGAACTTCCTGGTTCTGCACTTCCACTGTGGGATCTGTCAGCTGACATCAAGGCTCCTGAAAAGGAGAATGAGCCAGTACAAGTGGCCAAGTTCAGTGTTTTAACACGTCTCTGATGTCTGGATGCTTTCCCTCTGCTTTCAAGACTGCCAGAGTCACCCCCCTTCTGAAGAAACCAACACTTGACCCCTCTGAGGTCAAGAACTACAGACCGGTTTCCCTTCTACCCTTCCTATCAAAAACTCTTGAACGTGATGTCTTCAATCAACTGTCCTTGTACCTCCACCAGAACAACCTCTTGGATCCCCACCAGTCTGGGTTCAAAGTGGGTCACTCAACCGAGACTGCCGTCCTGGCAGTGATGGAGTCGCTCCATGCCGCTAGAGCGAACTCTCTCTCCTCCGTCCTGATACTCCTGGACCTGTCTGCAGCGTTTGACTCGGTGAACCACCAGATTGTCCTCTCCGTCCCCGAGGGGATGGGTGTCTCAGGCTCTGCACTCTCCATGTTTGCATCCTACCTGACGGATCGCTCCTACCAGGTGACGCTGAGAGGATCTGTGTCAGAACCACACAGGCTCACTACTGGGGTTCCGCAAGGCTCGGTTCTGGGTCCTCTTCTTTTTTCCCTCTACACAACATCTCTTGGTTCTGTTATCCACTCCCACAACTTTTCCTACCACTGCTATGCAGATGACACCCAGCTGATCCTGTCATTTCCCCCCTCTGACACACAAGTGGAGGCACGCATTGCTGCATGCCTGGCTGACATCTTGGAGTGGATGTCGATGCACCACCTGAAGCTCAACCTGGACAAGACTGAGCTGGTGTTCCTCCCGGGGAAGGGCTGTCCGCACCGAGACCTGGCCATCACCATTGATAATGCTGTGGTGACGTCAACTCGGACTGCAAGGAATTTGGGTGTGACCCTGGACGACCAACTGTGGCTCTCGACAAACATCGCATCAGTAACACGCTCCTGCAGATTCCTCCTCTACAACATCAGGAGGATTCGCCCCTTCCTCACTGACAAGGCAGCGCAGGTGCTCATCCAGGCTCTTGTTATCTCCCGCCTGGACTACTGCAACTCCCTCCTTGCTGGTGCCCCGGCGTCTGCCATCAGACCTCTGGAGCTTATTCAGAAAGATGCAGCTCGTCTGGTGTTCAACCGCCCCAAGTTCTCCCACACAACTACCCTTCTCCGTTCTCTACACTGGCTCCCTGTAGCGGCTCGCATCCAGTTCAAGACCCTGGTGCTAGCCTATTGGGCAGTGAAAGGAACAGCTCCTTCTTACCTGCAGGCTATGGTCAAGCCTTACACCCCCACCCGACCACTTCGCTCTGCTGCCTCAAGGCGACTGGTTGCCCCGTCGCTCAGAGGCCCCTGCGGCCGATCTACACGGTCACAGCTTTTCTCTGTTCTGGCCCCGCAGTGGTGGAATGAACTCCCCACTGATGACAGGACAGCTGAGTTGCTGCCCATCTTTCGCCGCAGGCTGAAAACCCACCTCTTCAGGAAACACTACCCTGACCCTTCCTCTTAGCCTTGCCTATTTGTCGTCAATTATTTGTATGAGCTCTTGTTTATTGGATCTTGTTTATTTGATATACTTATTTGTCTTAGCTCTTGCTCATTTGATTTTCTTATTTGTCTCTTTTGTTTAAGAAAAGTAGGTAGCTAACTTATTGCACTTTTACCTTAGCAATAGTTATGCTCTTAGTTGCTTGTTTAGGAAGGAAATGCACTTACGATTTCTGGTGACTAGTAGTTTTCTTGCCTACCTATGTTGAATGCACTTATTGTAAGTCGCTTTGGATAAAAGCTAAATGACTGTAATGTAATGTTAACTTCTACAGCTCCCACAAAGACAGGTTCCTCCTCAAGAAAACCAGCATGAACACTTATGATTGGAGGATAATGCCAATGAACTGTACCACGCCAAAAATACAATGGAGCTGCTCAGTGAAATGTAGTTGACCTAATCAAACTATACAGGGTAAATGTCCTGTAATAGTATATAAAAGAGTAAAGAATGGGTTTAAAGCTCAATATTTATTTTTCAGTGCCAAATAATACAAGATTCCCACCTGGAACTACAGAACCATGATGTTTGTGGGACTCTGATCATGTACTTTGTCCAAAGATGAAACTGGATTCATGAAGATAGAACAAATCTACTTATTGGACTATTCACTTTTACTCACGTTACTGAATGGATCTACAGCCGCTCCACAACTATCTTTTTCAGGTATCTCTCTCTTTCTTCTTCGGTGGTTATATAATTGTCATAGCCATTATTGGCATCCGGCCAGTTCTCCAATGGACCTCCATGACGGCACCGGACGAGTTCACTGGGAGATTTGTGACTCAACTGCAAAGCCTCTGTATAGTTTGTTGAAGAAAACTGCACAGCTATAGTTGATATGATACTGTACAGGACACACTAATAAAGGGTTCTGTAACCTACATTGATACGTGGCTTTGAGACTGTGAGGGTCCCACGATCAACGGGTCGCAAAAAAACAGTTAGGAAAAACAAAAGCAGAACACAAGACAAATCAACAGATCAAACAAGATCCCAAATAGCAGTGGGTCTCTGGACTGAGCTCAGGGTCTAATGGGCCGACAATGCAGGCTGATCAGGGATCTGCACCGAGACTTAGAGAGACACTGAGAGGACGAGGGAGATGGAGGGAGGAAATTTTACTTAATTAGAAGAAAAATTACTAGTGCAAAAATCTACTTGACTAAAAGTAAAAGGTAGCTGGTTTAAGATGCACTCAGAGTGAACGTGCCTGAGTTACTTATTGTTTGTTACATTTGATCTTTCCCATGCAACGCTACAACAGTGTGAGGACAGAGTTCAGACTAGACTTTTTTAATAAGAAGAAACAACCTGATGGAGAGACAAAAAAAAAAATCTAACAGAGGTTTAAGTACAATATTCAGTCAAAACTGTCTAAGCTCGCTCTAACCACTAGACTATCCTGCTGCCCACAAATGTGACATTATGGGTGGTGTCAGGTAGGGGTGGGCGGTATAACGGTTGAACCGGTATACCGGTAGAAATCCGTGCCACGGTAGAGATTTGACTCTACCGGATGTACCGGTAGAAGGCTACTTTTAGGCTCTTTGAATGTAAAAATACTTTTTCAAATTTACAAACGTAGCACACAAAGCCAGCGAACTGCGCGCTGCCATTTAAAGATAATAAACTAGTTTGTGGAAAAAGACGATGTGAAAAAGTGAGTAGTGCAACGTAAACTTCGACGTAAACAGACGCATGCTTTCTGAACGGATGCATGGTGAAATGGAGGGCAGCGAGCATGATGCGGGAGCTCCCGTTCCCGATGCAAACAAAGAAGAAGAATTAGTTAGAAAGAAAGGTGCTTCGTCCATCATCTGGACGTGGTTTGGGTTTAAAAAGTCGGACCTTGAGCAGAAAACTATTATCTGCAAGCAATGTCGAGCAAGAGTTGTTGCTGGCGGTGGTAACACAAGCAATCTCTTTTATCACCTCAAACCAAAATATGTCCGCGAGTATGAAGAGAGTACTAGGATGCGCGCAGACAAGCAGTCCCTCCACAAGTGGTGCTAAACAAAAAACCACAACGCAGACGTCGCTAGCTGAGTCATTTTCCAGTGGCTATCCGTATGACAAAAAAAGCAAGCGGTGGAAGGACATTACACATTCCATAACGGAGTACCTATGTAAGGACATGGTTCCTATACAAACAGGTTTAAGGCATTGATCAAAACACTGGATCCGAGGTATGTGATGCCAGGTCGAAAATACTTCAGCCAAACTGGAAAAAAGTTTGCATATAATGTGCTATTTATCTTTATAATTATTTTCTTGGCATGTTGCCTAACCTTTGAAGTTTTTGTTATATACAGTAGAAGTTATTTGAAGTATTGGAATACTTGAAATTTACATTTTTATGTTTATTTTATTTATTTTTTTTAATATTTCTTTGTATTGTTCAGAACCTATTTTAGAAAAAAGTTTGCATATAAGGTGCTATTTATATTTAATACAGTGCAGTTTTGTACAATAAAACATTCATAAACACTTAAGTTCAATGTCAATTTTGTCATAATATACAGATTACAGAATACTAATGGAAGAGCCCAGTAGAAACCTCATAGTTAACCCCCCGGGAATAAACTGTTACCATCCCAGAGTCTTGTACTGCTCCTAAAGCATTTTTTAAAATTATTATTATTATTATTATTATAAGAAAAACAAATATACCGTGCTATATACCGTTACCGTCCAAAATTCTAAATATACCGTGATATAAATTTTAGGCCATACCGCCCACCCCTATGATCAATCTTATCTGCTGTAGTTCCTGTCTGCCCATGGGTGCTGGGGATTCTTACCACCCAGAGTCTGCTTAGCCAACACTGTAGTTAGGGGTAAGTAGGGTACAATAAATACCTGAGGTAATTGTTTATAGTGTCAGACCTGTTACTAATGTGTCTCTTGTATTGTAGGTCTCTATCAGCTGCTGGTTTGCTTGTAAATCATATGTTTTGTCTTCAGTGAGTGCTTTGCCTGTCCTGCCTGCTGTAATTGTTTGTTTGTGGACTAGGTTTTGTTTTCATTGATGAATGTTTTTTGGTTATTCCCCTTTAGTGGAGCTCTGGCTGGCTTGTGGTGGAGGCTAGGCACTCTAGTGTGGTTCCCTTCACCGGTTGTAGTGATAAGAGCACTGGGACACAGTATTGTACACCTGCTTGCAGTGGTTGCCGTTTGCCATGAGTACACAAGTGGTGGGTAAGTTGTGGCACTCCTGGAACACACCCTTAAAGTAAGCTGCCTCCCCGTTGCTGACCTCTGCCCACTTTCCCCTTTCCTTTAGTAATTTCATAGTAGTTTTAAGTACTGGAAGTGTTTTTATTAAAATAATTGCACTGTTAAAATAACTAATTGTAATAAATTCTCTCCATAGACACTTCCAGTCATCAGTTATTCAATAAATTGGCATTTCTTTTTGGAACCACGTCTCTGTCTTGCTTCAGTTACTGAACTTGTGTAGCCTGTGTATGACCAAGGTTTTAGCCTAGGTTTCTCTAATACTTCCTGGGGTGAAATTCCCCAGGTGGCGTAGTCGGGTCACCTCCACCCCGCCACATACACATAACTAATACTGACAACAGTGAATTTGTTTTTGAGCCACTTTTATTTCAAGGCAATTTAGAGTCTCCAATCCACCTGACCTGCATGTCTTTGGACTGTGGGAGGAAACCGGAGGACCCGGAGGAAACCCACGCCAGCACGGGGAGAACATGCAGACTCCACACAGAGAGGACCCGTGTCCTTCTTGCTGTGAGGCCACAGTGCTAACCACTGGGCCACCGTGTCGCCCACAGGGAGACCTATGAATGTTTCTGCTAGCCAAACACCTGAGAACCACCTTGATGATGGCTTTTACACTCGGAAAATATTATATATATAATCTGAAGTCAGAGAAGCAGCTGCACACTTGAAATATATTTGCTCAGATGTATCCTTATTCTTGAGAATAGAATTTGCGTCTTGAAGTCGCGGATCTACAAATAACTTTGGCATCAAATTCTCTGCAACAATTTTACGTGCAGATTTGTGATGCCCAAGATGCCATCTGAGAAGTTGCAGTGGCAGATTCAATTTGTTCTGCCAAGTGCAAGTTTCAAGTGCGGCTGCTACCACATTCATTCAGATGTTTACTTTTACATCTGTAAATGTTTTCTGTCTTCAATCACGGGTGGGTGAATATTTTCTGAGAGTCGTTCTCAGGTGTTTGGCTAGAAAACCTCCATAGGGAACTTCACTCCACATCTTCGGCTTTGGTCGCACAGCAGCAGAATGTCCTCATCCACCTTCTTCTGCTTCGTCTAGGGCTTGCTGACCTCTAAAAATCAAAAGAGGACAATAAAACGACCTTGTTGGAATCAACTACAGTGTGGAAGGACTTGACAATTCTGACACAAGTGGAGGTGAATATCCTACCAGATGTGAAGTGGACCAGGTCATTGTTCAAGGGAGGACCTGCAGGGCTGCTCAGGGGAACCGAAGGGGTGGCCACAGTGGCAGAGTCCACAGTGGGGCTTGCTGTTGGAGCTCCAACCTGTGAGGAGACCATTAGTACTATTAACAAGAATCACATTCATTCCTGGTTGGGAATTTTTCATTCAGAGATTCCTACCTCTGTGGTGTCCAGTGATGGGTGTCCCCTCAGTTATCACAGCCAGGTGTTTTTATCCAGGAGTCCAGAACAGCCTGGGGATAAACACACACACACACACACACACACACACACACACACACACACCATTTTAAGTTCAAGTTTCTAAGAGCAGTATTTGTATCTCCATTGTTTTTGATGTCATTTGGCAGAGACCAATATGTGCTCAAAGTGAACAAGTCTGTCCTGATATTGGTGATCAAAAACTGCACTTCTAGCGTTTTGTCATCAAATCTTGCAAATTTCACATATGGATGCACAAGGTCCCTGATCTGCTCACATTATGGCCTAACTGGACCATTTTCCTCCTCTTCCACCCTCATCTGAGGGGGGGAGTGGAGCTGCAGAGGAAATAATCTTACCTAATTTGGGGGCAGTTCCTGTCCTGTTCAGGTTCCCCATCACTCAGATTGGGGGCCATGTCTGAGTTAGGGTGAACCAAGATGGCACCTGGCTGTGCTTCTGTGGAAGTTCCCCTAGCGCTGGTGAATGAGGACACATGCAGTTAACATATACTGATACCTCAGATTTGTTGTAGGTGAGTGAATGAATAGCTGAATATTTTCTGAGCGTAGTTCTCAGGTGTTTTGCTAGAAAAAAAACCTACATAGAGACCACAGGTCTCACTCCCCAGGTGAGACCACAGGTCTCACTCCTCAGGTGATACCGTGGCCGTCCCGCAGCAGCAAAATGCCCTCCTCAACCAGGAGAAGAAGCGTCTGACTCCCTTCTTCTTCTTCTTCTTCGGCTTGCTGACCTCTAAAAACCAAAAGAGGACAATCAATGCCTCAAGTGACCTTGATGGAATTAACTACAGTGTGGAAGGACTTGACAATTCAGACACAAGTGGAGGTGAATGTCTTACCAGATGTGGTGTGAGCAGCGTTTGTGTCAACCAGGTTGGTGTTATCCATGACAACCTGGTTCACAGCAATGGCGGGGTCAGCAACAGAGCTGCTCAGGGGAATGGAAGGGGTGGCCACAACAGCAGAGTCCACAGTGGGGCTGCTCAGGGGAACCGAAGGGGTGGCCACAACAGCAGAGTCCACAGTGGGGCTTGCTGCTCCATCCTGTGAGGAGACGATTAGTACTATTAACAATAATCACATTCATTCCTGGTTGAGTGAATTTTCAACTGTACATTATTGCTAATATATAATTGACACTGAGCAAGCAGTGATTCCTACCTTTGAGGTGTCCAGCGATGGAGTCTCACCAGGTGTCACAGCCAGGTGTGCCATGTCACCGAAGGACAGGAAGCTGGGGTCCAGAACAGCCTGGGGGCTAGACACTGGGGGCATTGGCTGAACCAAGATGACACCTGGAGTGGAAGTTCCCCTAGCGCTGCTGAATGAGGACACATGCAGTTAACTTATACTGCTAGCTCAAATTTGTTGTACAGGTACATTCAGGTACCTTCCAAAAGGACAAACTCACAGTTATGCTCATAGCCAGGAAGCAAGACTTCCCACTGGACAAGCATGCCAATCAATCAATCAGTTGATCAATTGATGAATCATTCACCTACAGCGCCTACCCTTGTCTGATAACCAATGTGCAAAGCAGCAATATAAGGACTCATGCCACACATCCAAACACACACACTTACTGAGAGCTGTGGTGGGAGCCGCTGGCGAGGTCGCTCATTGCAACGAATGGATGAGCGAGAATTTCACTTGGTGTGATCCTCTCACTGGCATCCATCTGGAGCATTCGTTTCAGGAGGTCAACAAACTGCCTCCTATCAGCGACCTCAGCCCTTTCCTCTTCCTTCAGGTTGAACTAAATTACCAAATGATGAGAAAAGTCCAACAGGAAATCAGTGGAATCATCTTCCTGACTCACAAAAAGGTTGATGGAAGTCATGAATTCAACCAATTCCATGTCTTCAGCAGCTACTACCTACTGGACTACCTACCTCTGTCAGCTCATCCAGAGATCTGAATGAGTACTCCCTGTTGTCTGTGGAGAAGACGTTTGGTTCACCGTCATACTCCTCTGGTGTCTAAAAGAAGGTAACGTGTATTTGAAACATCTTATCACTTTAGATGAATCACTGATTGATATTGACAATAAATATCCTCAAATAGAGAAGAAAATGTTCAAGACAAAAATATATTTGGTCAATAAAACGGTGTTGTGGTACCATGAGCCTCCAGCCTCCAGCCCTCCTGAAGACGAATAACTCCTTCGTTCTACTCCCAGCATTCAGGAGGTGGTCCGCTGGCTGACCCAGGAGGTCGATGATGAATCGCATCTGGAGGCAAAACACAGGATCACATCAGTCTAGACTATCAGGACTCCATATGGTTTTATTACTTGTCTGCTGTGATCATCATCTGCTGGTCTTAGAGTAGCTACTGCTATCAATAATTAAGGGTTAGTGTAGAAAGGGAGCAGAGTCCAGTTATAGTAAGGTACTGACCACGTCATGTTCACTCTCCCCATAGAAGAGTCTACAGATGAACAGCCGCGACATCATGCAGCCCAGCGACCACATGTCCACAGCCTCAGAAAACGGGAGCCCCAAAAGGATTTCTGGAGACCTGAGTGTGGAAGAACAGCAGCACACCAAATCAGAAACATTGTCGTGCTTTGAGGAATAATAATACAACATGGGGAAACATGGTAGAAATGAAAAAAGGAGGCATCAGTAGGAGAATGTCACAACAGCTGAGACTTATGTAGCCCTGAATTCAACATTTGTCCTCAACGGTATGGACAGGAAACACACACCCTGCTATGTATTTACAGTAGAAGTGAGAAACTGCAAACCCTCTCCAGTAGATCTCACCTTAATTTAAGGGGCTGAAGTCTAGAGCCTTGCTTAGCTTCAAACCTCAGAAGGGCCAAGCCAAAGTCTATCAGCTTTACCCTCAAGGGCTCTCTCAGACGATCCACCAGCATGACGTTGTCCAACTTCAGATCTGCGTGGATCACTCCGATGCTCTTCAGGGCCTTGAATGCTGTGGCCATCTGCAGGGACAAAGTCGGTCATAGAATATAGAGCATGAACTACAGTGGAACATTCTGCAGCTTTGAATTTACTTCCTGTCTGATGGCATCTGTACCTGTTGGATGATGGACCTTATGACGTTTAGTGGCAGAGGGGTGAACTCCCTCTGCTCCATGTACCCTAATAAGGAGATGTCCAACATCTCGAACACCAGACAGGTTTGACCGTTCATCTTGACGTCCTGGTAGAACTTCACGATGTTGGTCTCATCCGCATCCAGACATCTGAGACGGTTCAACATGGACAACTAGGGATACATGACAAGTTTGACATGGTGATGTTATCAACAGGTAGTTTACGTGATACACAGACTAAATCTGACCAACAGAACAGATATAACACAATCTTTTGCATGACAGTAAAGTCACCCACCTCCTTTATGACCATATGGTTATATCGTTTGCACTTTGGTGTCTTTATGGCCAGAATCTCCCCGGTGTCCAGGTTCTCACATTTGGCTACAGTACCAAAGACCCCCATTCCAAGGAATTCCAGTATGTTAAAGTTACTGGACTTCCTGGGTGGACAGAGCCAGGGGACACATCTTGCCATATTTGCTATGGAGGAAAACTGAAAGGAAAATGGAGACATGGAGAGAATAGAGAAAAAATAGTTACTTCAATCCCTTTAAATATCCAATTAACACAACAGTTAACCTCTCAATGTTAACTTGTCATTCAACATTGAGTGTATTCCTATCTGGTGTCAATGTTTAACATCAAGTTGGTAAATGTATTCTGCACTTTTACTGCTACACATATTAACTTAGATACTTTCCCAATATTTACCATGCAGAGTAGAAATGGCTGAAACACTGGAGACGATGTAACACTCTACATGAAGGTCATGTTAGAGTGAACACAGTACATTACAGAAGACGGCTACTTTTAATTGAGTCAAATCATTTTTCTGACCTTTCCTCAAGTCGGAGTTTGAAGAAAGAATATACTTGTCTAGAAACCTGCTCAAGTCAAATCAAAGTGGTACCTGACTAAACAGATCTTTCACTCCTCTTTCCACCTCTGGTTGGAAGTTCCAGCATCACTGGACCTCAAACACTTAAACATTAAAGAGGAAAACAACTGACTTACCTAAATCACGTCGTTCTTCGTCCAGTCGCAGTAGTGCAATGACCAAAATCCACATTATGATGCTCAACACGAGTTCCAGGACCTGATGATGTCATAATCCACCAAGCAATGTTGTTTTGATTTGACAATCCAACCAGACAGCATCCTCACACCAAGATCACATTAAGTCCAATAATAATGGAGTGATCTATGTACTCTCTGATAAATTAATAAAAAAAACCGTTTCACTTTAATAGAATTGAGGAAAAAATGCACAAAGTGGGTGGGGTGTGGTGGTGGGTGACTTTTTGTTGCCACTATACCAAATGGATGGGATGATAGATGTGCTGCAAAACATCAAACTCAATAATGATGAGTGTTCAAAATAGTGAATAATACATAAAGAGATTTTCATACTAGTTGTATGAAAATCTAAATGGATGTGAGAGAAGTGACAGCGATGGGATGAGGCAGCATGCATAGTGTTGAAGTGCCACTTCAAATTATCTGCTTTGCAGACAGCTATGGTCTGCATGCATATCAAGCATGTCGGTTTAGCATTGGCGTGGTCCGGTAAAATAAAACAAAACTGATTAGTCCGGTCATATTTGAACTGACGGTTTTCCTGGTCGACTTTTGTGCAGGCCATGTTGTTCTTGGTTTAGAACAGTTATTGATTACAGGGATGCAAACACATGTATGGTGAAAAAAGAGAGCGCTACCCGAAGTTTAAAAAAATGCGACAGCATAATATCAAATAACCATGTGACGAAGGCCTGTGGTATATGCTTAAATAAATAGGAAATTCTATTTAATATACTCAGATCTATACTCAGATCAATAAGAGACAGACAGATGTTAAGTATAGTAAATTAAGTTTTTTTTATTTTCAGAACTAGATCAATCAATGTCCAACAATGTCCTCTCCTTAAAACACACCCTCAGGCTGCCTAAGTGAGGTCTTACTAAATCAAACACTGTGACACTCTATGTACTTTGATCAGGCTCAGTTGCCCCAACGGATTACGTTGCAGCCATAGCAGCCCGTTTCGCGACTGCCGGCTGAGGTCGATTTACTGGAGCAATTCCAAAACTTTTTGTACCTATTTTGGGGTATAAATGACGAATATGTACAAATAGAGCTCATGTTTAAAGGGGACATATTATGGAAAGCGGCTTATTCCTGGCCCTTATACATGTTCCACAGGTTACCATTGACCTAAGTAGCTGAGAAAATGCGAAATCTGGAAGTCAACCCCTTTTTCTGTATTTTCCTTTTTCCAAAAACGGTGTCCAAATGGGGCAAAAACAGGCCGTTTCGGAAAGTAGCCCGTTTATACGTCATAACGGGCATTTCTTAACATAATCCAACCCCTCTCAGAGCATGCCCACCCTCAGGTGAACAACCACTCCCATTTACCTCGTCTCAAAATGCAGCTCTCGGCAGCGCCGCAAGCCGTTGCTTATGGTGCATTCCATTGTACTCGATAATTCCGAGTCGGTATTCCTAACTTCCAATCTAAATGTGTTCCAGTGCATCTGCTCGGGAAAACATAATCGCCCGCAGCGAACTCATGTTGGAGAGATGCCTCCTCTCCAACTACAGTATTAAAACATTTTCTCATTATTTTTGTTATTACACAGTATTAAGTAAACAGACATTTCATTTATATATGTAGTTGAACATGACACCACAAACATCACCGCATCTAAGTCCTCATCCCATGTGTCAGCCTTTTTCCCAACAAGTTTGCAGAGAGCCCTGAAAGAAACAGCATGTTTAAAGTAACATTCATGTGCATGGTGTTGAATAAGATACGTTTGAGTGTGTGTGTGTATACTGTATGTAGTGTAAGTACAAATTGTGAATGCCAGTTAAAGCATCTTTTGTATTTCAGCAAAAACTGCATCCAATAATTTCAGGTGCTACTAAGTTGCACTTCCTTCACCTTTGTATTGTGCCATTCATCCTTTCAACCAATCCATTTGTCTGGGGATGGTAGGGAGCACATAAACCTCTTCTTATGCCTAACATGGCACACATGTTCTTGTTGATCTGTTATTAGGCATAAACAAATACAATAGACTTTAAGAAAATTAAATATAAGGCTGCAAAACATTGTTATGGTAAAGGCCTTTATTTGTATTTGCTGAGCTGAATGAACATTTGTTGTAATGAAACGTGCTTAGTTAAGGTAAGTTAAGGTACTTCAATTAGTGCAAATTCTTTATAATAATTATTTTTTATACTACAATATACAGTATAATGGTGAAAGACTAAAGTAAGAGAAAAGTGCCTCGATAAGTCCAAAAGAAATATGACAACACAAAACCCTGAGACAATGGCAGAAAATTATAAACCAGTAAGACCTAATAGAAAATAACATTTAAGATAAAAATAAATGAATATGGTATTACATTTGAAATACCCAGTGCCATCAAAAGGCTGAGTGGACTGGCTCAAAGCCATATGACTTTGCCACCAATTTCTCAATGACTCTATTGCACCACAGAACTTGACAGTTTATTATTTTAGACAGGATGTGCCTGTTTTTGTCAACCTCTTCATTATGCTTACAGATCCCTATCCTGTAGCCTTCATCAAGCTGAGCAGCTATGTTTACTTTCCCAAACATTTGCTTTTGATTTTTCTGATATGTCGTTTAAATCATTCAAACCTGTCTGAATCCATGCTGAGTCTGAGACCTGTCGTTTGAAAAAGGATGCAGGGAAAGCAAAATAAAGCATTGGTGTCACTACATACAGTTAGCCAAGCCTACTAACCTCTCTCTCTCTCTGCGTGTGCCTGCTCATCTCTCTCGCTCTCTGTTTAGACACAGACGGTAAAGGTTTAGACACAACTGAGAAATATGTATATATATAGACTGGATATCCAACGCCATCATCAATCAGGGTGTTTTATTTTGAAATTTGTTATATTTTGGAAATTGACCGGATGCTCTATGCCGTTCCTGTGTCTGACTTCCTGCCCAGCTTGACACATTCGCGCACGAATCGAGAAAATCTTAGACCTGACGTCGAAACGATCGCTGCAGGCCGCGGCCATTCGGCGCCATTCGTCGCCGTTCTGCGTCCGGTGTGAACCCGGCGTAAACCAGCTCCTTGAAAACGACCGAGTATATTCTCTCATTCTGGTGCATTTTATGTCATTTATGCCATGAGCCCCTCGCTCTCTGCTGCCAACCAGTGGTTGGTGGTGTGTAAATCAGCAGCATTCAGATGAATGCTGTTTGTACAGCTCGGCGCAGTTCGTTGGTGGGGCGCAGCCAACGAAATACTTTAGACAACGTAGAACAATTTTAATCTACATTTTATTGCAGATTATACATTCTACTCACTAACTATATATTTACCTCGCTCATTTAAAAAAAAAGAAAAAGAAAGTAATTTTTAAAGTCTTAGTCAATGAAGTCTAGGATGTGGGGAGTGGTGGGGCGGCGCCCTAGCGCCCTCTATTAGCCAGCCGCCACTGGTTTTGGCACTATGTTTGCGTGTACCATGAGGAAAAAATCCGCACACGTATCCACCAATTAAAATGAAGTTGCCTCCAGAGCTCATAACCAATCAGTGAGCAGCAATGTTATGCGCGACCACTGGAGCATAAGTGCAGGTCTACAGCACAACTGGACGTTCGTGCAAGTATGGCGGAAGCCACATTCCCTGAAAATATGGGGAAAATATTCTCCCCTGTCCTGAGTAATGAGGCATTAAATTATTTAATTTTATATTGCATTATCTCGTAGGATAGTACCTTTTTCTGACCACTAGATGCCGCTGGTTCTGCTAGCCGGTGAAAGGTTAACACAGTATTTGCTGCTTCTTCAAATAATGATTAATCACACATGGTAAGGGGTTTACAACATTTATTCCTCAACCCTTAATTCAGTAATTAAACACCACAATATTTGCCTTTTGATAGTAAATCATGGTAGGAAACTCAAAATACAAGA
Organism: Hoplostethus atlanticus; assembly: GCA_034670405.1. Lineage (NCBI taxonomy): Eukaryota > Metazoa > Chordata > Actinopteri > Trachichthyiformes > Trachichthyidae > Hoplostethus > Hoplostethus atlanticus. The sequence continues at coordinate 218,078 of JAXDDX010000086.1, forward strand.
CAATTGTAAAATTAAATAACTTAATGCCTCATTACTCAGGACAGGGGACAATAAGCATCTCCATATTTTCAGGGAATGTATTAGAAAGGTTGAAGAAGAAATGCCCCAAAATGTAGCTTCCTAAAACATCTGGAACTTGTACTACATAGCGGTTGTGGAGGTGGGCCTGCAGTAGGGATTAGGTTGTCCCTGGATGGATTTCAAGCATCCATTTGGATTCCCCATGTTTGGTACACATCGGATGTTGGAAACAATATTGACATAATTTGATCTGAATCCTACCCAGTGAACCTGGCAAATCTGGATGCCATCAATTAGCATTTTATTCAAAGATGTAATGATATTCCTATTAAATTAATTTACTGGGATGCTTATCTAATCAAATTGATTGATTGATTTAATCTAATCAAATCTTATCAAATTGAGAAAATAATATTTAATTCACCATTTGATAAATAAATTGATAATTACATTTTCGATTGTTGTATTATCTATTGATGCTTTATCTATTGATGGACTGATTATCTATTGAACTACTGTGTCAGGAGGTGGGACCCAAATATTTCCCAGAAGTTACAGAAGCTGGGAGAAGGGTCCAACTGCAGACATCACTCCTCAGGCCCCTATAGTTCTGCGAGCCAATGGGGGTTGAGCATGAGTAGTAGGGTTCCGTTGTATGAAGTGCATAAACTTTCACTTATTTCAGAGAAATAAGCAATCCAGTTGCTGAATCTTCACTCATATTAGATCTACAAGGCCTAATTTAAAAGTTTGTTCCGACTTTCGTAAGGCAACGGCACTACTGCACTCCCGGCCGGCACTGCTTTCTTGGCCGTGCTTCAAGTTTGTGGGGAACACCGAAGCAAAGCAGCAAACCGCCCCAAAAAAAAAAGCCCCAAACGACTACACATGTAAGTAACGTAGTCTAATACTACTTTGTCATCAAATATTACAATAACGCTGATAATGTGTTCATATTTGTATTCAGAATAAACACTTTGTAGTTGAAAATGCATTTAGAGAGAGATGAGATGAGAGAGAGAGATGCAAGCGCAAACTGCTGTTTCTACGCACCTCCCCCTGCTGATTTTGACAGAATCGTTATCGTTCATAAATTCTCTGCAGTGCTCCGTTCTTATGTGAGTCTCTGATTAATAAACGTATTCTTTGATTTTGAACAGTAGCCTCATGTTGTTGTTATTTAGCCTTTCTGAGGCTGTTGCATGGTTAAATCAATGAGTTTTATTTCATGAAAAATTGCCCCCTCAGTCACTTCATCCTGGCGCCGGCCCGGTAAAATAATCAATAAAATAAGAGTTAAGAGAATGCCTTTGTATAAAAATAGGTTTTAAGTAGTAAGTTAACAGATGCAATAGACCACAAACCCTGTGAAAGCACACTTATAAAACTATGTTTTTAAGAGGACTGAGCTTTATTTTGTGATCTCCCCATCGGGCGTCGCTGATTCCCGTGTCTGAAAAACTTTGCGGTGAGCTCTACGCATGGGTGAAAGGATGCGTAGAATTGCGCACGTTTTACCGCATAGAATTTTTTCCCAGCAGGTACAACACAAACCCTGCCGAATAATGCATGCACCTTTCAATTTGTCTTGTAGTGGACCTACTGTCAAAAGATTTTCACAAAACATAGTGTGGGTATCTAAGAGTTTACACTGTAAATTCCAAGCTTGTAAACCTTAAACCATATTATCTGTTATCAGTCAGTCCGCCATACTTGAACGAATGTCCAGTTGCGCTGTAGACCTTCACATATGCTCCAGTGGTCGTGCATAACGTTGCTGCTCACTGATTGGTTATGACCTCTGGAGGCAACTTCATTTTGATTGGTGCATACACGTGTGGATTTTTTCCTCATGGTACATGGAAATATAGTGCCAAAACTATTTGAAGTTTTGTGTCTCCACAAGTTGAAATCCACACATGCGTGCATATTGACAAATCCATATTCAAGACTCACAAGACAGATTTGTACTTGTGAGATGTGCACAAATCTTTTTTTGCTGTGCACACATTTATTTTTTACATTTGTGACTCGGATGTGATTGCTGTGCACAAAACTTCATTCACATTTGTGACTCTCTAAAAACATTTGTAAGTTATATTGGCATTATATTCACTCCATACCCAAAACCCTGAAGAACCCTGGTCTTGATCCATGATGAAGATGCTGGTTGTTTCCCATCAGGTCCAGTGATCCGAAATCCTACATTGCCGCAAATACGACAGGAGGCCCTCCTCCATAGGGAGAAGAGTTAGGTTAGGAAATTCCTTTAATGTTGTTGATGTGAGCAAAAAACATGGTCCCATTTTTGATGTATTCACTAATCTTCATAAACGTTTCTGAAACTCTGAAATAACACACAAGACTTCATATAGGAAAACCACATAGTTGCAGTGTGTGCAGTAAAACATTCACTCAAAACTGAATACATGGGAGAAACCATACTGCTGCAGTGTCTGTGGTAAAGGGTTCTCACGGAAAGGAAATCAAAAGCAACACATGCTGATTCACACCAGGGACAAATGATAGATCCATTAAGACTTGCTCAAGAGAAAAGGGTTGATGTTTTATCAATATGAACAAATTAATTATTAAGTGTTTTGTGTCTGATAAACACTATTAAGAATCAAGAATGATGTATTGCATGTGAACAATTTATACATTTGAACTGTCAGTGAAGCAATTAAATGCAGTGTAGAATACAGTAAATCATTGAAATTGTAAGGTTAAGACCAAGTAGCTTCCACAGAATGAGAACAAATGATGCTTTCAAGATCAGCTTACTGATGATTGACACAGCCATTAAGCACTTAGCTATTACAATTACTTCAAAATAAGCATTAGTCAATTCTTATGCTCAAATTCCCTTAAACTGTACCACTACATTTAGAACGATTCAACTATCTATATTGCCTTTGTACACTGTCCAGTAAAGCATACAAACAGGGCGATAGACAAAACATATCAGCATAGGTATACTTGCCAAGATTCTTGCTTGTTCTCAGACTTATTAAATGTGAATTTCGTTGAGTTAAACGTGTTTCCATAGAAGCTTTCAAATTCTGCCTCAGAGTGTAACACCTTTGAATCAGATACTGCACACGTGTGCAACCGTATGGCTTCTCTCCCATGTGGGTCCTTGGGTGAGTTTTCAGATCTGACTGGCCTGGCAATGACGAGTCAAATGCTTCCAGTTTGAGTGATCCAAAATATGGGACAACAGTGAATGACTACACAACAGCCAAATGTAAGTGTTGTGTATTTTATTAATGATTTGATTATAGCATCTTTATGTAATGTTAAAATCAAAGGAAAGACTTGTAAGTTGTTAAATTAATATATGTTGAAATTAAAAACCCTGGCAATGTACAAAGTTCTGTTTTCTTTTTTTCCCATTTCTTGTGGTTATGTTACAATTCCACTTTGTATCTGAATAATTGCACAGTAAAAGGGGACAAAATAACTAAAGAACAAGATTATGAACCAGGAACACTACACCAAGTATTTCATTGATTAGTTTAGAAAAACAATGAACAGACATAGTGTAATCATAGATAAGAGTACATGAGAACTATTAGATAACACTCAAAGTTTATTTAAAAAAATAAAAATATATATAATAAGGCAGCAGAAACCAGAGGAGTCTGGCAGGGCATGGCAGAGAGCATGGCAGGGTAGATACCACGAGGAGCCGGACTTTGTTGAATATGAACTGAGTTGGCTTTCTCATTACATTTATTTTACTGAATTTACATCCTACACTAACAATGTTATAGATTTGAATTTAATTTCAGATCTTTGTCCCAAGTTTCTGGCTAACTACAATATCACTTTAAATATATATTTTAAATATTTTATGTTTTGATGGACATTGGGCATTTGGGTCTTTGACAAAACATCTCATATGAACCAGTTTCAATAAATTAAAGTGTAATTCTACAGAAAAACTTACTTAAAAGTTCTATGAAAGTTACTGAACATTTTTTTACCACACATAGTTTGATCTGAACTTTTTTTTTTAAAGTTTACCAAGTGTGCCATTAATTCAATGAGATCTGGGTTAGCAAATTTAGCCTTTTTTTTCTACATGCATGTAGTTTGATCATGATTGGCCAATACCATTACTACTATTTACATTTCATAATGCTTTTATGAAAAATGTCCATAACAAAAACTGCAAGGCAATTTTCTAATGACCTGTGTCAAACTAGCCTTGGTTTACTAATTGATTAGATTGGCCTTTCACATTGTGAACCATTACCTGTACTATTTTACAAGGACCACCATTAAAGACATGTCAGCTGTGTGGATTCGTCCTTGTGAATCTGAACATGTCTTTTAAGATCCTCTTTCCGCAAGAATTCTTTGCCGCAGACACTGCAGCAATGTGCCCGTTCCCCTTCATGAACGCCCATGTGTTTGGTCAGGGAGCCACTTGCAGTGAAGGATTTGCCACAAACGTTGCACAGATATGGCTTTTCTCCTGTGTGGCTCCTCATATGAATTTTCAAAGCTCCACTCTTATAGAACTTTTTGTCACAGATACTGCAACTGTGTGTTGACTCTCCTGTATGGATCATCATGTGGGTTTTCAGAGTTCCCCTCTGCCTGAATCCTTTGCCACAGACGCTGCAGAGGAATGGTTTCTCCCCAGTGTGAATTCTCATATGAGCCATCATATATTCTTTAAAGCTAAAGCCCTGGCCACAGACACTGCAAACATATGGTTTCTCCCCTGTGTGGACTCTCATGTGTCCCATTAGATTTCCATTTTGAGCAAATGATTTCCCACAGACCGTGCAAACATATGGTTTCTCTCCAGTGTGGGTCCTTATGTGCATCTCCAGTTGTCTATGACCATCAAAATGTTTTCCACAAACTTCGCAATCATTTGTCCTAATGTAAGTCTGTAAGTGAAGCCTCAGGCTCTCCTCGGATTCAAATTGTTTCCCACATACACCACAAAGATCTGTATCCTTCTCTTCTTCTTGTACATGCTTCAAAAAAGAGGCCCTATAGCAGAAAGACTTGCCGCACACTTTACAGCAGTAATTCAAAAGGGATAAATCACTGCAATCCTTGATTTTATCTCTCTGTTTGTTTGATACTTGAACCTTTTTGGATTTTAGCTTTTTTAAACAAGGTCCTGCCTTGCTCTGATCTTGATCACTGTCACCATCGTCAGTCTCAGTTCCTTCACTTTCCTTCCAGTCCTCATCACTGTTACCTGCTTCACTCTCAGCTTCAGAACAGTCTGCCTCTGATTGTTTCTCATCTACAATGGTTTCATCCCTACAGATGTTTTCCTCATTGTGGGTCTCTAAGTGCAGCCTCAAGCTCTCATCAGAGTCCAGATGTTTTCCACAAACCCCACAGAGATCTGTATTCTGTTCATGCTTCAGCACGTGTTTCAGAAAAGAACGTTTGTAACGAAAAAACTTTCCACATACTCTGCAACAACTCTGTCCTGGACTTTGGCTTCTGTTGTTTCTGGTGCCAATTTTCCTTTTATGCTTTTGCATATTCTTCACAAAAAGACCTTTGCGGAAAGACCTTCCACACATTTCGCAACAATCTGTGCCCTGATTATTTCTCAGTCTCTTAAATGTCTTTGTTTTCTTTGTTTTTACTGACTGAGGTTTCTCATTCAGCTCTTCATCACTATCCTTGTCTTCACTCCCAGCTTCAGAACAGCTTGACGACAGGGCCTCCTGGTCACTAGGCAGCTCTGACGCTCCAAAGCACTCTCCTTCAGGATCTGTTTCCATGGTTTTAGTTGAGGTGCCCTTTTCTGTCCTTTGAGTATGATGTGAGCTCTGAGCTTGGATAACGTCAGAGATGTTCACTTCCCTAGGTGCCTCTTTAATCTGTGGCAGATCTGGGTTTTTCTGAGCCTGATCGGGGCTCCTCCTCTGCTCACATTGCTGCTGCTCAGGAGGAACCTCCTTTTCACAGGCAGATCCAGAGAGAGACAGTGTGTCTGAAGGGAAGACCAAAGAGAAAATTCTTATTTTAAAAGGTGTGTTGTTAAAAGTGTAGCATTAATTCACTTAACTGGACTTTTATGTTGTTTGACATGTCTAAATATTTACTAGAAATGCTAGCCAACAAGACGAGATCCATCGACAATGGAGAGGTAAATGACACTAAGTGCAATCTCAACTTTGATTGATTTCACTTTCGACAATGCACCCAGTCATTTATTACATAGACACTAATGGTGCCAGCAAGAAACAAGCAAAACCACTGTCAGAGCAAATGACTAATATTTCTTGCAAAATAAACCAGTTTTAATTTACAGACCTGCTCTGTGTAAATTTGTCTCGGTTTTCAACGTGATATCCAGTATTTTGCGTTGGCAGTCGATCTCCTGGTGTGAACGGGAGACCTCTGCCTCATATCCACCCATCATCATTTCTAGGATCCTGAATATCTCCTCAGCAACCACCGTTAGTCGTTTGTGAACAATTGCCCTCTGCTGTTCAGGTGACATTTCTGGAGAAGTACAAATTAACACAAAATCATGAAACCACTCTTCCCCAAATGCCAACATAACAGGGAAATTTAGCAGCCAGATATGTAGAACAAAATATCACTGAAGCATGAACAAAAGCATTAATCTGCAAGCTATAAGTGCCCATGATATGCATGTCTCATACTATGTGCTATACTGTATATTTACGCATTAGAACAGAGTCAGTGACTGAACTATTGGAATAATGGGGTGAAATTGGTTAATTTTGTCATTGACTCATTTGTATGTCTGGAGGCTGTAAGATGTTGCCTAAGCTGTGAGACAGAGGCTACCAGTCGTCTCGACCATGGTCTCACTTGTTTACAGTAATTATACCAAGGTATCACAATAATTAAAAACTACTACACATAGCACCTTTATCGACAGGTGTCAAGGAAGGTCACTGGTTCAAAACGAACGCATGGTTCACGAAACACACATTATTGTAGTGGCTAACGTTAATGTTTACTGTAGCTCAACGGCTAGCTAGCGAAAGCCGCAGGTGTACTTGATAGGTTGATGACTTTACATCAACTTTAAATATGAAAACGTTACGTAACACAAATTCCGTTTGCCATAATTAGCATGGATGTCAACTGTATTTCCTGCAAATCGCAACGATTTACAAACCTGATGTGTGCAGCAACTTCTTCTCCGCTAACGTTATCATTCTCTCAACAACACTGAATATTTCCTCTGCAGCCGCTGCTAGTCTCTCGGCGACAAGCGCTCGCAGTACTTGCATTTTAGACATCGTTATACATGGCCCGATAACGCCTCTTTTCAATCTCTACGTATTTTTAACAACAAAGTCACAACAAACGTCAACAACATCGCGACACCATCTTGCCAAACGAGAGTGAGTCCGGTGTCTTCTTCTACGATTCACTTTCCGGCAGACTCAACACCTTTTGGCGCTTTACTGCCATGCTCAGTTCTTTCCATGTATTGCATTTTGCGCTCTCAAATCAGAGAGAAGGTCGTTATGTTGCACTGTCGCTGGTGCAACTCTTTTACATGTGAAGCTCTGGTAAATTGCTAAATTGCAAAGCCAACTGATGTGAAACCAAAACACAAGGAAATAATGGTTGTATTTCGATAGAGGTAACCTTGGGTCAAGCCTTGATTCAGACAGAAACTGGGTGACCTGCACAAAGCATGGCCAGTGTAGTTTGTCCCAGACATGGAAACAAGGCTATTGACATTCAGGGTATTGGTGCTGGAGAACTCACTTATGTCCCAATTCCATCTCTGTAGAGGTATACTCTGGACTGTACACACGATGATGTAGGATCAGCAATTTACATGGACTGTGAACAAAGATTTCTTTAAATTCCTGGAGTATCCTGTAATGTTCTTTTACTACATGAATACACATGCCTGCACAGACTTGCTCAGACACACAAATGGAAGGGTGGATAAAGGATGTTAGATAATGGTTAATTACAAATTATTTCCTACGTGAAGCTCATAACCTGTAAGCATATGTGTTTTGTAACCTTTATTTAACCAGGTAAGTCCCAAAATCTATTTTTCAAAGGGGACCTGGCCAAGACGGCAGGTAAAGTTACAGTCAGACATTACAGAACATAATAATGATACAATAAGCTGCATATAACAAAGCATAAAGTAGATAGATTCATCTTCCCTAGATCTGACAATTGCTTTAAACTCATTTAGAGGCACCATGTGTATACACCTATAATTTACTCATGCCAACTCAAGAAAAAATATCCTGAGTTGAAGCTTTCATTGATTGTTGTAATTCTTCTGTCCATTGAATTGGAATAAGAGACACCTACGGGGAAAAGCCAGCAGCCTGACTTCATCTAGGTCTGTATTTTCTTACATTAGTCTTTCTTCATACAGTAAGCATGGCAACAATCTGTTGATGTGTGATTAAAGCAAAAATGGCAAAGTCTTGGGCGCTGTTGTCCATCAAAGCTCCCCAAAGTGTTGCCCTATGCAATGTCCTTCGCCATTGCAGCCCGTTTCGCGACTGCCGGCTGAGGCAATCTAACTTTTTGTACATATTTTGGGGTCTAAATGACTAATATGTACAAATAGGGCCCATGTTTAAAAATACCGGAATTACCCTTTAAATTCCACTGCATGAAATAGCAAGTAGCTTCATAGAAAATCAAATCAAAAAACATCAGCAGTTTCTCTAGAACTATTGAGGATCTAGTTTAATCGTCCCAGGACACAACCAAACAAACAACAGTGAAACACAAAGGTTTTTTCATTACTCAGCCTTCCTTGCGGCTGTCGTGTGCATAGATTGCACTGTGTTTTCATACAAATATTGAAAGTTCATCCTGGAATGTCAGCCTTATGTACATGGTATGACCGACAGACAGTTGTATGACGTTTGGATCTACGTCATCAGTGCATGTTAGACTAAAGGCCAGGGCTTTGGTATTGAGTTAATCATTAGATTTGTCTCCACATGGTATCTTTATCTTATGAACTTAGGTACTTGTATAACAGTTCAGTTTTGCAGAGGGTGTGTTTGCGTCTGTGTGCATGTGCGTGTGTGTACTATTTCTGTGATGCCAGGGAATAATGCTGATTGTCTGACAATATATAGGCTCCATTATGGTGCTGAGAATTAAACATAAACATACATTTAACACATTTTAAAGATTTTTATTAAAAAATATTCAAAACATTTTCAAAAATATTTTCTAAAGGAACAAATATTTTAAAAATACACCAATATTACAGTTGAAATAACACATCAAAGCCCTGAGTGAGTTTGCTTTTTCTCTTTACAATGAGGTTTAATAAAACAACTGCAAGGAAACATTCACTTGTTAGACTCCTGTCATGTTCCAGGATTCTGAACCACTTTGACAAATTCAAAACACGAGAGCACACTGAGTATGTTGGATGGTGTTTTCACTTAGCGCCACACAGTGTTCAGAACTGTCATAATTCAGAAGCACAAAGTGTCCAAATGGTACCAAAAGCAGTTGTTCGTTGATCTCTAAGGCTGGATAATGAAGCACCGGAGGAAAAGTTTTGTCATCAGGAGGAGACCGTTGTACACTCCCGTTTCGTTAGTCTCTACGTTACTCTGAGTGCTGAGCTCACAAGCTCTTTTTGTTCTGCAGGCTCAGAGCTCCGTTGACACAGTACGGGATGATACTGACGGTGGCCAGGGGCACAGTGGCGCTCTTACAGAAGGACAGCAGGTAGAAGAGGGCAGCGGTGTGCGTGGGCGGCTTGAAGGAGTCAAACAAGTGCAGCAGGAGCAGAGAGCTGATGACGCACCCCGTCTTGACCCAGGCGCTGCTGCTCTTCTTGGTCTCTGTGTAGAGGGGTGAGTGCAGGCCCAGGCCCAGGCCGAACAGGGTGCCCATGTTGCGCAGGAGACTGGCGAAGGGGGTGGTGTCCAGGTGGACCCACTCGGCCCTCACACACCACTTCTGGGCTTTCTCCAGGGTCCACAGCAGGTCCACGCCCAGAGACTTCAGCAGCAGGTAGAAGACAACCGCGAAGGAGGTTAAGAAGAGAGTGGTGTAGAAGTAATTCTTCATGCTGGCACTGTAGATCCACTGGGTCCTGTTGAAGGCCTCGGCCACGATCATACCTAGGATTGATCGGAAAGCTCAGGTCAGCATCATGTAACACATATCATACAGTATAATAGAAGAAGCTATTGAATGAGCTATTCCTAATGAGGCATGCAATCGCCCAATCAAATGCTTAGAAGTGTCCATGCTGACCTGTGATAACACCAGCAATGACCTGGTGGGGAAAGTGAGCAGCGATGAAGACCCTGGAGAGACAGACACACACCTGGACTCCCCAGAACACGGTCCACAGAACGGCCTTCAGATACCTGTCAAAACACAGATTCAGAGAACTTTGAAAATGTTTTTGACATGGTTTCACCCTGTCTTTGAAAAGACCAAACTCAGTTACTTATCAGAGTAGTTCTAGGTGCCTGCACGTCAAAACAACTCGTGTGCGGTTTTGTCAATAATCAACCACAGCAGTGAAGAGATAGGGTGTCTAAGGCGATAACCACTGGATCGAGGAAAAGTGGTAAACAACACCAAATATCAAGGCGGACAAGAGAAAAAAACGTAGGTTCTCTAGAGTTGCTGACATGGGATTGACGACTCACCAGCCCTTGTTGGTGGATTGTTTGTTGCCGTGTTTCTTCTTGCTGGTTGTGATGGCCAGGATGGAGGTCACCAGGGTGTAGTAGACGCCTGCTGCTCCCATAGCGTGGCCAGAGGGGCTGCCTGCAGAACAACAAACAGAAAAGGCTGGATATCAGCATTTGGTTCGCCCAACTAGAACTTTACCTCCAAATAAGTAATAATAATAATAATGGAGGCAAAATTTGATTCGATTCATTCATTTGTTGTTATTTAATAATTTAGATAAATAAATAAATAATAATTGAGAGTGTTCAATTGAGCTTAGTAGTTGAAGTGTCTGCAAAGAATTTAAAATCTTTATTTTGCCAGAGTCTGACCTGAACTTCATGAAAATAATCAAAATTGTCATCATCTTCATCATCATCCTCCTATGGTATCCTCATTTTCTTAATACTGTTTTAGGCATATGGTAACCGTGTCATGTATATAACTATATAATGAGAAAACATGGTAGGTGAGTTTAGACGAAACAAGTGCATGTACAGTGACAGTTCTTACCTGGCCCAGTCTCACAGGTCATGGGGTACTGCTCAATGTGAGGAGCGACAGTGTTGGCATAGTAAGCTGCCTCGTGAACCCACCAGTAAGGCCTCTCCCCAAACAGAATCCTTTAGAAAACGGCAGAAACACGCGCTGGTTTATAGTTTCAAGAATAAATTGTTATGGATAGCCAAAGTCACACTTCTTATGTGTTCTCCAAATGTCTAGCTGACACCCACAATTCTTGAGATAGAAGCTTCATCCCTGACCCAAGCTCTTTGAGGAATCATAGTTATGACTAAAGTGTCCGATGAGGACTAGGATATACTTTGACTCACCATTTGAATACCAAGTTAAGCCAGTCTCCGATCACAGCCACCCAGATGAGCTTTATGCCCACCGACGCCCGCAGGTGAAACCAAAGGGGGAAGAAGATGAAGAAGGTGTTCCTAAGATCTGCTGCCCAGGAGACCCAGAGAAACAGGCCCTGGGTGTCCTTATAGTTGGTCTGGAGGTAGTGGGTGGTGCTCACACCAAAGCCCTGCATGGCATCCATTATAGCGTTAATCATCTTAGCACTGCTCCCAATGGGGATTCTCAGTGTTAAGTGTTGTGTCAGTGAGAGAGAAGAGCAGACTACTGCTATGTGTGAGACTGCCGGTTGTTTATATACCAGAAGGACCCACAGCCCAAACGCATGCTCATGCCGATCTTTGGACCTTGCACATGTGTAATAAAACACTGGGAGTCAGGGGAGTTTGGGATGTGTGTGCTGTGACTGAGAGAGAGCACACAAACAAGTTGAAAAGACAGCAGGAAAACAAAACGTCAATCGGTGTCTTTCTCACTGAAGTAGCACAGTTAATTGACCATTAACTACAATTCAGCACTGTGCCCAAAATTAAACCAATCACATATAGGCAGTACAATAACACTAAGGTGCATTCTCTGTCTTCACTGAACGGCAAAGTACAGTAATTTGGTACACTACTGTATTTTTAGATTTTTTATTTTTTATTTTTTTTAAATCGGCTTTGGCCTTAAGCCGACGAAACATAAGCTATACATTGTTGTGACTTTCACAGAGAATTATTTTGGGCTAAAACTCACCTCAGGGAGAGTTTTTTTGTTTCACATCAAATATCAAACCCATTGAAGGTTCGATTGTGAAACCAAACACAGTCTTCAGGTAATAATCTATCAGTTATGTAATACATTTTTGATGATTTGGTGAAAACTCCTCACTGGTCAGAATCCTGGAGTAATTCATATGTGGGTTACATAAGGGGTCAATGATTACATGATTGATGGGGCGATAGCTGGTGATATAACACTGTAACATGGTTACAGGTCATGGACAAGACACTCATCTGTATGGCGAATAGGTTTGGCAGAGTAATCCGCACAGATGATCTTGTTTTGAGGGATCTGGCCACTTGTTAATATTTCTTACAGTAGGCCAGGTGCTCCTTTCATTCCAACAAACCATCCATGAGACACAGAGGCTAAATTGCGAACCTAGATGGAATAATGATTTTCAAAAGTAACCAGCTTGGACAGACGTCACTGATGACTTTTCATTGACCAGAAAAGGATTCCTGGAAATCTGTAATCTGTTGGAGGGGCAGTGGCTGAAATTATGGTTTTTAACAGAAGGGGCGTCAGGGGTGTAAAGGTTAAGGAACCTGTCTGCACTGTCCCAAAGGCAAACAATTCTCTAGAACTTGAGTAAAGTCCAGTGGGGATCACACACACAGACCAGAGGGGACTGCCTTAGAGAGCCTGGCAGCACGTTGGTTGACAGCCCTCTACCCCAGAAAAAAGACCAACCAACCCCCAGCAAGATTCCCACCCCAGATTCAGCGCATCATCCCTGGGGAGAGGATTTCACATTGGGGATATCATGGATCTTCTCCACAGTTGGGGGGTTGAGTTAACAGTCCATCTGCAAACCAAGTACAGCAGGTATGAGGGCTGGTTCAGCCTGGCGTCCATGGTGGCTGATCTGCACACCGCATTCTTCTGGTTCTTCCCCATCTGGTTCCACCTGCGGAGGGGCACAGCGCTGAGGCTCATCTGGGTGGCTGTCATTGGAGACTGGCTCAACTTGGTTCTGAAATGGTAATCTTTGTTATGCTCCTCTACTCTTTTGCCAGGTTTATATTTCGGACTGCAGCGTGCCAAGCGCAATTAATGGAACCTTGTTCATCGACACATCAATTTTATAATGTTTATGTTTGAAACAGTTTGTGATGTGTTTCAAAAAGAGAGAAAACAATGGTATTTTTAGTGGTTCTGTCTGTCCATGGCAGGGTTCTTTTTGGGGAGAGGCCGTATTGGTGGGTTCACGAGACCCAGTTCTACAAGGCAGGCCCAGCTCCATCTCTGCAGCAATTCCCCATCACATGTGAGACTGGACCAGGTATTGTTCATGGCAGACAGTTTTAGAAGGTTCAGTATCTTTCTTTTAAGAATTGTTTGATGTTGTCTGTCACTATAGAATAATGGGATTTCCTCCAAAAGTGCAATGCATTGGATATCCCTAAATGGCAAACTTCACATTTATAACTGAAGGCAAACATAAGCAAACGATGTATTCAAAAAAACTTCAAGGGACAATTTACCAAGGTCTACTAACATAGTCTGGTTATCATTACTATCAAAATCCCAGATATTATCTTTAGTATTTGGCACACACCCTTCTTTGATTGAATATGATGAACCCACATATGATAATGGGGTATAAACTCCAGTACCTTTTGTGTTGATTTTATTAAGCAGGTTAATCTGTAGTAGTCTTACTAGTAGATTAATGCAGTTAAGATTGTACAGTGTCTCATGTTTGCCAAATTGAGTTAATTGCAATTACTCCAGTTTGCTTATGTGTGTATGTTTGCGATGCGTGTGTGCATGCCTGTGTTGATTTGTGCTTTCAGTTTGTCAAACTAGAACAACCTGCACAGGAAAGAGTAATTTGTGGTTGAGTACTTACAGATGGAAGCAATGATTGGTGCAAAAGGGTTGCCAAGAAACATAATCCTTGTTATTCCTTGTCATCTAACCCTTGTACTTAAATTATTAGTTTTGTTTTGTCATAATATACGCATGGCTCCATTTTCACTGGGTAGCTTGTGATTTAACTTGGAGTAGAGTTAGAAAACTCTTGGCATTTGTCAAAAGTGTAGTTTGATATAAATGTTCTACAACTTTTACACTAAAATAGGTTTTTAAAACCAGCACAAATCTGTATATCAAACAATGTGACCTTCATCAGAAGATGTGTACAGTTCATGAAGCGTACTGTTCCTTGCAGGAAGCCCTTCGGGTCATGCAATGGGTGCTGCTGGGGTGTGGTATGTGATGGTAACAGCGCTACTCTCTATTGCAACAGAGAAACGGTGCCCTCCTCTACTATACAGGTGGGTCTATGGCAACAAACTTGTTTCGTGAGACCCAAAACTTGTGACCCCTAAAAGGATTTTGCAGGCTCCCATTTAAAAATCTCAATTGTAGGATGACAGTGCCTTCCAAGAATGGACTGTAACTATTGTTGTTCTTTTTAAAGGTTTTTGACAAACTCCTTTGAAATGCATTGAGTTTGTCTATTGTAAACTAAGAGAGCTGCATGTATTAACAAACAATGGTTACAGTTTGTTCTTGGGAGTCGCTGTTATCTTGGAACTAAGATTTTTAATATGAAATTGTTCTGTTTTTAGACACCATGGGCACCATGACGCCGGCTTGCACTAGGGGCCCATCTGGGGCCATCTGATCCTTGGGGCCCCATGAGCTGCTGCCCAGGGCTGTTCGGTAATCTATCCCTGATCGCTCCTCTCTCAGATTCTTGCAGACAGGGCTATGGACGCTGATGGGTCTGGTAGAACTGTTGGTCTGCACGTCCAGGATCTACATGGCTGCCCACTTCCCACACCAGGTCATCGCTGGAGTCATCACAGGTTAGTTCACCTGGGAAGAACAGATTGATACCTGAATTTAATTTGACAATAATAAAGGAAGGTATGTGAAGATTTGGGTTTTTTTTGGCAACCATTTCCGCACTATTTCCATAAGATAACATTTTGATTCTGTTTGGGGAAGACAATTTTGCACTTTCCTGTGAAGTACTAGTCACGGGCTAGTGGACAGGTAAAATCTCCAGCTAAGAGCAAATAGTTCCCACTGGAGTTAGGCTTACACATCATTTAAACCAATTATGGACGATATAATACAGCAAAAAACAAATATATTATGTTAGAGTAAATTAAGATAAAGATTCTTTACTTATCTGACCGGGAAGCCTTATTTTCTCGAATGGGATTTGGTGGAGGGATTGCTATGGGAGCTATAGTCATGGCCACTGCTTGATGGACCCTGTTGTCTGTCTTTTTTACAGGTATAATAGTGGCTGAGGTTGTCTCCAAGGTGCAGTGGATCTACAGTGCCAGCATGAAGAAGTACTTCTACACCACTCTCTTCTTAACCTCCTTCGCTGTTGTCTTCTACCTGCTGCTGAAGGCTCTGGGTGTGGACCTGCTGTGGACCCTGGAGAAAGCCCAGAAGTGGTGTGTGAAGGCAGAGTGGGTCCACCTGGACACCACCCCCTTCGCCAGCCTCCTGCGTAACATGGGCACCCTGTTCGGCCTGGGCCTGGGCCTGCACTCACCCCTCTACACCGAGACCAAGAACAGCAGAAGTGCTCCTTTCAAGATGGGATGTATTGTTGTTTCCTTATTGCTACTGCAGCTGTTGGATGGGATGACGTTTTCTTCTGAAAATGCGCTTTTCTATTTCCTGTCCTTCAATAAGAGTGCAGTTGCAATTTTAATCCCAACTACTTTGGTGCCTGGGGCTCTCTGCCAGATCGGCCTGGGAAAGAGAGATGATAAGAACTTGTGATTTAGAGGTGGACCTGGGTTAATTATCAAATTAATTCCCTATATTTAGCTGGAGCACTTTTTTTTAATACTGTGACACTAGGACATTTGCACTTTTGGGACAATGTGGTTGAGGTTATTGTAGTTTATATTAATCAATTCCTAAAACTGAGTGAATTGGCTGAGGTCTGTTTACTGATACATCCTAGTAGATGAAGCCATCTTGTCCCCTCTAAATATCAAATTAAGGTTATTTTTTTTGTCTGTATTTTGATTGCTGTTTTTGTTTTAAGACTTCTCAAGAAAAAAAACCTTTGATATATCAATGATGGTCTGTACATATTGCTGGTGTGGTCCTTCAATAGCAACAACAGTGTAAAGGCTGCCTATCATGGTCTGAACCTTGTTGCCTTTATAACTAAAAGCTAGAGCAGCCATATCCTGTAAGGTACCAGTAAGATGTCTGATTTACCAGTTTGGTGTTACTGTTCATGATGAATTCTTACTAATCTTTGCAGTATTCTTGCTATTCTTGTCAAAGAGATTAATACTGTTTGAATGGGCTCAGATCTGGTAATTGACAAAAAAAATTCTTGAAAAAATGATTGTTGGGAACCCAGGAAGCAAAACTTTTTCTACTCAATGATGTCGTCATGATGGAAGGAAAACTGTTCATGTTTTAAATAAAGATACGTTTTTATTGACATTGGCTTGATTTTTGAGGTATCATGTTGTCCTATTCATTTTCTCAGAATGTCTCAGAATGATACTGATTAATTCTCTGGCAGGGAAAACCATTAAATATTAACTAGAGCATGCTCCCTCCACTCTGCAGTTTGACACAGCGACACTGTCTTTCACCATAGCCACTGAGCTTTCAAAAGAGACATGGCAGGTCAAGGGGCAGAGCGTGGTGCAGATGACACGTGTGTCCTTTAAGGGTTCAAACCAGATAGTCATAAGGAAACATTTCAAATGAGCATTCAGCAGGATTGGAGACGTCGCTTACAAATAGACACACCTCTGCAAATCAATTAGATCATTCATATATTTGCACCAGTCCACCATTACCCCTGGTGTTTATGATGGACTGGTGCAATTGTGTGTCATCTACAGTCAGTGAGGTAGTGGTAAATAAAAAAAGTGGGCAATCTATGACTTCGAGTTGGAGATCATTATAAGGTAAACAACCCCCAACATAAACAAAAATCAATAATATTTTCAGAAGAATATTAAATTATACCTTTTTCCCCCTCAAATAAACCCTTCATATAACTTAAATTTGTTTCATGCTACAAACTATGATGTATGCATCCTAATCATTTATGTCAGCCCAACAGGTGGGTAAAAAATTAAATTGTGGCTAAACTGAATTAGGTTTAGGTGAGTTCACCCTCCACAACTAGAGTGTTGTGGATTGTGAGGGATGTGCAAAATCCTCCTGATGACATAACAGCTACGGCCTTGTGATATTTCCCACCAACAAATCCCAAATCACCTTTTTGACCATCTTATCTTTTAGGGCCCTCATAACGCTTTCTAGTGGTTATCTCATGATAGCGATATCTATATGGTGCTGCTGTATGTGGATTACACTGTAGGCTTGCATGAATGAGTGAAAAACTTGTTTACAACACAGCCAGCTCAAATCTGTTTTTCCCACTCATGTACAGATCTGATCTCATTACTGTCTAATTAGGGGGGGGAAAGAGAAAGGGTGCAAATGTTACTTCATGCATAGAGAAGTTTCTTCTTCCTCTTTTGGATTTTCTTGACCTTATGCCAAAAAGGGAAACAGCTGTTAAGAGTATATTCACTGATACATATAATCAGTTTATACATGCCAGAGTGACACCTACAGGTCAACAGAGAAAGCTTTCTATGTAATCGTTCCATCAAGCGTAAAAAAACAACTGTATTTCTTGACTTGAATAAAATAAGTGTAAAAACCATGTATGAAAATCAAACCATAAATAGTGGGTCTGAAAAGTCTGAAATTAGCCCCATGATCAAATAAGCAACAAAAAAAAACAAAAACATGCAAACACGTAAAACATAAAACATGCATTCAAAATCTCTTATCAAAGTGTTTTATTCAGCAGAACCAATCCCTTAAAACATAAGAGATGCTTTGGTGAATTATGGACTTTCTTTGAGAACCAAGAAGCCTGTGGATCTAAAACTATTTGGCATACAATATGTAATATTCATGTATTACTACTATAAAATGTGTATAACATTACTAAGAGCGCTCTTGTTGTTAAGCCTTTGAATGACCAGCCTTGTGATGCAATATGAGCCTCAAGGCTAAAAACAGATAAAAAAAGAAAACATTCACTGACGCAGTGGGCATAAAAACACAAAACAGAGCTATAAATGACACCATTTCACAAAAGATCCAAGGACAAAATGTTTTTAATTAAATTTAAAAAATACATAGCGCTTTTTGTCTAGGACCTATCCCTCCGTTTATCGAGAGATTAATAATTATGTCTTCAAAGGGTTTAAAACAAGGACAATATTGTACAATTAAAACAAAACAGATGATGTGCGTGACTTCTATCTACTGAGGCAATGGTTCGTACTGGGCTGTCTTGATTGCATTTGAGTGGGTGAACGTCTAGCACTACTCCTTCGGACCAGAGCCGGGCTAGCTGGTCAGCAGGGCAGGGAGACTGTGGCAAGGGATGGAAGGTGGAGGCTGAGGTGGCTGGATGAGCATCAGTATAATGCGTCGGTATTACTGCTTCGAGGCCTCTTGATCTTCTCAATGTTTTTCAGGATCATGTCATGTAACGTTACCTGCAAAGAAACCACACATCATGTTAGAAGAGAAAACTAGATTTTGTATTGCTCTTGGAAGTATGACCAAGCAGCAAATACTACAATAGGAAAACTTTGATAGACTTAGACAATAACATACAATTCACATGACGTATGGTGAATGGAATTTTACTAATTACATAAATAAAGACTGTGACATACGTATTGATTTCTGAGCTCAGAAACTATGATCTTCAGACTGATGTATTCCTTCTCATCAATCTCAGTTACTGTACGTCGATAGTCCTCCTATTAAAAATAAGTTAAGAGTATCAGTGTCATACATTCCATACTACATCTTCATTGAAAGATATCAGTCAGCCAACACTTCCAGTATATACAAACATCTACACACTTTCAGATTTAATACTTTGGTGTCTTTGAGGCCTGAGATTACAACTGATTTAAAATGACTGAATGACTTAAATGATTTTACTCATTTGTGACAATGTATTAAAATGGAAAGCTAAAAGACATTGGTTGCATAAGTGGATGCATAAGTCCCTCCCAACATCTGGATTTAGTAAACTGACATACACTATGAAAGACAAAACCGTCTGCAAAATCCTAGTTTCAATTGATCTAAGAATCACCTCAATTGTTGTCAGGTGAAAGAAAAAAGAAGCTTTGTGTACGCGATTAGTTAAACCTTAATAATTACAACCACCAATTATAAGGCATGTGCGGACTTAAACAACAAAGGTTGTCTGGTTTTCCAATTTTAGTACATTGTGAAAAATGAGTAACCTTTTGTTTTTACCTTGAATTTGCTGACTACTACATCCAAATGAAAGTGAATAAACTGATTCAATGAGTTTTCATTTCAGGCCTCAAGGCAAAATGAAAACTAGATCATTTAAAAACTTTAGATATCTACTGTCTATCTTCTGCATGCAGAACATTTGATATTCACTTACCACATGTGGGTATTTTGCTATTTTAGACACCAGCTTTGCTCTTGTGATGTAGTATCTAGAAGAAGAAAGGCAACATTTTGTCTCACTGGTAAATCTGTCAGTTTTACTAGATACTTCGGCCAGTAGCCAACCTGTTAGAGCAGTCTTGTATATTCTAAAAACTGCTTTAGCAGCTAAGAAATTGATTTGACTGAGGATATTCTGAATCCACTCGCCAATGTAGCCAGTTGAAGCCAGCTTATTTTCATGCTTTGCTCCCTGTTATGTACAATGTGGTTAGGACTAGTACAAACCTTGATATCTGGTCGAGGTAAGATGCCGCCTCCCCTTCAACTGTTCTGAGTTCAGCTACTGTCTCCTCCTGGATCGACACTCCAAAGTTGTTGCCGTCCTCTATTCTGGGGATAAGCAGCTGGACCCACATTTTGACCTGCGGAAGAAAACAGATGCTAATAATGCTAGACCTGGGATGCCACCAGTAAACGACACCAACAGTTAAGAGTTGAGAGAGCATTACTTGTTTATTTTCCCTGCACAGATTTTCAAGGGATTTGAACCAGTGACCTTCTGGTTGCATGCCCGCTTACAACTACTGCCACCCCAAAAATGAATAACTCATGAAAGTTACATTTTATCAGAATTGTTCTCCTCATGAACCTCAAAGATTCCTTTCATCCCTCAATTTATTTTCAATAATTCCTGATTAGTCTTACACAAATTTGCAAACCCTTTCTCAAACTTTTTCACCCCCATTTATGAAGCATTACGGTTGCCAAACACAAAGCCATACAAACATAATTACAACCTGCGAACTAAATCACTAGTTTGAGAGTCTAGTCCCTTGAATAGCATGTGAGACAACTGACCAGGCATTACTTACTGTGTTACATTTTTCTATGAGTGTCCTGATCTCTGGTTTGACCTTTTCAATAAGATCAACAAGCTTAGCATTGCTCTTCATCATTCCACCAGGCATGACAAAGACCTTGGTGCCAGTCACTGGATGCAAGGGGAAGGATAAAGACAGGGCAGGAATGACGGGGACACATTTTCAACATTAGTCCAGACAGAGCAGTAAAAAATGTCCCTTTTCTTGTAAGCTCTAAACATAAGGAGACCAACATTCCCATTCAAATCAATATTATTGAACTTGTGTTCAGTGTTTGTTGTATGAGACTCAGAGCTGTGCTATAACATAAAGGTCATCATTTGGCTGAACATTCAAATGACATTAATTTTGAATATTCTACTCAGGCAGCGTTCAGAGGCAATGAAACAATGTCATCTCTGGTGTACCGAAGAAGAATGTCAATACTAACCAGTCCAATTGTGTGGCGAGACACTATGGATCTTAAATCTACTTCACCTTCTTATGGGCCTTCTACTCACCCTTGTCCTCCCCAGCTCCATCCTCAAGCTTTCGCTTTTTGGCATTTTGCTATCAACCAGATAAAATGTGATTAGGCTACATATCACACCACTACACTATTTTATAGTTATAATGGTAAGCATTAACTATTGAGTATTAAATTCAAGTTGCAGTTGGAGGCTCACCGCTTCTAGTCCGTCGTGCAGGTTTGAGAGCAAAATAGGGTCTGGCACAGTCAGGTTTATCTCAGAGTGTATCTCTTTCAGTTCACTGATGTTTATGATGGGATCCTGAAATACAACAAGGATACCTTTTTGCTATGTCCCAAATATGGATCGTGACAAAGTGTCTATACTGAGATGCACACACATCTACAGCTATACTATTTGCATTTAAGTGAGTGAATGTGCCACATACCTTAAGGAAATGGTCAAGTTCCAATAACTTCTTTGGGAAAAAATTTGCAACTAGATCCTCTGCCTGGAAGAGACACAAGCTTTGAGTAAAATCTTGCTTTATTTATCTGACAATATTCCGATAGCTGTGTGTAGCTACGTTCATAGTCCATGGTTATATGGAATTGACACTCACTTCTCCAGTGATCCGTTCCCTGAAAGCATCAACCTGCAAAAATAAGGACAAAAAGTCAACACAATATTAGAACGAATGATAGTTTAATCGCGTGTTATGTGACATATCCCCATGCTGTTAGCTCGCTTATAAAAACTGTTAAAACGCTAGGTAATGCCGGTGTGGCAAAGCAAGCCGGTTAAGGTTGGCTAACTTGATAAGGCCCTGTTTTTTGCACGCGGTCTGTCAAAGCATGTCCCACGTATTTATCCGTACAGCCTAATAAGATTTCATTCATTCCTTGTAAAGATTAACTTATCGGTGCTACAGCACCTGTAAGACGGATTGACAGGTTTGTTCTAACGGGCGGGAAACAAGCTGGCTAGCTACCGATAGCTGGTATTAGCTTGGCCTTATCTGATCCATCACATCATGATAGAAAATGTGGCTAACTTCCTAGCAAGCGAATGGCAACAACATGCCGTATAACCTTAAATAAGGAGGTTAACAGTTAAGTTTTACCTTGGTTTTGATTTCATTATCCACCTTGAGGAGTGAAGACATCTTATGTAATCAAATAGGGAAGAACGATTGTCCCAACAGCATTAAATTCAGTTCTAAACGTGTGGCTTTTCACTGCTGTCAGCCACACTTTGTGAGCTTAAAGATGACGAAGTCAATGTGCGACAAAATGACAATTGAGTGCGCATGCGCCAAGAAAGAGAAAGAAAAAAAAGAAAAAAACACGCGTCATCGTATTTTTCTAGACGCAGCTGACGATGTAAACAAGAGAAGGCAGTCGAGGGCAATAGGGATCAAATTGTCCATTGTCACCGCAAATGCTGACCCTTACATTGGCATAAAAGGCTGATATGGGGCTCCCTGTGACTATTAAAGTCAATTTCCGGGGTAATGTGAAAAGATTCCTGGCTCAAGATTTGGACAAATTGGAATGGGAATCGGTGGAAGCCTGGGTAAGCGGCTAACGTTAACGTTAGCAGAGCCAGTTGGCTAAACGCTGGCGCAGTTTGGTAAAAAGAAGGCCCAGCCTTGGCCTAGCCACATAAACAATGGACACTTGAAGGACAGTCGCCACTCTTGCGACAAATGTACATAAGTGATAATTTGCAAGCCAACTATCATGCTACATTTGCACTAAACACATAGAAAAATGGAATCTGCGCAGTCTGCTATGTTGCATCTTTAGATACAGAGGTATTTCTCAACGTGCCATCATTTTCAGTTTCATAACCCGTGTAAGTAAAAGTTTTGATTTTATAAGATAATGTTTGTATGTTTCTGATCTGTCACGTCTTTGCAATTCATTTCAGATTAAAGCATCATTCGGGATCAATCACTTTCAAGTTAAATACTTTGATGAGGACAATGAAGAGGTAAGGCCATAGTTTGTACATATGTGTGCACTGCCACGGTATGCTGCTCTCTGATTCGTAGAGGTGACACTGTCAGGTGCATAACTGATTGCCTTTTCACTGACTTGCTATTCGAATGAATTGAGATACGCAAGTTTTTCTCTTTTTCAGATCTGCATAAACATTCAAGGTAAGCAAAACTGATTAGATTACTTTTCTTTCTTTACTGCATGGTGACAGCAATCTGCCTTTGAAGTAGAATATAAAGAAAACTAAAATGAATGGAGAGTAACGTGAGATAGAATACATCTAATGCCAGGTTCCATAATTACACAAAAAAATAAATGTTATTTTGATTCCCAGTTCATTATCCAAACAACAACTCACTGTCCTTTTTGTTTCATTTCAGAGGAATATGAAGAAGCCATCAAGGTATTGAGGAACTGCTTGATTTCTCTTATCTCAAGAATAGAAAATAATACCACTTTAATATCCAGCTAGGTTGGATTTTAACAACATAAAACATCAGTTACTATCATTACTGACGGATAAGTACAGAGACATGCAAAACATAGCATCCAACTCTTACTTAGTAAACATTGTAATGGCAGAACAATGTATGCTCAGACAACCTTCTGATGAATGACAGTAGAAAGGAACAAAACAAACTGTGACTGAATAATGTTTCCACTGTTTTGTGTTGATCTCCAATGGTATGTGTGTCATGTTAATTTTCCACATACAGAGTGCAGAGAAGCAGGGGAACCAGTTGCACATGAATGTTTACAAGATGAAGGGGCAGGCCTGCGGTGGCCCACTCAAGACGGAGGTGAAGGAGCTGAAGGGGGACCTCCGACCGGCTCCTCCTTACCCCTCCAGAGTCAAGACTGTGGACAAAGGCACACAGGTCACCCCTGAGCGAGAAGCTGTAAGGAACACATGGATGGTGTCATTTTAAAATTTGTATATATATATATATATACAGTGTTTCCTCTGCAGTTTTTTTGGTTGCAGTAAATCTTAGTGCTGGAACCGGGTCTTCAACATATTTTCACAATCATTTTCAGTAGGTGTTGAGTTTTAGAGGCTCCTGTGTCATGATTTATGAAATGATTATGTGACACCTGGGTAAAGTCATATTTAAATAAATGCCATACATTTGACAAATAATGCAGAGTTCAATTCGTCTTACAGCCACCTTTGAGAATACACTAGTGGAATCAAGATCACCTCAAATATTTGAGCTTAATATAGTTATGGTTAAGGTCTAATGTATTGTCAGTATTTTCGTTCTTTGATTTCTTCCATTTTTATACAGGTGACTGTGAAGGACAGCAAGGGGAACAAAGCAGAAGATGAGCCCCCTCCTGTCTGGTTCAGATCATACATGGAGAAGGTAAGGATTTATTGAGAAATGCACACGTTGCAATTTTATTAAGAAATTTTCATTACAGATATAATACTAATAATGATAATATGCAGTTGGACCTTTTTTGTTAATTCACAAGTACCAGCGTTAATCAAACTCCTTTCTTCTAGTTCAAAGATGAGGTGGTGAAAGAGGTCGTGGAAAGGATGTGCAATGACTTTTCCGGCCAGTGTTGCACCCATAAATCCCCCGATGAGCCCCCTGAGGCCACTGGAGCTGGTGGCGGTGCCATGGGGCCCAAGCCTGGCCCCTCCACCTCTCACGGGTCCCTTGGCTACACCCCCAACTGCAGCAACTGCAACAAACTCACCTCTGAAGGGGCCTACAAATGCAGGTAGGCCTAAACCCCGGTATCTATCATATAAATCATATAGATAAAGTATTTTAAATAAAAGAGGTACGTCTGAAAGTGTCCTAATGTAGTTTGATCAATTTAAAATAAATATTACATTTCATAAAAAGGTAAATGTTTTTTTTGTTTCCAAAAGGTCAAATTTTTATGAACTTCATGCCTTCATTGAATTTTTTTCTTTGTTTCTCATTGTCCCTTTATTCTTACATATTCTATAAGCAGTTTAATGAGACTCTAAATGCTTTTTGACATTCTAATCATACATTTTCAACTGTTCTTGTTGGTCTTTTTCCTTGCCAGCGTATGCCCGTCCTGCATTCTGTGTGAGATGTGCAGGCGTAGCCATGACCCCAGCCACAACCTCGTGAGAACCAAGACACCTCTCTCCATCCCTGAGCATGGAATGTCTGGAGAATTAAGGTGAATCTGCCAGATTAAGAAAACAAGTACTCGTTTCCTCTTTAACTTCAATTTCAAATCATATTCTGACATGTTTAATGCTTACATTGTTGAATTTAATTCTCTAACAATGCTAGCCAGGCATCGTAGAGGAACACTAGCCTGTTTTGCTATCCCTGGCTAATACGCAGTAATGGAGGAAAACATGAATTAAGATAGAAACAAAACATTGCTAAGTCGATATTTAAGCAGCTAGTTTACTGCAGTTGATTAATCATGCTTGCTAATGTGCACTTTTCTTTGGAAAATGAATTAAAACAGATGTGATTCTATTTCAAACCAGGTTCCCAAGGAGAGGAGACAGGACAGTGCGCAAGGCTGAGCGACAACGCCTCAAAGCTGAAAGGAGGCAGCTTAGAGCTGAAGTTAAGGAAATCAAGAAGAAACTGAGACTGGAGAAGAGAGGGCTGCAATGGAGTGGGCCCTCTACCTCCGGCAGAACCAACCCGACAAACATGGCCTCTGCCTCCACCCAGGTCCCAGCCCTGCCCCCCGCAGCTGCCTCAGAAACATCCTCAGGTCCAGCCCCAGCCCAAGGTCCCATCCCTGCCCCGGTCCCCGACCCCCAGGCCTCCAGTCCAGAGTAAGCGCCACCTCGGAAGGGCGTCCGACAGTGCTGGGTGCTTCTAGGCCCAGCATGGATGCAAAAAGTCTTTTTTTCAAGAAAAAAAAATCAAAATATGCCATCTTTGTTATCTAGTCTGTATGAGTGTATCGCTGGCTGCTCTGGTGGTGGAAAATGCTGGAACTACCTCACAATGTGAAAACTGCTGCTGCTGCTTCATAGATTTTCTAAGAAAAAAAATTGCTTTTGAGCTGCAAAAAAATCTGGGGTCCTGCTTTTTTGATTCGTAGAGAACAAAAGAGATTGGTCTTATAAGAAACCAGGGCTATTTTCAACAATGCTCTGTACACTTGAAACTAGGGGTCCCGGGGTCTCGCACACCTCCTTGGTGCCCACTATGGCTGCCTTGTTTCTGGATGAAAATCTGCCCGACGGCACCCGTCTGGAGCCTGGTACCAAGTTCATCAAATACTGGAAGATGAGGAACTCGGGCACAATCAGCTGGACCTCAGAGACTAAGGTACCCCCCTGAAAGGACAGTCTTTCTGCCCCTCCGTTTCACCTCCACTCTGAGTCCCTACTCAGCTCATTGCCTACTTCCTACCTATCCCAAATGCATCGACTAACACCAGCTTATATTTCTTACTCAGCCTAATACATTTATTGCCTTTTATGCCTGAGCTGTTCATGGTTTCGGTTTAATCAGTGTTTTGGTTTCAGTTTTTGTGTCTGTGTCATTGTTTATGTCTGTGTGTTCCTCCCTTGAGTGTGTACATTTTCTGTTGTGTGACTTTGCTTGTGTCTGTGTTCCCTGGTGCATGTGTATTCCTATTTGTGTGGGTGTGTGTATGTGTGTGTATGTGTGTGTGTGCGTGTGTGTGCGTGTGTGTGCGTGTGCGTGTGTGTGCGTGTGTGTGCGTGTGTGTCCCCCAGCTGAAGTTCATGTGGGGCAACCTCAGCCTGGCGTCTGAAGAGAAGAGGGAGGTGCCAGTTCCCCTGCTGCAGCCCGGACAAGTGGGCGTGGTCAGTGTGGCATTTGTCGCCCCGGTAATGGAGGGGACTTATACCTCCCACTGGCGGCTGGCGCACTGCGGGGGTCAGTTTGGCCCGCGCGTCTGGTGCAGCATCATGGTTGACCAGAGCAAAAGACTGGCAAGTCTACTATCCATCATGTCACAATCCTATTGCTGCATGTTGATGCCATATCCTGTTCACTAAAGTTGGGATAAGCTCACATCCCAATTATTAGAAACTCAAATTAGATAGCAGGGTGTGGCGGACTAGGGGGGAGGGAGGGTGGTAGGTTCGGCTGGACTCAGCGGCTGCGGCCAATTAAAGCGGATTGCAGCCGGGCCTTTTTAACCTGTGTGTGTGTGTGTGGATGTGTGAGTGGGAGGGACGCGCCAGTGTGAGAGGCTGGCGGCGTGAATGCAGGAGCCGACTGGATTCCCCCTCCACGCCGGCTCCTTGGTCACGCCGCCAGCCTCCCACTCACACATCCACACACAGGTTAAAAAGGCCTGGCTGCAATCCGCTTTAATTGGCCGCAGCCGCTGAGTCCAGCCGAACCTACCACCCTCCCTCCCCCCAGTCCGCCACACAGGGATACACCAGTATTAGCTGGTATACCGAGATGTGTATACAGTACTTTTACTGTTTTTACAGTTCTGCAGTTCTGTTTCCATGGTAATAGACATGAACCTGCATCCAGAATTCTGTGTGCGTGTAAATTGACCACACTTTAGTTTCTCAATTTATTGATTGTATTATTAAGTCTATAGGGACATATAATACTCTTATAACTCTTAGTTATAATACAATACAAATATTTTAAACTTTAAAATACCACTTGTCCAATGTATGGACTTTTTGTTTATGTAATCAAAATATATCCTCAGACTGCCATCTTTGAATGAATGCTGTAATGATACTAACCATACCAATCTTGGTGTGCTTCAGAAGGAGGAGGTGAGGCCAGTGGAGGAGGAGGAGGAGGAGAGGTCCAGGGACAGTGGCACTGGTGTGGCTGTAGAACTCAGCCACAGAGACTACTACTTCCCCTCAGTCGACCTGCTGACTGCACAGGTACACACTTTGAAAGCATTCAACCACCACACTGGTTTCAATTACTACTTCTGTATTTCTTTAATTATTAGTTGTACATAGGCTGAACAACCAAACCCAGACAAAGGTAGATTTGAAAAAAACGTTACAAACATTTTAGCTAATGAAGTGTCTTTATTTTACATGCCACACATGTAATAATCTGTAGCAACACAACTGCAGAACACAAGAGAACATAAATGTGTTTTTTTTGCATGCATGTGCTCAGTGGATCAGCATCATTATATGCTCTTTCTACGCTGTTTTCTAGGATCTGCTGTCATTTGAGCTGCTGGAAATAAACATTGTGCAAGAGTTGGAGAAGGTTCCTAACAACACTCCAGTTGGTAAGCAATATAAATAAATAATGCTTTTAACTCTTAAGAATTTGATTTGACATGAGCTCTGACACAACTTTTAATATTAACGTTGAACATGAAAATGTGTTTGTTCTACCTCATTGGTAGATTTGACCCCCTGCATGTCCCCTCTGCCCCATGATGCACCAGCGTTGGAGAAGGCCGGCCCTTCACAGATAATAGAAGACACAGAGGTCAAAGGGGTCAAAACACTTTTTGGTAAGTGGAATGGTTGAGTACTGAGGTTGTACTAGGCGGCTTCCAGGTATGAACGTGTAGGAGGGCAGTCCTGGAAAAGGGCATGCAACTTCCCTGGAAGAATAAAAAAGGTCTTTGCTTTACTTTACATTGTGTATATACGTTAATTGTTCAGTTAAGGTTAGCTCAGGCTCCGCAGCACAACCTCTTTTCTGTTTGATGTCTGTAGTCACAGGAAACCTTGTATGGAAATGTTGCGCTAAATCATTTACATCTACGCCCTTCATGTTTGCTGTGTTGTGGCCAGGAGTGAAACCAAGACACCAGAGGGAGCTGTTGGAGCCTGCGACCCACGAGGAGGAGAGGGAGGAGGAGATCAGCGGAGCCCAGTTCCTCTGTGAGACGGTCATTCGCTCCCTCACCCTGGAGGAGGCCCCTGACCACAAGCCCCTGCGCAGGGCCCAGTACAGCAGCCACAAGCCACAGGGTGAGGGCCCCTCGTGTCCTCCTGAGTTTATACAGCAGTTGATTGTTAAAAATGAAACTACCATTTGGTTGTTTAATACAGTGATTGTTCTGAAAACCTTCCTGGGAACATCAAGTTATTCTATGCTATTCTTTTCAGAATTAACTGTAAATACTGTTTTGTCAAAGGTCTGCTTTATACTGAGGTACTCAACACCGATTTTCTTTTTCTTTTCTTCCTTTAAAGTGTTTTCTGCTGTTTCACGGGGACCTGGGTTTTGCTTTGAGAGAACAGTAGAGGTTGAGAAAACAGAGAGGGTTCCGGCAGCAAACGTGGAGGTCAATGCTATGAGAGTTGCCAGTTCAGCCCCACCTGCCTACCCAGGCCTCACCCAGATCACCCGACAAGAAGAGACCGGCCCAGGTTAGAGAACAAGCTATTTTGAAACCACGATTCCACTACTAGCTTCTCATTTTTTCATTATTCCCCTGTTTATGTTGTCCTGTCACATCCCTGGTCCCACATTTTGCAGTACTGAAGGACACAGCACCAGTGTTTTAGCTACACGTTGACAGACACTTTTACCTACAAGACCTTGACAAAAAAGTTGTTGAATACAGATATGTTGACAGATATTTCATAACACTTAGTGCTTGGTTTAGCTTATCTTTCATATAATGTTTCTGCTTATGAGGCTGTTGAAATATCTGGTTAGTTAATAGTTTATAATATCATATCTTTGATAGTAATGAATCTGTGGAGCCTCATCTGCAATATATGCCATGTTTTGATACTCATTTTCTTCTTTCGTTTCCATTTAGAAGTTCTTCTGGTGGTCCCAGACAATGAAAACCTGCATCTCAACACACCTAATATAAACGAGGAGGAAGAGGCGGTACTCTTGGCTGAGATGGAAGAGATGACGGATGAGCAAGAAGATGAGAAAGAGGAGGGTGGCGTCAAAGAAGAAGAGGACTGGGATGAGGTGAGCATGTTTTTATTTTTTTTATTTTGCGTTTTGTAGAAGGTTATGACAACCATTCATGTTATGGCTGCAGATTTCTTTGTGGAAGTGCAGAATAAATCACATGCACTGTTCATGCAACCTAGTAACCTGTAACATGTATTCTATGTGCATTGTATGTATTTGTAAGTGAGTTATCTACCACAAGCATAAATTCCAATAAACTGTTTACATTGCAATAAAGTACATAATCCTGATTCCTGAGTACAGCAAACTTGCCTCCTCTGTGTCTCAGGTTAGCAGTCAGGCCTCCTCGGTCTCCTCCTGCGACGATTACATCATTGTCCTCCCAGACTGCTTCGACACCAGCCGGCCACTGGGAGAGTCCATGTACAGCTCCGCCATGTCGCAGCCTGGCACCGCTGTAATCTCAGCCAGTCAAGAAGCTCAAGAGGAGAAGGAGGACGACCCACACTCCGAGCTGGGACGGGCAGCGCCGGCGAGAGAGAGGCGGGAGGGGACAGAGGCCGACACCGCGGTGGTTTCCTCTATGACCGCCTTGCTGCCACCTGTCCATCTCATCCATAGCAGTGTGAACCAGATGCTGTTTGCCTCCCAAACCCTGGACGCTGTGACCCTCACCCCTGAAGTGGTGCCACCACCGCCACTCCCTGACTCCCTGCTGCCTCCGCCTGCCCTCTACTCACCCAGGTCAGATGGGGTCAACTGCTGCATCAAGTGCTCTTCAAAAATACAAACCTATTATATTAGCTTTCATAAAACAAATGTCTACTAAGGTTTAACAGATATTTTATATTGCAAAGCGGACTGCCCATTTTTAAGCATTCGATGTTCATGTTTCAGGTCTGAGGCACTGTACCTGGCTGAGGACCCCAGCCCACCAGCCTGTGGGCCATATGAGCCACGCCAACCAGGGGTCCACCTAAATAGTGAGTTTCCCAGTCAGAATCAGAATTGTTATATTTGCCAAGTACATTACATGGAGAGGAATCTTGCTAAAATGGTGCGCTTTCGCAGTATATACGGGCACATATGGTGCACAGACGCCAGTGATGCAAGCAGCATGGCAGACATTGGCCACAGCAGTACCAGCCAAGAATGTCTGCACACTGTTGAGGAAGTGGACACACTCTGAGCCCACAACCCTTTGTTTTCGGCAGCGGTTTTTAGGTGTTGACACGATTTCCTTAGAGAAAGAGGACCGTATACTGTATGCCTCCGTATAGCATGATATATATGGAACATGTCTCGGACTGGATTGTGTCCCTCAATGTTGCTCAATGTTACTTGAGTCACTTTGTCGATTTGACCTGAGTAACTGTTTTGTACTATCAGGATCTGTTGGCTCTGATTTGGCCAAAGAGGAAATACATTTTGGCCCCTTTATAGGAAGACAGGAAATCTCCTAGCTCACAGGCATTACAGGATTTGTTGCTTCAGCAGAAAGTACTGTTCTTCCTCTAATGTTTTCATATGTGCGTGTTTGTTTGTTTTTCAATCTGTTCTGCAGTATCATCTGGTCTGTCCAGATCAGCAGGCTCAGCATCCAGTGCCTTTGAGACGTACAACCCCAGACCCAGCAATTCTCTGCAGCCAAGGTGCAATAAAACATACATAAACAAACATAGAAATAGAGTGCAAGATGATGTCAACATACACTAGACAGTCACGGTAGTTTTGGATTTGGAAGAGAGCCAAAGAACACAATTTGGGGGCGGGGGGGGGGCTGCAATTTAGTTTCCCTTTTTGATTTATCTTTGTGGATGCACCATCTTATTTTGTAACAACTTGAGCCAATATCTTTCATCACAGCACCAGGCTATAAAACTGGTGGCAGCACCAAAAGCGATGTGATGCGTCCCTTGACATGCATGTTTGTATTTGTGATATTTCTGCATGCTTTGTCAAAATGAGGCCAACTGGAGCACATTTCCCCCTGTAGATAGCGCTCTGTGAACACGTGTAACCACATCCCTCTCTGTACTAGGGGCCAAGGAGGCATCACAGAGGGGCTAGTCAAGGGGGCCCTCTCCGTTGCAGCATCCGCTTATAAGGCTCTCTTCACTGGACCAAACTGTTCAGTACAGGTACCCTATAATGGAGCCTTTTAATCTACAATTTGGGCATTTAGCTGATACTCTCAGCCAGAGCAGATTCCAATAACAGGAATGTTTAAGTATCCCATACTTGCACGGAGCCTACTGATAGATAAATGCATGGAACAACATTACAGTGCTAAGAACTCGTCGAGAGTTGGGGAAAATTAAGTTGGGTGCTCACCTTCTGTTCTCTTCTCTTCTCCCACCTCATCTCCCTTCCCACGCTCACTCCTCCCCTTGCTTCCCCTCCCCCTGTCCTCCCAGCGAGGTATTGACCCAGCCACCAGACACGACCCTTCCATGATGTCGATGCTGCTTGAGATGGGCTTCAGAGACCAGCGGCTCAACCAGCGCCTGCTGAGGAAGCACGGCTACAGCCTGCTGCACACCGTCAACGAACTCGTGCAGATGGCCGAGGACAGCCAGAACGAGACTGTCAACACTCAGCACTGAGGGAAGGAAGGCTATGGGAAGGCTACCTTAAAGTCACAATGAAACGACGTTTTAAGAGCATCTTGCTTGTTGAAACAGGATGTTGGGGCGGGACATAACGCCAGGAGGGATCATTCAAAATTGTCCGATGGTGTAAGCCAATGGGCTCTCCGTTAAGGAGTTTTATTTGATGGGAGGGATTGTTAAATAAATCTGTGATGATATTATTGTTTGGAATTTGTATATGTGCCTGCTGGTACACCATGTAAGTAACCAGTGGAAATATACTGTATTGCAGGAAGTAAATATAATTGGATTTTGATATTGAAATACAAGAAAATAAAAAAATGTTCATTTGTTGGTATTTGGTGTTAATTAAGTATTTATAGCGGGAAATGAGCTAACGAAGTGAGAAAGTCATTGTTCATTTCATTGTGACTTTAAGGCTACGCGAGGGCTTGTAATAGGAAGGCAATGATGTGACCTTTCTAAGCATATTACAAAGAGAGGAGAGTATTTAGGTCCAATCCCTCACCTCCTTTCCTTTCTAGACGGTGTCCAGAATTTTTTGATAAACCTTTCAATAATTTAAAAAAAAAGAGGAAAAAGACCACCTATCTATCATTCATGCCATGGATTTGATTTTACATTGGATGAATGGGCTTATTGGACCTAGTGTAATGAAGCTTGTTGGATGGAGGACATCATTTTAAGTATCTCAACAAAAATGTAAGCGCAGCAATATTTTCCCAGGACACTGTCGATGATATGGAGAGGAAAGAGTGCAACTCCTCCTGTCCTCGCTTTTAAATGATCTTCAAATAACATCCAAGTGTTTGATGGAATTAACCATCCACACACTTGTAGCTTTGAATCAAGGTCTTAGTTTAACCTTAGCCACGCCTTCCCTGCCTGGGCCATAGAGCTTTGTCTTGGTCAAAAGGACCAGGGGTTCTGCTTTTGACTGGACCCCAGTGTGTATTTCCCTCTTCATCTTAGTCCTTGTAAGGATTATATGACTTCTCATCCTGGCTCTGAAAAACAAGGTCATTGTTGTCTTTTGACAGGGCTTAGCTAGCTTCTCGACTAGAGCAGAGGAGATGAATATTGTTGAATGTCCTCAAAAGAAAAAAAAAAAATGCTTTGAAAAGCCAACTCTGTTTTAAGGGGATGTTACCGCAGCTGCTCTCGTGGATTTTCTGGCTGTTAAGGTTGAGTACGTACAGTAGGAGCAACAAGCAGAAATTTCAGACTTTGATTTCTCTTGATTATTGTAGTGAATCTGCCTAAACAATGCAATCTTTTCTGTATCAGAGTACTGTTATTTTAGACGTTGACATGTGGAATGTATACAAAACTGTCCAAACGGATCACTGTTTAGACACATGTTTTCTACTGCTTTTTAGAAGACGCCTGCATGACAGGTAGAGGCTTAGAGATGAGTAGTGTTCTTGTGGTCTTAGCAGAGTCACAGATGAAAATGTCTGCTTTGCACCATCATTCACACCCTGCTTCACACCCTGCTTCACACCCTGCCTGTATTTTTCTATGTTCTCATTCACCCACCAACCAACACTAGCAACAGTCATGTTTTTGCAATCTTACAGCACTAATCCAAACCAAGACCTCTCTTAACAACACATTCCTGAGTCTTTTAACTGAACCAAGTATATTTTATTGTGTTTCTATGAATGATGATCAGTGGTTTACTGGCTGACAAACATTTGGTGATTTCACATGTTTGTGGTGTCGAACGTAGACTTAAATTAACATTGTACACTTGTTATTTTGATTACTTTTCGTGTGTGCGCGCGCGCGCGTGTGTGTTTTGGTTGAGGTGAGTGGTTGAGGTTTTTTGGAATCATGTTATGTTTATGATTGTTACTTACCTATGGTTTAGATCATGCTCTAGAGAAAAATGCTGAATATATCTACTGTGCTTGTTAAATCGATCTCTTACCATAGAGTGTATACATTAAATACCCTGCTACTGTCGATCCGCCAATAAACTATTCGCACAACACCGCTCTCTCTCTCCTCTCTGCCCCTGTCTCTCTCTCTCCAGCCCTCTGACACTGAACTTTTTCCAAATATTGATGCAACACACTGAATCAGCGATTGCATAACTTCTGTGACCTCCGTACCAGTTAAACTATGAACTTGCAGCCATTCTAAGTCTATATCGTAAGATTACACTGTGTAAAAGTGGACACCAAAGAAGAGCATGAGTGTTCAGAACTTGACCGCAAGTGAGGTCCGGTTTAAATGGCATGCTTCCACTCACATTCAGCTGAAACTGTATTTCCCCTGAAATATACACCAGGTCAAATAGAATAACATGGCATGTGGTTATTACTTTACTATTGGCCCAATTAGAATTGAGTTTGATCGTATAGTATGGCCCAAATATTTTGCGTTGCAAATACATGAGAAAAAACGTGAATCATAAAAGCAGTACATGTGATTAGCCACTAAAAGGGAGCGTCAACATGAACAACCTCTCACCTAGAAGGAGGAAGTGACTGCCCCACTTGGTTTTAGAAGTAGAGGCATGTTCTAGTTAAGGAAGCCGTTAGTGCAGCAGTTTTGTCAAGATCTTACTGTGTTGGTCGATTAAATCGAAGGCAGGTTGCGAGGTAAGTGCGCAGGCGGAGACGCATCCCATGATCCGGTTTCCCAGCTGTCAGCTGAACTAATGCGTGGTCATTTCTCCACCACATGCTTTGTTAAAGTATGGTAGGTAGGCCATATTTTACTGTTTCAGACGTACTACAGCAGCCTAAACCTTGAACCTTGATATACTGTCCTTTTGGATAAGTTAAAATGTTTTCAGATGTCATAGGTCATTGGTGTGTTATTGTCCCGTTATGCTGATCTACTCTTGGCATGTACGATCAGATCAGTAGGGCTGTACAGATACATAAATTGACTCAAGTAATACATTCATAGACCTTGCTCCTATTAGGTATGCCTATGTAACTGCGGTTCATTATCTTGTTTAACTATCTGAGACCGACAATGTTGGGGAAGCTACTTTCAAAGTAGTTTTACAAGATACCAGTTACTTCACAATGGAAGAAGTTGAACTACAGCAAAGCTGTTTAGTTTTGTTAACTAAAGTTACTTATTGTGTAAGAAATTATACAATGCAATGATTTTGAAAAATCATGAGACTTTGTATACTGCGTCATTGCATTGTATAATTTCTAGTTTGAACTAGTACTTATTAGGAAGTACAGAAATTGTTCATTTTGAAATTTGTCTGCAAGGAACTTCTTTTGTATGTAATAAGGACCTCAACCCAAAACAAAAGGACAAAAAATGGACAAAAAATGGAAGGAATGGTAACTTTCTTTTGAATGTAAACTTAAATAAATATTTCCAAGATCTGACATGTACAGCCATGGCAGTAAAGGGTAAATAAAACATAAAAATAATGGAAAAACGTTGTTATAGGCAAAAATAGTGAATTATAGCCTCAAACTGAGAAATTAAGTAATGAACTATTTAAAACACTATCCGAATTGAACTCATTTGAACTATCACCAAGCTACTGTAAAATGTACTACATGACATGTACTATTTATGTATCATTTATTAAATTACATGTAGTGAGACACTGGAGACAGATAGGATTGTCTGGAGTACATCCAACACAATCTGTGCTTCTTCCTGTGTGGCCGTTAGTAGTTACACAGTTATTGTTAACATCCAGTGGCAGTAGCCATATTACTGGAATATATGTCTTAAACAACCATATGTCTCAACCATAGGTGTAGCCCCATAGAACAGCATACATGGGCTATCGCTAACTTTTTCTGTCACGTTGACATTGTGGACTCTACTCAGCTCCACAGATTTAATGCAAGGCAAAGGGAAAGTAAGGGATTTTATTGGACACTTGAATGTCTGTGGGTAGGGCTGGTACAAGACACAGGTCTATGTACTATTCTGTCATCTCTCACTAACGGCCCAGGACAGTTCAGTCGGTAGAGCATGAGACTCTCATGGGTTCGATCCCCACGTAGTGTCAAGTACCTTTGTAAGTCGCTTTGGATAAAAGCGTCTGCTAAATAACTAATAAGTGAGTTTTGCTTTCATGCCAGGTAGGTGAGTGGGTGTCACATTTTCACGTCACTGATATCTCATTTTGGAATGAAACTCTTCAGCTGTTAGAGCATACAGAGGCTTCTTGAGTGTCCGATGCCCCACTGAGCTTTAAGAGGGACATTCCAGTCTTTTCTGATCTGGTTCACTTTTTTTTTTTCTACTTTAGACTGGACCCGACATGGTATCATAGTCACACAGCAGCAGTCCTGACCTGAGAGAAGACATGGAGAAGGTGAGAACGCTGACCCAATCCCCTGCCCATTACGGTGCCACCAATGGAAACTTGGGAGACACCTGTCCCACTTGTCGTGGAACAGGGCGCATTCCCAGAGGTTGGTTTCTTCTGTCTAAAATCTTTTTGTTGTCTGGACATTCCTTGTGTAAACGCTCTATGCTTACTACACTTTCATTGTTTTTGAAAACCCTTGTTCTGGCAGGCGCATTAAGAAATCTTGGAAAGTCTTGGGCAGGGTTATACTCACACTTGGTAGCGTTTCAATAAAACTATAGTCTTTTACTGTTGGCCACTGAGCAGCTCCAGTGCCTTGACAAGTGTGCAACCATGTCTGTCTAGCATTTGTCCCCATGTGATGACATTTTTATCATTCCAAATAACTTTAATAATGCCTCATTTCATTTTGCAGATGGATCATTTTTGGGTAGAAAACAAAACCTAAAGATAGAGATATTTATGACTCTGTTGAAGCCACATTTGGTCTACTTCCATATTCCACATTGTGTGGTAGAAACTGAATGTTATTTCCTTCTCTTTTTGTCTTGGCAGACCATAAAGACCAGTTGGTTGCTGTAATACCATGTAATGATGTAAGGCTGAAACCCAGACGCACGTAAGGGATGTTTGTGTGTTTATGTACAAGTACATACAGGCGTGTGTGGGCATATTTTTGTGCATGTGAGCATGTTAGGCATGTGAGGTTTGCACAATACTGATCAAATGAAATCATATATTGTGATATTTTTTTGTTTGTTTAATAGATAGCCAGGGCTCGGTGTTGATGTTTTGGCGAGCACAGGTTTATTTTTCTTGCCTGCACAGAGTGAAACAAACAGTGAACCTCTGACTGCAAGGCAATGCTCTCATAAGAGTAGGCTACAGCCTGCAATACAAAATGTGCACTCTTTTAACACATGCTCGCTACGTTAGCTAGCTAACAGCACATGAAAAATGATCAAACATTTTTAAGAGTCATAAAACAGTAATAAAAAGAAAATTGCACCAGGGATTGCATCGACATATCAGCAGAACTTTGTATGGCACATACCAACGATGGTAAGGCCTATTATTTACAATAAAACAAATAAAGAATCAGAGCACAGGAATGCCTACCTTTTCATTGTAATGACAAGACAAGAGAGAACGAACAATGGAGGGTGACAACAGGTTCGCGGGGCATGGATTCAACCAATTTAAGTGCTTTTTTGGTGCACAACCTAGACGCTGCAGGAAGCAATGAAACCATGGCATATTCCAATACAACAATGCAGAAATACATTGAAAGGAAAACATCATGTAATAACACATATAATTAAATAAAATAAATATCCAAGTCCCCTCAAACTGTGACCTGGTCACCCAGTCTTCTATCCAAATAAGGCGCATCCTGTCTGTATGTGTATATCTTCTTCTGTATATATCTTCTGTATATCTTCACTAACAAGCCCCTTGATTTGTAGTCCTGGGACTTTGTTTAGGAGGCTATCTGGAACACCTTTCCTCCTCGAAAATGCAATCCCTTGCCATTTTGATACTGTAGTTCTTTCTTTTTAATACAGCCTTAGTCTGAGGGGTTTGTGTCTGCACATGCACACAGATATGTGGATGAATCCTGCACCACCTCATGCATCATGCAATATTGACAATTTCGTTTTTTTTTGTGTGTTCGTGTTTTATTCCAGGAAGCTCTACGTGTGTATCTCCATGGCTGTATGTATCCTCCTTTGCTGTCTTATCCTCTACTTCCTCTTCCCTCGGAGCGTCACCCTGACGCCTGTGTCTGTGCTGTCAGTCATGGTCTACTTCACCCCAACTGAAGTTGAATTGGAGGTCACAGTAAGTACCAGCCAGCACTAATACTGCAGTCAATAGTATCCACGTCAGTACAACCTCTTCTCAGAATCAGATTTACTTTATTCACCAGGTACAATAGGAACTGAAACAGCCTAAATAGACACTCATCACTCAAAATCAAGCACAGGAAAGTTTTCAGTAGTTTCAGTTGACTGAAAGAGCGCTCAGCCTGCACATTGTTCATGGGAATAGTCAGGTAAATCCTGTACTATCAACAGGTGCGGGAGGCTACGTCCATATCATTGGAAATAAGGAATTCCAAAACATGGCCATGGGTAGCTCATCGTTGTGCTCCTCAAATAAGCCTTTGCGTATGATAAACCACATATTGCGCCATGACTCATATTCTGCTTGACATTAGAAGGCTTTAAAATTGCATAGCAACAGAACATTCTACTGGAGGGGTGGGTATGAAAAATAATAGTGATGTAGATGTTGTGTAAGAGTTAATTAAATAGTCCATGGTGGTTCATAATGTGCTTATTTAACCTTTGAGTAATCTTGAATGATTCTCTACATTGTAAGCCATGGGTACCAGGCACCTATACAAATGACACTAGTGTATATAGATAGTAGATTATACATATCACTCTACACACATTCATCATTCAATATCTACCTGCACTCAAACAGCATGGCATAAAGAATGGTTGTAGCTGTAAAGGAAGTGAATATTCCTGGGAATTTAGATTTGCTTATAATAACAGTGCAATTACTCCATGGTCCACAAGGTACCATGTAAATTGCATTCACACATGATAGACTAGTTAAACATCATAATATCGTAGTAATGGCAAGGACATACAACACTGTTAATAATAGCATGGTCTGTTGGTTCCCCCTGACCAATTGTGTGTTTCCTCTGCTAGAATCTCGTCAACATCAGCAACGAGAACTTTGTCCCCGTTGAAATTGTTGAGTTTGACATTCAAGGTCTGGTCATGCACACAGTCATGGGTAAGGCCAAGATATCTAATATGACCGCCATCCAGTCCCGTTCACAGAAATCAGTGAGTTCCTCCTAGCATCATTCACATCAAAATACTGCTATTGATATATTGTGTCATGTAATGAATTTCTTACTTCTCCTTATTGAACTTTTGCAGTACACCATTAAAATTGGCCTGTTACTTAAGGACTTAAAGTAAGTTTGAAATACTTGAAATGCACCTTATTTCTATGATAGAATAGTTTCAAAGAATTCATACTTGTGCATGTGAGCCCTGGTTTTCTAAGAAATAGTGACACCTTTCTGCCAATTTTATACTTTCATACTGATGTTGACTGTTGATTTATCTGTTTCAGCTCTTACTGCACGTCAAGCACCTTCAAGATTCACACTTTGTTTCTGGAGCTGCAGTAAGTGTCAATCTCAATCTAAACTCAACTGGAAGAGGCAGCCACATTGGTGTCTCTCCAACCCACAGGGTGTTGAAGGCATCACTTTGTGCTGAGCGCACACCCATTGTTTGAAACCACAACCACAAAAGAGACTTGCGTTTATGGTCTCATTGTGGGGCTACTTTTAACTCTTATTAAAACAGACAGGCTGACTAAGAACACATGCTTTCTTACAGCAGTGGCCCGGGGGAGTAGATGCAGGGGGAGAGAGGGTTTCACACGTTCACACATAGCCTGACACGAGGACTTTCAGATTAACCTAGTAGCCCTGCACAACTGCAGTCTTGCACTATTGGCTACTGAGCATAGTAAAATAAGGCATTTTACTCAAGGAGCATTGTCGGTATTTGCTTAGGGACAGGAGAGCACTTCTTCTTCACTACCTCTAGCCAGCTTTTAGTTGACAAACTGGTTACAAGTTTGCTTCTCAAACATTTTCATTTATTAATTTATACCATGTAAGAATCATTACACACATCAAACAAAGGATCATTTTTTGTAAGACCTACTTTTTGATGCATTGGTCATGTTAAAGGATTCATTGTGAAAGGATCATTTTACCCTAGAGTGTTGCCACATACGAGGCCTACACGTCGTAAACGTGTCACAGTATAACCGATGTTCACCCAACTTATAAACCAATAAACCAATCCAGGTTTTATTTCTTTTTTATTACAAAAACAGTTTTCAGGGATAAATGACTAACAGACTGTGGTGCTCATACAGTAGAACTTCGCTCCTGTGATAAAATAAAACTTGAAACATTATGTAAACATGGCATGTGGTGTCGCAAACTGTCTCACGTTATACTGTTTTTTTTTGTCTTCCCCAGAATGACAATGAACATATCCTATCTCTCCCACACTGAGCAGGTGTCTCTGGATACCTTTGAGTATATTGATTGTGGTGCCAATTCAACTATCCCACACCCTGTGCAATGATGAACTAAAAATGAAAAAAATACTTTATTAGGAGGATGACTAGATGACTGAAGATGGATATTCTGAAATGACAGATGTCCCTTTAGTTGTAATTTGTATTCCAAATATTGAATCTGTAAGAACGATGAAAGAAGAACTGTCTATATCAGTGTGCACTTGTTAAGAGAAAGCAATCTATAAGAGAGAATTGTTTTGAATGTTTGATTGATTCTTTGTATGTAGTTATCTGAATGATGATAACTAAGAAAATGCATCTTGTCTTACTTTGTATGTTGTTTTAGCATACCGTTTAATCATTAAAAAGATCATTTTGAATGTAGATATTTCATCTCTGCTTACAGCTTTTCTGCACTGAAACTTCCTGTAACTGTGGATGTGGTGTGGATCTCTGATAATGACTTTTATCATTTGCACTTTATTAAAGAGTGGTGTAACCAATATTGTAGATTTTTTTAACTTTTGGGATCCATGTTTACATGATGTACAGGCCATTGATTGAAATGGACTTTCCATCATCAGTGTCTACGTATGGCTTATTGTAAAGGCTTTCATCAAAGGCTGGATCTTTGATACACATCTCATTTTTATGTGACTACACATCAGGATATTTCCAGCGCAGCTACAGTAGAGTTTAATAGCAGAACAATTTTCAACTATCTAAAACCTCAACAGTGGCAGAATGCATGAAAAACACCAATATTGAGCTAAAAGTATTCATAATGTTCTTAGAAAAATGTTCCCCACTGGAGCTTACCCCCCAACCCCCATAGCTAGCTACTTTTTCTATTTGGCTGGCTATTCAGCGTGCTTGTGGAAAACACTTCAGCCAAGGGTTTGAGAACTTGACTTAAGAAATAAACTTTAAAAAAAACCTTAATGAGTAGTATAGTGAGAAATTAAGTAGTTGTTCCCATATGTACGTTAATAATAATAATAATAATAATAATAAATTGTATTTGTAAGAAAAGTGCTAACAGAAAAAATGAAGGCTTAAAGTAAAGATACCTCTGGTCCCTACCTCTTATTTTCTATTGTCCCAAGGGAAAGTCTGTGGACAACATACAGAACATTCATTTGTTAACGACATTCAGTTAGATTAATTATTTTTCAACCACTGCATCTCAGAAT
This sequence comes from Hoplostethus atlanticus, assembly GCA_034670405.1. NCBI lineage: Eukaryota > Metazoa > Chordata > Actinopteri > Trachichthyiformes > Trachichthyidae > Hoplostethus > Hoplostethus atlanticus. The sequence goes on from JAXDDX010000086.1 coordinate 260,310, forward strand.
ATCCTGCTTGGTGACACAATAAACCTTACACTGGAATGTTTGGTGTCTGGTTATGACAAGATTGGACATCAGGATTCTGACTGCCACTATCCCATCACAGAATGATTGATTGATATGTCAAAGAACTGAATATGAATTTGTATTTGAAAAGAGCAGAAACATCCGGAATTTTAGTCCCCCCCCCCCAGTTCTTCATGAGGATGGACACAAGGTGGAGCCAATGTCCTGCTATAACTGACACTGTAAAGACGGGTCATGTTGTAGTGGAAGATACAGAACTGGTGGAAATTGTGGCATGTGACATCTCAACCTAGCGAGAAATGCTATTGCCCTGACCAATTTTTCAAGACATGGAAAAGTATATTTTTGCTGAGGAAAAAACATATATTTCTTACTCTTTCATCATGTTATTTTTATTTTTTTTACTAAGAACTCGGTTGGTGTAGTCCGGCATACATTTGGACCAATTTAATTTAAAATCAGAGTTAAAAGATTATTAATGTGCAATTGCAACAAAACTGAGAACTTAAGAGAAAATAAAAATAAAATGGTAATATATATTTTTTCTTATTCCACATTACCACCACTGACCACAGTCCAACACTGTACCAGCAGGCGGCGCACGGTATAACTCTAGGTCTCGGTGACGTCACGGGGGCTCGTTTTAGGTGTTGTGCGCTCTATTCCACTCCAATGCTCCGGCAGTGCGGGAAGCGAACAGGAGCGGACCTGACCACTGGGATAAACATAATTTGTTGACAAGTCAACTATGGATGTGTTTATTGCATTGGGATGATGTTTTCGCCGCTCAAGATTTAGAAGGTATGGACGTTTTTAAATGCAAAAGGCAGGGAGACTGTATCAGCATATCAGTGTTGTAATATCTAGTAAGGCTATTTATTCTCTCCTTTTAATTAATCTAGTAACCTTGTGGGTTCATGGTATCTGGAACTCTGAAACAGGACAGTGCATTTTGCCTGTAAAGACATTTATCTCTGAATGGTATTCCTTGATATATATTTGCCAGTCATTTCTGTTTGTGATGCATTTCCACAATCTAAACAAAATTTAGTGGTATGCAGCAAATAGTGTTTTTCTCTTGTAGCCTAACATGCCATCACTGTATTGTGTCCAAAGGCAGCTGTTTCCTTACTGTTTGATGGGTATCAGGATCTCAACAACAAGGGAATTAGTGCTGCGGCTGCAATCCCCATAGGCTGTTGGCAGTGTGTGCCCATGAATACATGTCCATGCATTGCATTAAACATGAAATCAATCTGCCCTAAGAAAAGCCATTCGGGTTTAGCAGTCTTAAGAGGATTAGGCTAGGCAAATAGGCAACTAGAGTAACCCCCAGCCACCCAATTAACTGTTGTGGGCTCTGTAATGTTGCAATGAAAACCCAAGTCATTTATTGTTTTATTCAATCAAACAAGGAATTATGGGTGACCCAAGTATGCACTCCTATTATAGCCTCTCTGGGTGACTTAAATAGCACCCTAGCTGCACACCGTTGGCCTATAATAAAGTATTATTTTGGACTGTGATTAAAGCTCAGCTGTGAACACAATAGGAAACACCACTGGCTCCAGACTTTCCTGGCTGCATGAAAAGAAAGTTAGATCAATGATGCAGATGATGCAGTCTCAATGTGCTTGTGATGTTAATCATCAATGTTCCATCCAGTGTTTGCCCATCATATCTATTGCCAATTTCTCTTCTATGTTCCTCACACACGTGAAACTGTGCTTTGATTGCAGACAGAGACTCCTAAAACACCCACTGTCTTGTGATTAAATGTTAACTCAGTGTGTTTCTCTTTCGATAAGGTCTCCAGATCCACTTGTCTTTCAAATGCCAAACTACTGAAAGGGATTTAATCAAGAATCTCACCTCACCTCAGCTAAGTAGGTGTGAATCGCCTGCTGGAACCATGGGGAACCAGCTGACTGATATCGCCCCTAACACATCATTCCTGCCAAACTTCCAGTCACTGCACGTGGTGGTCATTGGCCTCGACTCAGCAGGCAAAACCTCCCTGCTCTACAGACTCAAACTGAAGGAGTTTGTCAAGACCATCCCCACCAAGGGCTTCAACACAGAGAAGATCAAGGTGGCTGTGGGGACTTCCCGGGCCATAACCTTCCAGGTGTGGGATGTGGGTGGTCAGGAGAAGCTGCGTCCTCTGTGGAAGTCTTACACGCGGCGAACAGACGGGATGGTGTTTGTGGTGGACTCCACTGAGCTAGAGCGAATGGAGGAGGCCAAAGTCGAGCTCCACAAGATCACCCGCACATCAGAGAACCAGGGCGTCCCCGTCCTGATCCTGGCCAACAAACAGGACATGGATTCTGCCCTCTCTGTTGGCGAGGTGGAGAAGCTGCTGGCCGTTCAAGAACTGAGCACATCTACCCTGCGCCATGTCCAGAGCTGCAGTGCTGTGGACGGCCAGGGACTCCAGCTAGGCCTGGAGAAACTCTATGAGATGATCCTGAAGAGGAAAAAGATGGTGAAGCACAGCAAAAACAGAAAGAGATGAATCCTTGACTCACAGTGCGGACATTACCTTAGGACATTTATCCACTGTTGAGACACTTCTGAGCTTATCGGTCCGTTTTAACAGGATGGCTTTTTGTACCAACAAAAGAACCAGTTAAACATGGCCTCAGGGCCAGGAGAATGGATTGGGTCATAATAATTGATGCAGTATTGACATATACCATGTTCTCCAGCCATGTAACTGCCCTTTGTGTTCACCGACTAAAGTTAAAGATTTAAAGGATACCATGACAATTTGAATTTCAAATTGTTTGTGATTTTTTGTCATCAAGCACTTTCTCTCACTTTACCAATGCTAACAAGATATTTTCTGGTAACTGTAGGACCAATATAGGAACAGTTTTAGTTCCAAGTGCTTCGTAAAGAAAAAGTAATGACTAAAATTCAAAATGTATACCCTTACTAACTGACACAGATTCTGACCCGCTAAGTAGTTGTTTTTGTTCCCACAATGTACTGATGTTACCCCGAAATATTGACACATATTTTTGTGCAGGATTTTTTTGACAGAGGGACTTGCCTGTAAGTGGTATGAAGTGAAATGGCACTCAGTGATGATGGAGCACCAAGTGATATTTATTTTGATAGCCATGGAACAATAATCCTAAATGCATTCCCCTCATGCCCCAGAGGTTAAGTTTCAGTTGGAATAACAATAGTGTTTATATAAATTGTACATTTTTGTAACACTGAAGAACTAATAAATCAAAGCACTGTATTGAAAATCCACTGCTATCTTTGTAGTTAATGATATTAAATAAGGGGTATCGCTAATGGTTGAATGTCAGATTCAGAATCAGAAACACTTTCACTGCTACTTAAAACAGGATCTCACATATGCAGTGCCTTGCCAACCATATATCCCCTACTGTGTTTAAGTGTTCTGATGGAGAGTCCACCCTAAGATCCCATTAAGTCCCATTAAGATCGTGAAAGGACTTGGTCTCAGCTTTGTTAGCAAGAAAGACATGTTTAAAAAAAAGTTTGAAAGGAAACCAATGTTCAGAATTGCTAAATACAGTCTAAATGTGACATCTGAGTAACGGTAATCCCAAATGTAATCCGAACACATTTTTGCTATAGTGTGGCAATTTACACCGAATGAAGCAAAGGGGTTGAGTACTTATGCAAACTTGATTTCTCTGTTTATCCTTCCACATAAATTGCAACAATTTTGTTTTCATAGAATAGAGTGCTTTGCATAGAACTCGGACTGAAAAAAAACCCCAAATAAATGTGTTTTGAAATAATTTAATAGCACAACACAATGTGCAAAAAGTCAAGGGGTTTGAATACTGCAAGGCACTGTAGTTGCATACACATACTGTCAGAATGTACTGAAGGATCTGATAAATCTTATGCTATGCTATCAAGGGTCTCTCTATATCTTCACAGTGTACTGTAATACCAGAGATCAGTTCTACCGTCAGCTTTCCTTTTACAACTATAAATAGCCACAATAGATCCTCAATAGAGCCCCCTGCCTTGGTAGAGGCATAACAAAGGTCCTACAGAACATCAAACAGGGCTGAAAGAGCACAGTTCACAAATATAGCTCAGATGTACAGATGTATTTTTATTTAGCAGAATCAGAGACACCTGAGACACCTGAACTGAAACAGTATAGGCTTTTCCACCACCATTTCAGAAAAAAACAACTTTTGTGAATGATGATGTTTCACCAGTGGTGGAAAAAACCTTACACATGCTGTATTAATTACAACCCTATGATGCTATGCCATCATATCTAGAGTGCAACACAATAGGCTTTTGTCAGATTGGGCCAAATTTCTGACTTAATTGGTTGGGTTTGGGTCAGGTTCAAAAACATGGCTGAAAAATATTGTTGCAATTTATCATTAGAAAATGATTGGCAGTTTGGACTTAAATGAGGTTTGGGCTATTATACAGCTCAAACATGGTTTAGCTTTGAGCAGAAATCTATTGGGTTTGATCCAACTTTTGAGGCCTGAGTCAAGCTGTAATGTCGTGACCCTTCCCCCTATTCATGGCTGAGTCAGCAAATGAGGGTACAGAAACACGTACACTCTCCTTTCCCCTCCCCCAAACCCCACCCCCCACCCCCCGTAGGCAACAGCAATCCATTTACTTTGGTTCCCACCTTCTCGTCATCCAGCTGCTGACATTGTAATGAGATCATTTAGCGGTGAGCTGGTTGTGAGTGGGATCAAAACGCTACAGGGAATCATGATGATAAATGTATGTTTGTGTGTGTGTTGCTATGGCACTGTACGGGTACTAAGTGGATAACTTGTGTCCGCATATACAGCTCTGCCTCAGCAACTTACAGACCACACAGGATTCAACCACCTGAGGCCATACAGGTATCATCACTGTAGATGTACTGCTTTACTTACTGTACCTGTAGGAGTACAGTAAGGAGGAGCAGTCTGTTTTATAGCAGATCATAAACACTGGTGCTAGCCAAGGGCCCCGATGTGAATATGCTTCACTGTGACTCAGACATACATGTGAGTTAAGGAGTTAGCTAACAGATTAGAACTGTGTAACATTGTGGCATCAGCAAAACCTATTTTTGTTATAAAGTATTTGCAAAAATACCAGAGGGTACACTCCAGACTAATCCATGCTGGATCAGGCAGAACAGGGGGCTTAAAAATGTGTTGGAATTAAGTCAGACTTGCTAATTGAATGTTATCTTATACAGGATAGGAGGGAAGCCTCCCTGCTGAGGTGCTCAATTAAAAACAGCCTGGTCTCCTCAATGCAAACAAACTTGAAACTCTCTCCCGCTCTCTCCCGCTGACTGAAACGTGTGACACAAAATACATTTTAATTACGGTGAATACTTTTGGGAATAGAGAGAAGAGGGAAAAAAAAACAATGACCCTTTTCACTTCTCCATATTTACATTCCATTACAGTGTTGTTTGAGAGCACTGAGCCATCGACAAACACATTTTGGTAGATGGAACACAGGTTGTGGCTGTGTGTCTTTTCACGTGGATTTCTTTGGAAAGTTATTGGGAGTACCACAGAAAGGAAGTAGGCTATATCATGTAACAACGTATTGTGTTAGTGTTCTATTTACAGCAATGTTGTAACTGTTCTCGATAAAGGTCTTTTTCAATCCACCTAACTCAGTCCCAGTTTGTACAATGTAAGCCAGTTAGTTGCCACTCAAATATGATATTACGCAACACAAACAAGGTCCAATTGTACAAGGTCCAATCTCCAGTCCACACATTATTGATTATATACTTATACTTATAAAAGTGTAAAAGCGTGCTAATGAGGAGTTAAGGTCTTAAAATGTGGTATCATGTTGAATGTTGACACGGGCGTGCATGCACATGTATGCACACGCAGTATATATATGACACATACCAACAAACATACACACATACACGCATAAACATGTGCAGCCAAACCAGCACACACACACACACACACACACACACACAGATACAATGCTGACTTCTGTGGCCTCGCCGTCCACATTATTCACAACGGTGGGCTCATTAAAAACTTTCCAGGATGCCTTTTGCAGAATCATCTTGACACAGCAGCTGGTTCCCTGAATAAATCAGCATCACGATGGGAGTTTAGCTGTAGCGGAGACACACTTCAGGGCTGCGGAAGTGTCAATCATCCAACAAACAACAGCCAAACATTTCGAAAACCGGGAGGTGAATGGTAAAACAAAGACCGGGGAGGCAACGTCATGCAGCTAGGCTTGTCTGCACTCAGAAAAAGGTGCTGTCGTGCCTGTGTTGCACACTTGATTGACTCGCTAAATTGCAACCGTGATCCGTCTAATGAGGAAAGAAGCCCGAGGCGGTTGCAAGCATAGTCTCTTTTCTTTGCACTCTATCCCACTGCTTTCTCTCTTTGCTTTGCTTTTTTTTTTGGTCTTTTGCATGCTTCATTCACACACACACTCTGGTTGTATATCTGTCTCTCTCCCCTCGTCTCACTCTCTAATGTGCCTGCTCTGTTCTTGGGGTGCGATGGTGGCTGACAGGAAAGACACGAGAGAGGGAAGCCTGGGGGATTATCTGTCGGCCCCCGGAATCATGTCACACACATTGCAGACAGGCTTACCGCCAGGCTGCTGCCACCCTCCAGTATGCCCCATCTCTCACCTCTGTCAGACTTTGTGACTCTGACATTAGTACCGTCTCTAGGTCTACCCTTGTTCATGTGACCTTAGCTTAGGAGACTAACTTCTTCTTCTTCTTCTTCTTCTGCTCACACACATAATGCAATGATTGAAACAGGTACAAGGGAGCAAAACAATGATTCAAGACTGCTCTCTTCTCGTAGCTTTTCAGATGAAAAGCAATGTTGCAATGGACACAAATCTAAGCTTCTAACTTCCAACTGGGCCCAGACATAATTATCTATCACCACGGCAACCTCAAGGCAGCAGTCACTAAAGGGTGACCTGAGAGGGCAGCAGCAGGGGTCAGATTGCTTTGTGGTTGGATGTCTAATCCAGCTGAGGTTACCGAGGGGGCAGGCAGTTCAGATCAATACTGGAATCCTGAGATCACCATCTCTCCCTCTCCCTCTTTCCCTCCTTCCACTACACTCTATTTCTCATTTGTTCACTTTCTCCCTCTCACTCACTAACCCTCACTCTCTCTCTCTCTCTCTCTCTCTCTCTCTCTCTCTCTCTCTCTCCACAACCAGGGTTAATATTGATGTGAATAAAGTGTGAAAACATCTCAGGTTTCGTACCGATGGGGGATTTCAAGGAAATCGACTTTGCTGACATTGCTGTGGATATAGGGGGGCTGTGCAGTGGAGAGCTGGTGTTAGCACCAGACAGGGTGCAGAGTGAAGGTCTTTTGAGGGTTGAAAGGGGACGATGTTTGTGGGAGTGCTGGATTAGTCCGTCTAGCTTTTCTTTCCAAAAGGCCATAAAGCTGCCACTGGGCCGTCATTTAGAGCCGAGCCTTTAGCACTGAATGGATGGGAAAGGATTCCCAGGGAAACTAAAGCTTGGGTCAAAAACTGATGAGTTTATTCACCCAGGACAGCACAATGTGCAGTGTTTCACCCTAGAGTCTATAGGTGACGGCAAGAAAAAGATTTATAAACACCAAAGCCCATATTTCTTAGCTGTGAAACAGACTCTTTCACGCAGGGGCAGGGGCTCCCGTGTTTGAAGGAGGTTGAGTGTGCTTGCATCAACCATTGCCTTTACCTCCGAGGTGACCCTACACCACAACATATGGATGTAATAGTCTCTCTTTTATATGTCCTTGGCCGTCGGCTACAGACAGTAATTATTTTCACATGAATAAGGGATATCACCTTGGGGAGCAGGGAACATTTATCCATATTCATACATGCACTTGTTCCTCTGCAGACTCTTGGCATGGGGTGATTCATTGCACAAGGGAGCCTTGACGAAATTATGGGTTGCATATTTACTGAGATTTAAACATTCATGTCAAACTTTTCCAAACATTTCACTTGTTCCGCTTCAGGGGGGCTATAAAATGACTACATCGATGATTTCATGCTTTAGCCCTCCAAACGGAAGAGTCTCCAAGAGTTCGATTCAGTCACTTTTCAAGAACGATCTCACGGTTTTCAAATGATGTATGCTGGTCTCATTTTTCAATCAATCAAAAGACGCTCCTGTTGTGTTTTGAATTACTACTACTAGATTACTACCGAACAATTTAGAAATTGGAAGTTTGAATGCCCACAGTGTAACAAATTACACAAATCCACTGAAATTCAACACCCTTGTATTGTTTATCTGGATACCGTCTCTATATCTGAGTAGGTCAGCACAGATTTACGCTCTGCAAGGTTTAATGATATATTTTCTTTTGTTGTAATTTGGCTGGAATTAATCCAGAGTAGAGTCTCTGCTCCAACACACACACACACACACACACACACACACACCCACGCTCCCCAGTTCTACTCCTCATCCCTCAGTGGGATTACCCAGAAACCCATCTGGCGCTTGCCAGTTAGTAGGGTGTACAATGCACAGTACTCAGTGGACACAAAACACCAGCCCATTTAATCCCTGCTATTAATGACATCTAAAAGCAGGCGGCCCTTGGAGCAGCTATGCAGCCCTGATTGCTCTGGAGTGGATGTGCTGCGTTGATAGAGCAAGATCAGAGCTGTTTATTATTACCACACTGGAAATGGGCCGGTGCTAAGAATGTGTTGATTTGTGAACTGTATGTGATAGATTGTGTTATGTGATAGATTCAGTGATAGATTGAGTCATGAATTATTAAATGTGGATTGTCAGATGCATTTTGATTTGATTTCTCCGTGGTGGCTTCAGTCCCTTTGGAGAAGAGCAATTTATGCATTTACACATATTTCAATAGCCTTTCATTTCTTCTTTACCATCAATTTGAACAAGAGGTGTTCTGAGCATTTCTTGTTTTAGTGATTTCTCTCTATTCTCCATCTCTATTTGGTACAATGCAGTGAAACACACCTGTGGCTGAAAGAAATACATCATAGTCTGCCGCACACATACAGCTTATCTGTGAGGCTGTAGTGTCTCTCCCCACGTGGCTTTTGTTGACACTGCAGCCTGCCGTCACGTGTGTGCTTGTGTGTGTGTGCGCGCACGAGAGTGTGAGTGTGTGACCTCTGCATCTCTCCCGCCCCCCTTGAGCGCTGCTGTATTGTGTTCGACGTCTCCGACTGGAAAAATATGTGATTCCTCTCTCTTCTCCCCAGGAGTCTTGTCACTTCATTAAGTTTGCTGAGGAAAGCTTTGGCTTGGCAGCCGTGCGTACTGTAGTAACCCCGGCTCTCCCCTGAACGCCTCACCAGCTGTACAGACTGGTGGTGGGGTTTTGCCAGGCCTTGTGAAGATAGGACCCGCACGTGGGAGTGGGGTTGCACGTGAGCCGTGGAGCTCATGGTGGCGCAGATGATGCTGGACTGGCTGGCGGCGACTTCGGAGGGAACTCTTTCTCACCCATACCACTGTATGAGTCATTCATGTCCCCATCTCCCCTCTCTCTGTTCCCTGTATTTTCTCTCAGTGGTTCTCTTTTTCCTCTGTTTTCTTCATCAGCTAACAGCTAAAGACAGATGGTGGTTAAGTAAACAAGAAGTTGTTACTGTGTTAGAAATGTTTGTTCAACAAAGATTTTTTAATGGAAAAACTAAAGCTGACTTCATAGATCTGCTGGGATTTACACCAGAAGATCTGGTTGATAAAAAGAAATGAACTCTCATTTGTGATCCGCTTCGAGACAACAACATGTCAACAACAACAACAACAACAACAACTATCAAACGGAATTTGTCAAACTTCCCATTCAGATTTTACAAGGGCATTTCTGAACATTAAGTTAAAAAATATCTCAGTTGTGTGACTACTGTAGTAGTTCTTTCATCGATGGACCAAAAACTGGATTTCAGAGAGGTGAACCCAGGAATCCTGGCCAAGGCTGTGAAGGGGAACCCATGCGGATCAGATCCGGTATTTGGGGCCTGGTCTCCCAAAGGAGACACCCATAGTGCCCCCTTTGTTCATCCCAGCCATGCACCAGTCTCTCACGAACCATTGCGGCATTCCTTTTGTTCCTTTTTTCAAGTTGTTCTATCAAAGATTTCACTGTTCGAGGGTCCAAAGATGGCCAGACAGCCAAGCCACCTGCTCCAAACCAGGGTAGTTTAGAACAGACATCATGCTGAAGTACTGTGCTATTCATCTTTTTCATCCTCCCATTGTCTGTGAACCATCCAAATCTGGGTTCACCGGCAAAATCCCAGCGCTATGATTTCACCTTCTCAAATCCCCCAGTGCTTCAGTGGCCATGAATTACATAGCACAAGCCATCAATGCTGATAAGACAATAGGCTCCAAAATAATGAGTTAATTCCCTCGAGGATAAGGTCATTCACTTGAATCTATACCAAATAGGAAAACAAACTAGTTTCTAACCAAACAGCTGGCCACAAAATGATGCTGTACGGTTTCCATTCGCTCATGTTTTGGCCCGAATTTGATGCAAATCTGTGCTTTGTCAACATGTTTGGGAGGTCGGTGCCCTATTCTCTATACAGTCTTGGCACTCTTTAAAGTTGATGATTTAGAGTAAAAGAGTAAAACGGTGTTAGTCAGACCCTTGCCTCTAATCTGCAATTGTTTCTTTCTTTTTTTTTTAACCTTTATTTAACCAGGTTGGTCCCAGGTTGGCTTCTCAGATTAAAGCTATTATACCACTCTGAATGTCATCACAACTGATGGTCAAAATGACTATTCCTCCATTCCCCAACTTAGCCCCACATCTTATGTAACATTGCTGGACATTCAGCAACCTGCAAGATTTCTCTGTGTAGCATTCTCTTAATATCGACACTCTCCATTGGCTTGTTATCGAGGCTTACCTACTTATGCCTATGTATTCTCTATTGCATATGAATCTCATAATATCAACTCTATAGTGTATGGAGTCAATATTATGAGAATGAATCAATGGTGACAGAATGAAGAGTTTTGTCTTTTAAAATGAGCAAATGAGATATGATACATGACTGAGACCAATACATTCCACATGGGAATACAAGAGTGTTACTGTAAGAGCATTACGTGCCATCGTGCCACCCCACTCCATCCCCCCCATCCATCTTGTGCAACATTGCTGTACGTCAAGCATCCAGGGAATGGTAGCTATTTGACTCCCGTGTCCTTCGGTGACATGCACAAAGTCCTCCTCCGCTTTAATCCTATTAGGCTGGCCTAACACTGGGAGTGTTGCCAGGCATCACCATATATTAGTGGAAAGGGGCCAGGTCACTCTGGTCTAGACAGGACAGGAGAGCCAGTGGATGGTAACCCCCTTAGGGACTCAGCCCAAGGGAAGAAATGTTACAGGTTTACAGGGTTGGAGCATTTTATGTGGTGGACAGTGGTGTAGGTGCGGTTATGTTGGTATATATTGGTTAAACCCATCTCTCTGGGTATATAGAGAGTACCATATTCACCTCTCAGTCGTAACATATAGAAATTGGAAATATATGATGGTAGAACACATTACACAGTATATACAGTATACCCACCCACCAGTACTATGCCCAACTCCTCAGCTGCCACTACACAGTCTTAGGTTTTCTCTTTCGCCGAGCCTCCCAATCAACAATTCATGTGACGGTTTAGAAATGCATTTAGCTGCAATTTACATCTTTTCCCATCTGCCCTTATCTATTTCAGCTGCAGACTGCTGAAGAAAGAACAGAATATTTTCTCGGGAAATTGTGCCATTTACCTCTTTTTCGGTATCTTTTTTCCATTTTTTAAATCTTTTTTTTCCACATGGTGCAATGTTGTGAAATGCAGGGTACTGGTGCCAATATGTTTTTTGTCTCACTAGACTGAGTACGCAGCTATGTCTTCTTTAATGACACTACGATGCAAGTTTAAAACCATTCATATGCCATTCCCAATGAAGGGGGAAAAAAAGCATCCCACTGTGCTTTTCACTCTCTTGCCTGAGACATCCCCCTCCATTACTATAATAGGTAGGAGAAGGAGGAAAGGGAATGGAAAGCCATTGTGTGAATGCTTTTGGAATATGTCCTATGGCACACATTTAAATTACCTTAAATGGAGCGTCCAATGATCTGTAACTGTGCAGAGGAGATTGACTTGGAACTTTTTTTTCCGCTTCCCTTTCTCATTAGGAACTCATTAAACCTCAATGGAAAGTCTAAGAGAGAGACAGTAAAGAAAATGCCTCAGGCGTCAGTTGAATGCAACTAAATACCCTGTCATACTGTCAAGGGCACAGTACACTTTTAGGGGAATTAGAAGATACAGTGGCTTTTCTGATAGTCGAGACCAGAATCCACCATGCCATTCATTATTCACCAATTGCGTTTCATCTGTGTTATGGCTCACATTCTGAGATTCAGGATATAACAACTGTGTAAAAAAACAGCAGGAAATCAGCAGGAAAATAACTGAATGTTTTAATATGTGCTTATGGAAATTATGAAAAGAAACCAAAGCAGAACATTAAGGTGAAAATTGGATTTTACACCCTGTGTGACCCAGATATAATCTTTTCAGTGCTTTGTTAAATGTGAAGTACCATAAGGTCACATAGGGCTAAAAATACAATTTTCTGTTACTGTATGATCTATTTTTGGGCAATTAAAGCAAAGAAGCAGTGTAGCACAGAGCAGTATTCTCTCCCTGATGTCAGCTGTAGCCTAGATAGTTAAAGTGTTCAGTGTGTGTCATGGGACAACTGCTCAGGAGGTGAAGTGGGAGGATGGAGGAAGTGTGTATCGTATTACTAATGTGTTGCCTGGTGCTGTGCGCACAGAGCAGAGATGACAGGCAGAGGCCAGCAATGACACACGGCACATATGCTCTCTTGACAGGTTCAGACACTGCAATGCAGAGGGAGAGAGAGAGAAGACGGGGGTAAAATCACAGGTACACACTGACAACAATATCATTCATCCCATGCTGCAAAGTGACTATTAATAGACAATCTCACACTGACATCATTGAAAAGCTTGGATAGTTCCCTGGTCGTTTTCACATGTTGGGAGGACAGACATTCTTGTTCAGCTCTGCACACAAGAGTTGTCGACAACATACAACAATGTAAGTGAGCAAAAATACAAATATAACTGAGGGATGGGGAAATTGATTGTCAGTCAGAGGTAAAGAGCAAAGCAGAGCCTCTATTTTAACACATCAGCCTCACCCTGACCTCTTAATTGGCAGCCATGATAAAATATAGGGGTTTGTGAAGTGGTTAACTTCTCAAACTGTATTCCTGCAATCTCTCTTGGCAACAAACCTAAATGGTCTCTAGGAGGAGGTGCATGATTAACACTGACCAAGCTATTTTTGGGTTGTTTGACTGGTAAAGTGAGACCTGCAAAGAACTACAATTTCTCCTGCCACATTTAAAATCAGATCAGCTGAGCTCTCTGCACCTGTTGCATTCGGATGGCTAATTCAAAGCCAACAGAAACATCAACTTGCAGCAATCACACAAAGAGGAATGCATCTCTCACCATACCGGTGTGAAACACTGCCCCAATCATGCATTTGTCCTGACTATGGGTGTAAAGAGCAGAGATATTGGCTCATTACACCCTGATGAATGATGATTGCTAAAAGGTTGGTACAATCACAGCGGAAAGCTTATTTTGTGCCGCTTATTTGATGAATGTACCACACGCTGGATTTAATACACTACTGGCCAGTAAGGATACAAGCGTGTAGCCTATTTGAGGCCCAGGGCTAACAACTGCCCCGGGGCTGGAGTCAAGGCCAGCCAAGCAAGAGTCAAGTCTTTCACTCTGCATGAAAACAAACATGTGGCACGTGTTTTATCCCAGAAGTAGGTTGCTTCCATCAATCTGCCCAGTAACAGTTATACAGTGTGCGTGTGTGTGTGTGTGTAACCATGCATAAGTGAGCATGTTTGCATGTGCAGCCAACAGTGAGTGAGGCTGAGGCTGAGGGGAGCTGAGGAGGAGAACGAGTAGGAGGAGGCCAGTAGTAAATGCATCCACAAAGGCTAAAGATAGCACTGTGCTTGCAGGCACTCAGTGAAGCCTAACTGGCTGTCTCAAGGTTACACACACACACACACACACACACACACACACACACACACACACACACACACACACACAGGGCACAGCAAGTGCCTGGGCAAACAGAATAATTTTGTAGTTTTTAAAAGGGCCCTTTCTGAATAGCCAAAGTAAAATCACTGCAGAGTGAAAGGAGCGTTTATGGAATACTGGAATGTCTATATTCAGTCATTTGTGGTACATTGTAGTAATTTGGACTATTTATGATATTGGATAGAGGAGAACATTCTATATCCTGCAATATAAAAAATATGTGGTGTTACACACGGTTGACTCTATTGCTAGTTCACTCTGACAACACACACCATGGGAATTACATCATCCATATTAGTTTAAAAAGGCATGTAGTTAGCTATTGAGCTGTCAATAAAACAGCGGATGAACTACCTAACTACCTACTAACTAACTAACTAACTACCTAACTACCTAACATTCATTCAACTTACACCATTTCTTGCTATAATACATACCTTTAAATTCACATCATCTTAAAAAACGTGGGTAAACATGAAAAGGCTTCGGTAGGTTTATCCCTCACATCCCTGCGCTTCTTGCTGAATACTCAATGCTGCCTCTGATCTATGATGCTGTGTGATGACATGACTGACAGCCCTGTAGCGATGCCAATGAACATTCGTGTAAGATAACTTATCTCACACTAATCTCGATGCAAGATCCTCTGTCAGCCATGTTAGTAATCTGAGGTTTCATATGATGATACAACTTCACATTGGTGCAGTGGCCTCGCTCTACCCGAGGCCCTTTCTGTTCAGAAATCTTCCTTTGTGAGGGTGATCTTCCTCTGCAGGTACTCGACATCCTACGTGGGATGCTGGGATTTGAATCTTTCATCTATGTGTTTGTTTTGGACTGGACTTTTTTTTCTGGCACTGTAAGTAGAAGCTCTCTTTTCAGATGCTAACTGGTCAAGTGGCGCATCAACCATATTAAGCCTGAGCATTAGGCGGTAAATTAAACAGAGACCACATGATCAACAGCAACACACTGATCCATTTCCGTCTGGCCACGCGTCAATACGTCTCGCCAACTCCATCCTGCCTGCGATCAGCTTGAGTCTAAAGAACTGATGACCATTCTCCAGAAACATATTGTCATTACAACCAGGTAAGCTTTCCTTAGAAACAGGATAAGCCGCTAAGATACCTTGGCCTGTCTGACCAACCTCACCTAACCTCTGACTCTTGTCTCAGGGTTGCTGCTATTGTGACGCCCTATATTCACATAAGTTTAACCCTTATTAACCAGGAGTAAGTAGGTATACAGTTCTTCAATGGATAATAGGAATAAAAAGCAGATATACAAGATATTCTTGGTTTTCCTGAAGCCCAACACAAGAGCTGCTTTAATTGAAGGCAGAAAAATGAGAGCCACTCAAAAGTCTCTAGTTGTGTCCTGAGGAAAAAATGAAAATTGCTGTTTCATACTACAAGTGCTATAAATCCCAGGTGGTGTTTAAAAGCAGGTCATGTACAGTTGTGGATTTAAGTGTACCTGTGTAACCAGATTATCAAATGGTTGTTATTCAATGTGAAAGCAAGTCATTTATTGTGATATAACATGGGCTGCCCAGCTTACATAACTGTTGGATCAAAGCTTGACCTCTCTTAAAGCAGAGGTAATGTAATGTGGAAAAAGAGGACATGGCACAATCAAGTCCACATCAGTAACACACACACACACACACACACACACACACACACACACACATACAAAGATGCTCACAGACATATTGTATACACACACTCAAATATTTACTTATTATATATAGAATTATATAGCTGTATTTAAAATATCTCAAATAACATTTCTCAAATCATCATCTTCAACACGCAGAGCTGTGGATTCAGGGCAACCTACTGCCTCCACAGCTCTGCTAGGTAGTGACAACGCCATTGAGTAAAGACAGAGGTGCTGTCAGCTCCCTTGTCTTTATACCCTCAGACTCTTTAGCAGGGGTCAATATTTGATTCCATCTGCACAGAAAGGACTTAAGACAACACAGAGCAGCAGCGGGTTATCACATTATCACCCTGTGGTTGAAATAACATTAAGCCTAATGAGGGTTCGACAACAAGGCCATTGTAAGCCACACACCAACATGCTGGCTGGAAAATTGCATTTCAGAAAATGGGAGAAATCCTCTCCACAAACATGACACCCTGCTAATAACATTTAAGGTCTATTTGTGGTCTAAATAGAGAACAAGTATTTGTTGTCAAAGAAGACTGTTATCTGTTTTCCCAGATGTCAATGGGCTAAGCACAGAGCAGAGCCTTTTAATCAGTGTAAGCTCTTACAGGGTGATGTTTAAGGGCAATGTTCGTGATTCAACCTTATTTTGGCGTATTATGGAACACTGAAAAGAAAAGGTTATGAAACCTTGTTTCTCTTTAACATGGGAGGAGGAAAATCCAGTTGTGGTTATGGATGTGCCCTACAAGACGGCACTGTAGCTAAGTCTGTCTTTACGGTGTCTGCCTAATATGAAGGGGCCTTACTAAATAATGCATCCGTATGCCTGGATTTGTAATGTTAATAATTTAGATGATTGGAGGGGAATAAGGCAAGAAGGGTAATATGGTGGCTCAGTTATTGTAGAAAAGTGTAAAAACACAATTCCTCTATGGACTTCCCCTAAACAAAATGATCCCAGTAGCCAAATCTCTTTGTTCCACACACACACACACACACACACACACACACACACACACACACACACATTGATTTTGTCCTTTGAATCTAGGAGGCTTTCATCCGACAGATGCTGGTATGGTATATGGCCCACTGAACAGATCAAAGCAACAGTACAGGACAGGTAGTTAAATGCCCAGCCCAGTGACTCCACCAGTGTCTCAGTGGTAGTGATGAGATACAGCCACTAAAAAAACACTCACTCACATAATAAGGTTTTTACACCCATTGCACAATGTGTGGAGGATTAAAATGACCGCTTGGTGTAATGTAGGATATAAAACAACAGAGGATTACAGGAAGGGTGAAAATTTGTCTTCAGTCTCAAGGAATGTCAACGTCAGCAAGATAAGCCTCTGCTGATTCTCTTTGGTCTAATAATAAGGAGAGGACGTATCCAGAGCGGAGAGGAGATGGATAAGGTGTTGTGGAAAAGGGGACGACAACATCTGGGCTTCATTTTAGTGGCCTCATGAGACCATCCAGATCTGGCAAGCTCTCATTTCTTTGTGATTTTTTTGTATAACAACTATGATAAAGTTCAGTATTTGTTCCACATGTTGGCTGTCAGGTGTAATAAGCCATTGCTTAAACCAATTTGTTTTATTCTTATTTTATAAATTTGAAGAACTTAATTAAAAAGATGAGATATCGGTCTTTTAAAAAGAAAAGTGACACCTTCTCTTAATAATAACACTAACAACAATAATTGACTGCATAAACAAAGTTATGGCATTAACTTAAGCCCTTGGTTGACAAAACACTAGATCCTCTGTATCTTAGCGATATTGTGCAGGAACTTCAAGTAATGATTTTTTCCCCAAAATAAATATACAGCATTTTGGTGAGCATTTCAGAGCTCTTCATTTAGAGCTCTTTGTTTGTGTTGTGTTGATTTTTAACCATTCTAACTATGTACTTTTGGCAATAAAGAGAATTCATTGCCATTTTAAACTACACTTTTTCTGATAAACACTGCAGGTTTTCAGTCTATTAAACTACTGAGGAAACTACAAGGCCTGCAAAATGGTTGCCCCTGACGAAGCAAAGCTCAGATATAACCCACAGCAAAAGTCGAGAGACAGACATGGTGAGCAGACGCCTCTGCCCAAACTGAAAATGACCTCCCCTGAAAAGAAAAAACACATCAGAGGTCAGGACCTCCTCTCTCAACTTTGAGATTAATGTGGCCACAGAGCGGCCACCCAGAAAAGAGGCAGAGCGGCCAGCAAGGTCAGTCTCATCACTACGCTCCGACAAACAGACCCAAACAGACAGACACAGACACACACACACACGCACACAAAACCAACACACACACATTCAGATACAGCAGTGCTCATATACAGGAAGACATATAGTGTGTGTTTTCACAGGTCAATACTGTACTTATACACACACACACACACACACTGTGCTTATAGGCAATATTACTATTATGACACCTTCATCACATAATGTCATCTCATATTTCCTATTCTTCTGTGATTTTCCTGCACCATCCCACAGCACCAGTGTTCAGGAAGCTGATTCAGCCTCTTTTTCTCGAGTTTGATCAAGGTGTCCAGTCAGGCAGATGGTTACATCAATCACACTTCATACTTGTTGTTTTCCCCCTGCTATAGAGACTTCTATTGTTATAAATACCCTCTGACATAAGACAAATAACCTTCTTGTGACTAGCTACAAAAGCTTTCTACCAAAGCTGGACCAAACAGTGATCACTGTGCATAAAAGGTTCTCAGATTGATTGAGATGCACTGATTTAGGTATGAAAAGAGCTCAGGGCTAAAAGGCACCCCGTGCAAATATGCATTACAATAGAGTGAGCATGTAGAGAGGCAGCTCCTAATGATAGAGTACAGCACATGCAGAGACCATCTGGATAATTGTAGCAAAATGCTGCTATGAGGCGAAAGCCCTGTTTCTCCAAAAAGTCAACTTTTCAGGAATTAAGAAACACAGCCTTATTTTTTTTTGTTGTTTTTTTAGATTTACGACGATGCTTTCTTCCAGTAAATAATGGGGTTAGAGAGGGTTTCATATGTCCAAGAGTCATGAAAAGGTCTCAATCCTTAGAGGATCATGTAATCCAAGTAGAAACCTGAAATTTGTGACCTAACAAAAAGCTCCTGGTCAGTGTTAGTTTGGGATGTTAGTGTGCGTACTGAAGCAATGGGGGATAGAGACCCCTACTGGTGTTTCTTGGTCAGTGATGAGTGTATTTTCATTGGGGGGATAGTGGTCTCAGTCCTATTATTTTTGAGAGAATATACACTGAAAGAGAAAATGAACCACCATGCATGTTCCAAGAAACTACTGTGAGCTTTGGAAATGATAAATTACTCTGCAGCCCTATTCAACCTTCCCTGCTAGAATAGCCGATTAAAAAGCAAAAATAAATCCTGTTCCCAGTGGGCGCTGCTTTGAGTCCCCTGGGGAAGAGTTGACAAGGGAGGTTTGACGTCATAGGATGCAGACACGGAGGCATGACCAAGGGGCAGGTTGAGGGACACGAAGGGGGATGGCATCAAACTTAATAGCACAAATTACTGAATACATGCTGCTTTTTGTGTATGAATATTTGGGTGAAAAAAGAAGAAAAGGATCATTCAGCTTCCCACAATTCCTACCACCGATCCGGAATAAAGCCATATACACTTTAGGTCTTTTATTTTATATTATATTTCACATCTACATGGGAAATAAGGATTCTCAACTTTTCAAACCCATCATAAATAAAAATCATATTAGTTTTAATTCCGTGTTTACAAACATTACCAATGTAATTAGCAGCCTCTAAATACACGTCATTTTTGGCTTTCACATCCTGCCAGTTCCTGCATCAAAAACCCAGTAAATGTGAGATGAAAAAAATATCATCAGTTCAATGACTGACGGACATCCTCATATTGCAGTTACGCAACATTTCAAGTTTAAAAATGTCAGTTTGCATGCATGATGGCCATCAGTAAAATATTAGCATTGAAATGTTTTGCAGATTAAGACTAGATGCTCTCAGTCATGTTTTGGGAGTGGGATTAGATGCAGAAAAAAGTAAAGCTTTGACTTGGAACAAATAGACACTATACTGCAGTGGTTCTCAATCCAGTCCTCAAGGACCCCTGTCCTGGAGGGTTTAGCTCCAGCTGTACTCAGGCACACCTGAACCAATTAGAGGCTTCATGTTTTCATGATACCTTAATTGGTTAAAGTGTGCCTGAGTAGAGCTGGAACCTCCAGGACAGGGGGTCCCTGAGGACTGGATTGAGAACCACTGCTATACTGCATACCCACTTTGCTTCCAAAACATTAACCAGCACTTACATTATGACTTTTTAAAAAAATAAAAATGTCATCTATGGCTATCAGTCTTTGTCAAGGCATGATCAGATTTATAGGTGGGACTCAGGTGGTTTTGTTCTAATCAGCCAGCCAGACTTCTTATGGGTTCTCCATGTTCAGATAACAATGATAATATAACCTCTTTGCCAGAACGTGGTCACTTGAAATCAGATTTGAGCCTGCAGTTGAAATCCAGTGCTTGTCACTGATAGTTGATTTGCAGGCAGGACTCAGATGGTGGTAGTCCAATTAGCCAGCCATGCAGCATCATGATGAAGAACGAGGAGAGGCAAACTGTCAATAAAGATGCTCCTAAATCAATGGTAAGCCTTGGCTCTTCTCAGCCAGATGGGACTATAGTGTTCCCCCGTCGTAGAATTCCCCCATCATTCATTTATCCTGCAGCTTTATATGTTACCACTGCAATGGCTGCTGCAGTCCATTTCTTTTCAAATGTTGTAAAGAGGAACTGAATGGGCATATTATGTCACAAAATGTTATGACTGTTGAAAAGAAAACTACATTTTGAATTTTAAAGCAATTGTTTTTGTGGGGGGGTGGGGCAACAGTGAAACAGTTGTTCACTATTGAGTGCAATGCATCGGGTAAAAAGTCAAAATTCAATGCTGGCTGGATTTGTATTCCCTCTAACTCAGCTAGTAAAAACAAGGCTGAGGATTTGTCTTTGTTTTTTGTATCTAAGTAAACTTAAAGTATCAACATGCAGTTTGATTAACTTTAATTTCTATATGATATTCTGTCTGTGCAATGAAGAAGCCTTCTATTACAACATCTTAGAAATATTAAATAATGAACTTCAGGTAATGAGTTTTTCCCCATATATCCATTTTGGGGGAAAAACTCATTACCTGAAGTTCATTATTCAATATCTCTAAAATATAGATGATCTAATCTATAAAAGTGTCAGTTTGTCATTCACTATCTATCCTTTAAGAAGTACCATCATTTGTTTTAATTATCTTCTGTCAATCGTTTTGTAAAAGTAGGTCTCACATCAAGGCAACTCCACGTATTAATAATTGACACATTATGTGAAATGTTAAGTGTGTGCCTGGATTGCAGTGGGCACACAATAGGGAGCTTTTTTCCATGAGATCTGTTGCCATGGCATTGCATCTCCTTACATTGCCATGGAAACAGAAACATGATGACCGGCATTGGCCTTGAAGTGTGATGTGGGTCAAGAGAACCCTTGTTTCAGGACAGCACCCTCAGATGTGCAGTACCCCTCAAAGCTTGACTGTTTGTAGACTGATAGGTACTGTATTAGTATTAGAGAGAAACAGAGATCAAATGTGAGCAGCGTGTACAAAGTTCAAATCTATTGTTGACACCATACAATAATTCTATTATACATTTTGCTTTATTTTAATTCAGTGTATTTACTGTAACTGTCTCTTCATTCACTGCTGCACAAATAAAGTTGATCTTTTCATTGCAGCCTAAACAAAAAAATCCACAGTCTAAACAGGAAAACAAATCACAATGAAAGCATCAGGTCTGTGTCCCATAGGCATGTAAATCCAGCAACTGAGACATCAACAGCAGCGAATGCCAGTCCTGTTGGCTCCTATAGTAATTCAGTATTGTCAGATGGCACAAATCCCATCTCACCTCAGACTCCCCATGCTATCCATTTGTCTAGCTGATCCACTTCCATAACACACACTAGGGGAAAATGTTGTTTATATGAAGAGTTATACACAATTTGAAGTTTTATGTCAGCATGATTAATTTTGGAATAAATATTAGTATATATATATTATTAGTCATCTGCCTTCTAAGCACTGCAGAGGATGGAATCATCTAGATTGAACTATTCAGGGCCGAATTTGCAAGAGAGAGAGAACTGAAACACTTTTAATCAACAGTGGACAGCAAACATCCATTGTGATGTGCTTATGACTGGATGAGATCAATCCTTTGTTGGTCATCAGCTGAATATGACTAAACCGACTTGTTATGACTCATTAAATTCTCATTCAAGGCCCCATCAAGGGGCATAGAAAATCCAAGGGGCCCAAACACTGAAAGAGCAGTCCCCATTTTATAGTCTAGTGAAACACGACTTATATTGTGCTACTTTCAAACACGACACATGCTAAATAATAGGTGTTGTGTCCATACCTGTGGCTAATATCACATCTTTTACCGTGTGCTGAATAGTAACTGTTGTCTCAAACCACACACGTGGGTGTGCTGAAAATGACAAATGCTTTTCAAGAGTGCATACAGAATAATCAGTGCCATAAAATCTAATTTTGTCCCGTGCATTACTTCCAGTGGCACTTTTCATTATATTATGTGAGAAAGTCACCCTTATGATAACTTTACTAAGTTTACTAATTAACTTTACTAGAGTCATAATTCATGGTGACTAATTGCCATTACCAACATATTAGCCAAATCTGTAAGAAGAAAATCCATGATAATTTAAGATTCTGTAGGAAATGGACATTTACAAAGTATATGACTCATGAATCAGTATTTTGGTTTGTATCATTGTCATCATTACTGTTTAATTAAATTAGTCACATTAAATCACTTAATTGATTTTAGGAACAAAGTGAAGTTGATGGGATTGTAATGTTGTAGCTCCCTCTTGTGGTAATACATATGTTGGTTGAACAGTAAGAAGTTAAAGATTCAGATAGTTCTGAGAAAAAGTGAAACTTTTGAATTACCTGCATTCCTGTATAAATGACTCCTAAAATATAGTCTGATCATCTAAATCATAAATATGAAAAAAAAAAAAAAGTCATGTACTTTCACGTCTTTATTGAACATATTGTTTAAACATTGACAGCTTTGATTGGAAATAGTATGTGAACCATGAGATGGTGGAACCTCCTTTAGCAGCAATAATAATCGAGCATAGCCCAGTTTAACGTACGTGGCTAAGCGAGTTAACCAGATTAGTTTGACGACAGAAGGCCTTATTTGCCCATTCCTACTTTGCCCTCATGGTCTAACCGTATATAATGCCACAGGTCATTATGATGCCCCCTGGGGGACAAGGGCTACACCTGCAGGCCCTTCTTCATGACCCCAACCCCACCCCTGGGGTGGCCCGCTTCAACGCATGCTCTTGCCAGGATTGAAACTAAAGGGAAGATTTCAATGCCTTTGTGGCCTGAGGGTTGCACCAGATAGGGTATGCGATGTTATTTTAGCATGTGCAGTGCCCTGTCCTGCGGCAACCCAATGATAATATTGAGCCTCTGTGCCTGGACCAGCCTAGTGTTAGCGCTGTAAGGGACATGATTGCTGCCCAGTATTTTTGTCAAGTAATTTCCCCCCCGTAAGGTGGGGCTAAAGGTGACATGAGTTTGTTCTGAAGAAATCCCCAAAAATACATTTTGTGAATAAAAAGGCATTTATTGTATTACTGTTTGTCCTGTGATGGAAGAAGGGAAAAAAAAAAATTAAAAGTTGACATAGCATAGCTGCAGATGCCATTAGAACGTAGACAGGATTCTTAACATGGTCACACTTACCAGCTGCTTATCAAGTAATAAGATTTCCTTCTCCAACTTCCTCATCTTTAGTGCCCTGTACGCCATCTCTTGGTCCCGGCTCTCCATCTCCTTTATGAGATGGAGGCGGTACAGGGCTTTTATGGCTTTTGTAGACTGTAAAAGAAATGATGTAACCGAGGTGCTCATGTTGGTCTTGCCCCTCATCACCACAGCCCAATATTAAAGACACATGAACATCACCTCTCCACTACTCCCTCCAGCAGCACCACCAGCTGGATCGGCCCTCTCCGGGGAGCTGCTGGGGTCAAAGTCCTGTAAAAATAACTTCCATATGTTACATATTCAAGATTGTAAACTTATCTTTTTTGATAAGCACTTACCTCATCCAAAGAGTCATCGAAGGGAGTCTCATCCCAGTGTGAGTGAGCTGGTTCACTCTCCGGTGGAGGCAGGAGGGTGAGAGAATGGCCCTTCACTGGGGGCCAAATTAAATTAGCTAATGGGAAATTCCAAAATGTTTTTATGAAGGATGGAGTGCACCTACCACAAACATAGGAGCTTCTGCACCCAGCCCATGGCTCAGAGCAGGTGACCCCAGGGATGCTCTCCACCATAGGCCTGGTGGCATTGTGCTGCAGCGCAGTCTCCTCAGCAGAGGTGAGGGCTGGGATTGCTGGTCCCTCCTCAGTCTTCATCACCGCAGCCTTTTTCATGTTGGCTACTTTAAGATAGTTGTGAGAGGTTAACCACTTACTTGGACCTAGTTGAAAATGTAGAATTGCAATAAAGAGGCTGCCTGTTTAGCTTTTTCTGCTTTGTAACCGTCAATGAGGAGCTCCTGCTCTGAGGAACTTAAAGAAATGCGCCCTCTGTTGCTTTTCTATAATTTTAGAAGTCTACAACCATAAAACAAACAAAAAAAGCAATATAAAAGGTTACACTGTGAGAATTTGAAAAATATTGTTTTGTCAATTTCAATATGTTAGGTAACCCTGGAAACGGTAGTCTCACCTTGCCTTGTGTCCACATAAGGAGTATTATCCTGTTTTTTCGTAATGGAGTAAGCCCGAATTTAATTGATGAGCTAATTGGATCTGGCATGTGTCGAATTATCCTCGATTGTTTAAGCCACGTACGTGAAACGGGGCACAGACTCTGTTGGTAACCACATTTTGTGTGGTTGTGTCAGGACACCTCTAACCCACACCTGAACGTCATATCATTGATTGGATCACGTCTGTAATTACCCATTTTCATAGAAGTCATTATTCCAGAGGTTCATATACTGTTTCCAGCGGTTAATGTTTGAACAGTATGTTCAATAAAGACATGTAAAAGTACATTTTTTGTGTGTTATTTGTTAAATCACATTGTGTTTATCTATTTTTATGACTTAGATGAAGATCAGACCATATTTTAGGATATTTTCATTTACGCATGAATGCAGGTAATTCAAAAGAGTTCACAAAATGTTCTCGCAACTGTATGTATGCACCACAATGAGAACACGTCCAAAACAGGTCTCCGTGACATTCAGGGGGATTGCGAAAAGTACAAGGGGCGTAGAATTTTCGTCGTCACTACAAAATAAAATTGAGGCATGACAAATTAAAAATGCTGGTTCACATCTTCATGTCCTCAGTATCTAAATTCAAACATCTGTGGATCCAATTTTTAAATATGACTCACCAATAGGACTGAAATCACACGCATGTCAGTTGTTTTCAAATAGTCTGAGAGGAACCGAATGGGGTTCGCATCAACTCTGATTAACTATGGCTAAAAATAGCTTCTCGGTTTCAAATTACAGCCTGCGCCTACATAAATCCTGAAAAGCTTATGACGACATCTAGGGGCGAAGAGAGTCGATACACCTATCAGAGTCGCTATTTGAGAAGTGTCTGGCTGAAACCCCTTTCCTCGTAAACTCTGAATAATTCATAGCTTCTAAAAGCTCTTACATGATTATATGTTCTTGCAAAATCGTGTCAACATTTCCAATTCTTGTGCATTATATTGTTATAATTTGTAACCATATGTGGGACCAAAAACAGCAGTCACGTCATTTATAACCAGATTATCCACAAACCAAGTGATCTCTAAAGGATCAATGCCCAGTCTAAGATACAAAACCTAAGATATTCTTATTGGGATAGTAATCGAAATTAAAACACGTGCTGCTTGTCCTGCAACGACTTCGCCATTTTAGCACGTTTACATCATTTTATTTTATTTGTCAATGCAATCAACTTTTATCTCGGCTGGATTGCAATAGTTGCAATAGTTACATCACCGAGGATCCTTCATTAACGTAACATCTATGGTATTATTGCATTGTGTCTGTGCTCTACTGTCAGTATGTTGTGTGCAAACAGGAATGTCAATAGAAGTGCAGACAGACGCAGAGATAATTGAGCGATCTCTCTGTCTCTCAGCTATCATTGCCTTCATCTACTGTCGAAAATATTCTAACTCCGACATGAGAGCAAATGAACGGCCAAACAAAGTAATAATATAACCGGGTAAATCAGGACTTTTTGATACCTGATTTGCGGGGATATGACGTTATGGGGGCGGAGCTCATGAAAACCGTGTGATGGTATATTGATGGTGAAAGTGATTTATTTTATTATTATTGTGGCATTGTTAGCTGTTCTGTGTTATGCGTTTCTATTTTCATTCGTTCGACTTTTAGTTGTTTGTTTTAATAAATAATTTAAAGCATCAATTACACACCTGATGCATATTGTCTGCTCTGTGTTTTGTCGTTGCAGAACGAAGTACCTCTGTGCCACTTCGTTTCCAAAATAAAAGGGCTACAAAACTACTTCTGTTCAAGGGTCCATTTTGTTATTGTTTTCAAACAAAAAGCAACGGCAATTATTTACGATTTATGAACTCGGGAAGTAGGAGCTTACGAGGAGACCTTCAACACAGCATGATGTCCTCCCCCCATCGCTTATCGGTCGGTCGTCGTCGGTTGCCACCCTTGTTGGCGTGTGTCGCTGTCCTCCTCCTGTCCGGTTCCCGTCTCCGGAGTGTCTGACTGCCGGTGGGCGAGTTAGCTGGGGTGTGTCTGCGAGAGATAGTGGGAGAAAGGGAGCCGCGTCAAGCCTGCCATCGACAACCAGAATAGCACCGGAAGTTTTTCTATGTTACCTTCAAAATAAAAGCGTAGATTTCTAGCTGACTTGGCACCCAGTACAGGGGTTCTAACTACAGTTGTGGGTTAAATGGGCATTTACAAAATAGTATACATTCCAAGTTGTCTGGTATGCAGAGTTCCCACGGTCATGGGAAACCTAGTAAGTAAGTTAGTTATTGAAATCTCAGGGAAATGTGTTGATAATGTTTCTAACCAGTGAAATATTTAATGTCAAAGTTAACTGTTTGTTGATTAAATTCGCTTTGAGTAATAAAAACGGTGAAAACGGATATTTTAGGGGGATAAAACAACAATGTTTACATTTTCAGTTTGATACTTTGCATTACTTAGTAAACGTTGCAGCGCATGCTCCTCAATCGTCAATAAAGGTTTTATATTGACAGGTGTTACCGGAAGTCATTTTTAATTGCCGCTTGTTTAACGCTAGTGGGAAAAGCTACAGCACCCGCTTGATCAGACACATTGTCGGCAAGAGAGCGCACGACTCAAGTGGGGGGATAAAATGCAGCCGAAAAATCGGAAAACTGACTCGACTGAATCGTTGGCGGTAATCTAACACTTGTTCGTGACAGAGGGGGAAGGAGAGCCATGAAGAAACATCAGAGTCCTGCGAGGCAGCAGCAGCAACAACCACCGGCTGATGCCCTGGTGCCAGGCAACGAGGTTACCGTGCAACAACTCAACGAGCTTCTGTCAAACGGCAGCGGGTTTTACAGCTTACCCACACAACATTTCAACGAGGTCTTCCCCAGAATATACGTCGGTAACGCGTGAGTAAAATTTACTTGTTTCCTCAAATAAGACCACTTCCGTCCTCTCCCGCGTCCATCAAATGTCCATCAGATGACACCGACAGGTAGACTTCATCGTCCCCGGTAGCGCGTCACCCGCCACCGTCCAGACACGACAATGGCAGGAGTGTCGCATGTCAGACATCATGTTGGCGTTTTCCCAAACGCGAACGAGACGACAGCCTGTTGTAAACAAATATTTGGTTCTCCTCTAAATATCAATCTATATAACGTTGTAACTCCGGGGTAGAGCCTCGGTAAAATGCCTTACGTGGGAATGTTTAGGTGACTTGATCATTACAATAAAACCAATAATAATAGTAATAATGTACTTATTCTCACTGGACGCGGTACTCTATTCCACGCTGTTTCCGCCCCCTATGGATGAGAGAAATAGCCTTCTAAAAACGTGAAGGACTGTAGAAAGAGCAGTTTTACTCAATGAAACCCCTCCATCATTAAAGCCCAGTATCACTGCCATCTAATCACGCCGTCTCTATTCAGCATCTCCCCGCGCCTTACCGTTCTTTCCGGGGCTACTGTATACCACCAATCAAAATATCGGAGGATTTATTTTTATATGATCAATTAAAAAAATGTTTGCCTATCTCAGTCCTTCAAAACAAAGAATGAGTGTCCGCACGTGATTTTTTGCCAATGAGCCGCAGTCGTGAGTGAGAAGCTGCATTGTTGAATGTAAACTCATTTTACCCACCCTTTTAGACCATCGACTGGAGGTCATAGTTTACCCTCATTTGTACCCTTATACCACCGATTATAAACCTGTTGTAGGGCCAAAGATAGAGCATTCACCATCTATAGCAGAGCTTCACGACTTACTGTAGACTACTAAGACTAATACAAATGCTAAATGGACACACACGCGCAGACACACACGCGCAGACACACACACATTTTTTTCTCTCTAACTCCACAGCATCGTAATAAAAACTTTAAGGGCTCCAACTTAATTCCAAATAAACAAACAGACATCTTCTTCATGCATCTAAGTTGTGAATCCAGTAGCCTACTATATGAAATGGTGCTGTCACGGAACACACACACACACACACACACACACACACACACGTTTAACATGGTATAGGCCAAACCATAAATCCATGGTTGTTGGTTGACTGGGTGCCACAGGCTATGTAATGAACATGCCGGCTCTTAGGGGATTTACCGCTCACCCTTCCGGTAAGGCCAGTTCCTGGTATTTCCTGGCCTGTGTACAGATTGTGTATGAGAGGAATAGTCTGCATGCATGAGAAAGTCTACCACTATCCTCAGTCCTTTTTCTTGTGGCTTTCCTGGAGTCTAGATTCCTTTTATGTATCATGTATTACTACCCATGATTCAGGACTCCCAGCTAAGAAATCACAGCCATCAGAATTTCATCTCATTCTCAACCCAAAATATAGTATTTATGGTAATCTCCTCCAGATTAATGGACTGTGTTGTGTCATAATTTATCAACCATGATAGAAATTCACAATATATTTGGGCCTTATTTATCCAGCACAATACCAAAATGTTTTTTCTGTAAATGCATTGTTAAAGTCTTGTTAAATATGACCCAATGATGGAAAAATGGCAAATAATGTTTTATCTTCGTGGCAAGACCCTCACCAGGTTCATAGGATTGGTCCATTTCAGCTCTAAATACAACTGAGTGGAAATTCTGTTCTCAGTGGAAGCCTAGGGGTGGTGATCCACTGGGGATTTTGTTTAGCAACGTAGATCGGTAAGATATCCAAAAGTACAAGCGATCAGAAATCATCAACTTTCATGTCTCAAATTTGTTTGGCGTAAAAAGACAGTATGGAAAAACAATAATTACAGAAAATATATTTGTTCACATATGTTTCACTGATGCCCCAGAGGAACTTAGTGTCTCTTCCCAATCCATCACTTGGCTCCAGTCACTGCCAAGACAGAGGTGGAAGCAGGACAGAATGCAAGCACATTACCTCAATGCTACAACAAAATCAATCTGAATATGCCACTCTCCCTGGCTGAGTCTCAAAACAAAGTGCTGGCAGCCTTGTCCTTAAGCGAAACACACAAGGCTGTAGACTCAAAAGAGCGTCTCTAAAATGTGATTGCTTATGAAACACCATTTCCTTGGTAATCATTGACAGGAATAGTTTTGTAACACTTATGTCTGTTATTAAAAGCATTAAAAGCAAATGTACATTACGATAATCGGTAAAATATTTGACTAGCATAGCATAGCCAACTGAAAGGACAGCGTAATGTGATATTGTAGTATGGAAAGAATAGCTTTCAAGTGGAGACTGGCAGAGACAGGGAGAGGTTGGTATTGATTGTCGATTAAGACCTGTGCTCCGCCCACTGTCTTCACCACTGGGACCCACCGAGCCTCTCTGATGACGTACGTTATCAGCTTTGACCTGTTACAACAAAAGTTTTGCGGCTGGGTGGCTAAACAGGATCATCATCCATTCAAAACAAATGGATCCATTAACGCAACGTACCATTATTATGTTTATAGTGCAGAACATTGACAGTTCATGGCTCAAATGAGAAAAAAAGATTGGCTTGCCCTTGAAACAGTGCTTGTTAAAACATATTGCCCCTCTTGTCATGTTTGGATCACATGGGAATAGGGCCCATGACCCATTATGGGTCCTAGGCCATAGTTTCACTCACCAGGGTGCAGAGTAGTGGAGAGAACTGATAGTTTAACCTTTTCTGTCCAGGACTCAAATCAATTAAATGTAGGGTTGTTCAGACTCTGGCTCATGAAACTATATTGCTGTTCTTCTGAAGGGACCCACCAGAAACGGTCTCATAAGCCATTGTGATTCCTGAAATATCATTTTAAGTCGTTTGTATAGATACGTGGTGAACAACAAACAATTTCTCCACCTGCTGTGATCTAGTAAATGTAGAACACAAACATATTCCTGCCCTTTACTGAGCCTCCATTGAAGCTCCAAGCAAAAAAAATCCTTGCAAAAAGCGCCACCTTCAGTACATACACTTGAATATTGATGAAATGGATGATGTAAGTCTGTGCCAACTGAGATGCTTTTTGTGAGAGCTAACTTTAGGCTTTATGCAAGTGCTCTTTCACGGAACAGTTCCATGAAATTCCTCCAGTCATTAGTCAGGGTTTCCTCAACCAATCAAATACAACAGAAGACCGTTCTGCTAAGCACTGGAGAGACCAGGGCCTGTAGTCGTAAAGCTTCCAAGAGTAGTAACGCTTAACTTACACCTTGTTGCACCATTTTTATGCACCATAACAGCAATGGATGATTGGTGAACAGTAACGGATTAGAGTTTTTCAACTTTTTTATTGGCAACAGACTATATGCTGGAAGAAGGAAGAAGATTAATTTTAGCGCTGATTTTACAACATAACTTGTAAACAAAGTGTTTCTCCAATAAAGAAGTTAAAAGAATATTTTTACTGCTATTTTCATAACGAAACGTTTTCTATTGGCCGAGAGTAACAATGTTGGTGATAATTATTATCATATAGATTGTCATCCCATTTCTTTCAAGAAAGATTTTCACTCTAAAATGTGTCCGTTTCATTTCAAAGGTGTTTCCCTGCTAACCACATCAGAAATAGCCAACTTGCTTTGCTGGGAGTAGCAGGTTGTCATTGCGTGGAGGATGACGGTACATGAAAACAGACCCGTTTACGTCTTAAGTAACGGTGAAGTTCAATATGCCCACGTACAGTGAAACCACTGCCTACGGCTTAGGGGCCGACTTACACTATGTTGTGGTTGTTTGGTTTGAGGAACACTTTGGCTCTTTGTGAAGCTGGTATTTAATAATGGATGTTGTGGGACTGCGGATACCAGGGTGAGGAGGCTGGGACAAGCCAGGTGAATAGGAAGGGAGCCATTAGCGGTGCACTCAGTTCACCCCAGTGGAGCCTCTGCATACAGTTGTGTGTGTGTATGTATGTGTGTGTGTGTGTGTGTGTGTACAGTAAATGTGTACAGCAACGTCCGCACATTACTGTACTCACACAAACACTTAAATAAAGACACATCCACTCTTGTGCCAGATGCACACACACTTATACCACACACACACACCTGGAAATCAAGTACTCTGGATGTTGCACTCGTGTTGCATAGTAGGTGGTCATACTTAAGCATACATTTTATACACACAAGCTTACAGTGACGCGTTCATTCAAAATACACCAAGTCAGAGAGGGAGGTAATGAGGAGTGTAGCTGGTCTGAGTCCTCATGGAGCTCTGAATCGCTCCATCACCTTTGAAGGAGTCTCTGCCCCTGCAGCTGACACAGAGACAGATGGGCTGCTTTATCCCTCCTACAGCCGTAAAGCAAAATGGTGGCAGACTTGATCTTTTATTAGCTCTTGCAGTGTGGGCTTGATGACATGCAACCATCTCTAGGGACCTGTGCAGGGTCACCTAGCCTCGCCTCACCAGCCTGATATGGACTGTAAGCACACTGGCAGATATTGCAATAAAAAAACACACAGAGCTGTCAGTGTAAATCGTCTGTGAGAATTTAACATGAAGATTTAAGGCTCTTGGGCCTCATTTATTTATATTTATCCTAGATTCCCTCATGTGACCATTTTCAAAGAATAATAAAAAATGAAAATGATTTCTCTAGCATTCATGCCTTGGATATTGATAGTTTTAGCTCTGATAAATTACAGGATTTTTTTTTTATATAAACAGGGTTCCTACACACGTTTGGAAAGTGTGAAAATGTCTGGAAAACGACTTTGGTAGTTTCCAGGTCTTACAAGACGTTTGCAAATTGCACAATAAAGTCTGGGAAAGTATTATAATATTTGTTGCATTGTGCTGATATATTTATGACTCCACATTTTCTGTAGCTTTAGATCCCCGCCATCTGATATTTGTCACTGTGAAGAATAATCTCCATCTATAGTGTGATATGGTATAGTTAGCAGGGGCACGAGGACTCATGCACACCAACCGGAATCTTCAAATCAAAAGAAATTAAGGTCTGGAAAAATTACCTTCGTGCTGTTTTTGATTATGAAATAGACATGGGAGAAATTAAGAGATGACATAGTACATAAGCACATATGCACCCTAACCGTTTCTTCTGATCTGATTAAATTTTTTTTTCATAGGAAACACTGTAAAGCCTTGTCTCCACTAGCTCTTTCTAGAGCGGGAGGGTATGGTTTGGTTTTTTGTTGTTGTATTTTGTGAAATATATAAATTCAATGCAGCTAATGATTGAAACTGATTATTGTGCAAAACCTTCTAAAGAATGGACAGTGGATGGACAGTGTGTTGGTTTGTTTTGATTCTAATAAGCAGTAGAGAATCACATTCATAATATATTGTAGTTCTGAGAGAGGAGAGCAGTGAGAGATTTATTGTTTCTGGGAGGTTGAGTAGATGAAGATGGAGGTGCAGCCGCTGGACTGGAGCTGGCTGAGTATCTACAGATGAAGATGGAGCTCTTACATCATCTATTTCTCTCGCTAGTCCTGCTTGAAACAAGCTGAATGCAAAAGCTGAACAATTCCATGTTCTCTTCAAATGCTATCAATAATGTGCAGGGTTGCATCGAAGTGGACACACACACACACACACACACTCACTCACGCCTCTCTTTCCACCGTACTCTTTCTTCTCCTGCTTTGCTTCCTCCCTTCTATCTCTCCACGCCTTCCTCTTCTTCCTTCCCTTCCTACTCTTATTCTCCCTGTCTGAGTAAACTGCCGGTTTCAGAGCGTCATGCTGTTCTTTGTGTGCAGCTCATAGACATAGGACATGTAGAATGACCTTTCCTGTTATCACGCCACACCAGGAAGCATCTAGTCACTTTGGCTCTGTGGTCCAGTGGCTGGGTCGCTGCCAACGTCTCCATGGTGTGTCTGCTCTGCTCCAGCTTAGAATGCTGCGTTGTTCCCTGTAGAACCCGCTAACATGGGTCGACAACTCCACTATTTCAATGTGGCCTCACTGTTTAGTCCCATCAAGCTTCTGCCAGCCATGATCAGAGTAGGCTGGAAAGTTATGCTAGGCAGGGAGCAGGTACAGGGGTGAGGGGCACCTGTAAAGCTCAATGGGTAGAGTGACTGGTTTGATTGCCACTGGGGAAACCTATACTAAAAATGTATGTCAAGATATGAATAAATGTAATGTACACCAAATGGCACAAGCTATATGGAATGCTGGTGAACGTTCAGAATGATGAGTGCGGATATTTTGATCATCATAACAGACTTGTAACGAGCATTGACTCAACAGTAACAACCAACAACATGTTAAACTACACAATAATAAACGATAAATTTAATTAAAAGAGACAGTTCAGTTTCCCCAATGATCTGCTAGTATAGCAGCTGAGAATCACATGCAAGTACATGATGAATGTACAGGATGAATATAAGCAGCAGAACCTGAGACCTTATATTCATCCTATACAGGGTGGGAAAGTACCTTTTTGCTGTACCTGCCACAGTGGCAGCCATCCTGACTTTTTACTAGCCTAGATGCTGTGAATACAGCAGACCTTCAGACAGACTTCAAAAACCGGCCAAGTGGCTGATGGAATCAACAAATTAATCAGCCACCTGCCAAAACTAACCAATTTATCATCTCATCCCATCTCTTTCCACCCTGATCCTGTACCTCATCTCTTTCCACCCTGATCATATACCTCATGTCTTTCCACCCTGATCCTGTACCTCATCTCTTTCCACCCTGATCCTATACCTCATCTTTTCCCACCTTGATCCTGTACCTCATCTTTTCCCACCTTGATCCTGTACCTCATCTCTTTCCACCCTGATCCTATACCTCATCTTTTCCCACCTTGATCCTGTACCTCATCTCTTTCCACCTGATCCTGTACCTCATCTCTTTCCACCCTGATCCTGTACCTCATCTCTTTCCACCCTGATCCTGTACCTCATCTCTTTCCACCCTGATCCTATTCCTCATCTCCCCTTCCTAGGTTCGTAGCCCAGAATGTGATGCGTCTGCAGAAACTTGGAGTGACGCACATCCTCAACATGGCGGAGGGCAACTCCTTCATGCACGTCAACACCAATGCAGAGTTCTATTCCGGCACGGGCATCACATACCATGGTATCCAGGCCAACGACACCAAGCAGTTCAACCTCAGTGCCTACTTTGAGGAGGGGGCTGATTTCATCGACAAGGCCCTGGTGCACAATAATGGCAAAGGTGAGCATTTTTTTGCCAGTTTGTAAATTCAGAAATGTTTGATTTTACTGTGTCTTCCAGCCACGCTCTATTCTACTCTGTTCTGCTATCTTCTATTCCATGCACTTAAGAACCAGACGAGAGATCTGTGTCTATACAATTTGCAAACCTCCTCAAAGGTAGAGGAGATCAAAGGAGAACATGGTGTCTGTCTCACTTCAGTAGCTTCTTCTTTCAAAGTAATTTGTTCCCACCAGTAGAGACATGAAAACAAGCACCTCTTGTTGCTTGTCTTAAGCATAAAAAGAAAACCCTATAGGACTCCTTTAGGACACAGGGTGGAAGGCATCGTTTAATCATGCAGTGTGGATATTGTTTCATCGCTGTGCTTTGCTGTCTTAATAAAGAGAAGGCCGGAGGGAGATAATCCTGAATATGAGGGCGCTGGGAGTCTCAGGCTAAATCTGACACACTCCTGAGCCCTGCTCCACATTCCATTATCAGATCATGTCCCTGGCCGTCAAGCACTGTCAAGACGCTCCACGAGTAATACACCTGTTGTGCCAAAGCCTGCCCCACCATTAGTTATGTTAAACAGGTGCTGTGACTCTTTCTGCTTGTCAGGTGTGCACCAGGTAATACTGTAGAACAAAAAAGGTGGAGAGTGCTGGTGACTCACCTGGTTATGGACTATGACCATGTACTCTCTCTTTCCCATCTTTCCTGTCTCTCTATCACTGTCCATTATCCAATAGGTGCAGTAGCACTTTCTAGATGCTTGGAGGGTGGAGTGTGTGTGTGAGGGGGGGTTTCCATGATTGGAGTGAGTGAAACTATGTTAACTTTAAAAACCTCCACCTGTTAACACTACAGTGCTGTGGTAACACAGTGTTGTTGGAACTAAGAGAATTCATCATGCGTTGACTCATAGGGCTCTGGATGCCTAAAGAGTGCATACCCTAAGCACTGCGCATTGCAAAAAGCATTGGTCACAAACCAACCAACCAACCAATGAACACACAGCTTTTATAGAGGTGGTTCCAAGCACCTAATAAAAGCCCTGAGAATAATTCTTAACAACACTGACATGATGTATGGAAAACAATAAAGATGCAGAAATGAACAGGATGTCAAGTCTTACATTGCCTGTTAGTAGATAATGTGTGTGTGTGTGTGTGTGTGTGTGTGTGTGTGTGTGTGTGTGTGTGTGTGTGTGTGTGTGTGTGTGTGTGTGTGTGTGTGTGTGTGTGTACTGTAGTGCACATACACAGTGCACACACATCGTGCAACATTTGAGATAGCAGAACCCACCCACCCCCCGCCGAATATTTATCCATCTCTTCCAAAGCTGGAACCAAATTTACTCCGTGTGTTGACACACCTGAGGGATGGATTTAATTGGTGTCCTGAACCCTGTGTTTTATGGCATGGATTTATTGTCAGCTCTGACACAGAGGAGCAATTATAAAGCGTCTTAATTCCCAGGCAATTTGGCAAAGGCGCCCCAACACCGTGGTAAATCAGGAGTGAAGGGCTATTGTAACAAGGAGAGGAGAGGAGAGGAGAGGAGAGGAGAGGAGGGGAGGGGAGAGGAGGGGAGAGGAGCATCTCCGTAATGAGAAACCTCGCGCCGCAGCAGTGTGTCTTCCTTTAGCCTGACAACGTGCCATCTGTGACATTATCTGTGACATTTTGTGACCCGCAGCTCCAAGCTCTGAAAAGGTCATAGGTCAGGTCCTTAATGAGGAACTGCATCGCTGCATTGTTCATGTGAATCTATAAAAGTGAAGCCAGAAGTTATGTAGCTCACCCTGTATACTGCCAACTAAATAGTACAGCAGTTGAAACACAAACCAACCACCGGCACATTAAACACATCAAATAACATTTATTTTACACAGAAGTTTACACACTTTACACTCATATTCATGTATTTATAGTAGGAAAATTGGTTCATTTTTCTGGTAATAAACTACAAATTGTGTAAAGTAGGAATATTGAAAATACCAAATAATAGGCAGCATTCAAACCTGCTGTCATATTGTTTTCTGTGATTGGCAGAATGTCACCATCTTACTGGACTGATATTGAAGTGGAAGTGAATGAGAGAACTAGCAACTGAGTGAGTGAACGAGTGAGTCAGTGAAAATGAGTGGAAGAGCAAACAAGTGAGTGAACGAGTGACGTGACAGATCCTGTGTATCTCACAAGGGGATACAGTAGAATCGGCATTGATCAGTGGCACACAGGGTGATTAGATATTGAAGAGGCAGAGGGAGGAGGAGGGAAGGGGAGGAAAGCGTGAGAAGGGGAGAGGAGGAGAGAAGGCTGGAGTAGAGTGTGAGGATAGAACGGAGGATAGCAAGGAAGAGAGGGAGAGGAGCACAGGAGGAGGGGCAAGAGAGGGGGAAGGGGGAGAGGAGGGAAAGTAAGAACAAAGGACAACAGGGGAGAGGAGAGGCAACAAGGGGGAGTGGAGAGAAAAGAAACGGAGGCGGGGGGAAAGAGACGGAGAGGCGTCGGGTTTCAAACGTGCTGCAGAATCTGCAGATCTGACCTGAGCCCCGGTGCATCGGCTGCTCTGTGAAAGTTGGCAAGGTGAATTCCTCCCGGGGCTCGGGCTGGTCGGTAACGAAGGTGTGAGTTGGATAGAGGCGGGTGTGAGAAGACGCACATGCACACGCACACGCACTGATTTACACACACACACACACACAGGCACAACAATACAAATGCAAAGAATACATGTTCTTCGTAGTGCCATTTCACACGTGCATCTTTGCCTTTCTTTGTTTAACACCAAGGCAGATGTGCACACACACACACACACACACACACACACGCACAAAGAGCACAGGGTGTTGGTTCGGTGCAGTGAAGATGACTGACTTTGCCTAGTCTGCGGCAGAGGTCAGGTCCTGTATTTGCATCTCTTGGCGGAAGAGATGCTTCGCTAGGCAAGTTTGGTCACAGCAGATGTTCCCCCTAACCCTTCCCTCTCTCCTTTTTTTGTTTCTTTGTTTCTTCTTCCTTTCTCCCTTCCTTCCTTTCCTCCTTCCTTTGCTCCATCCCTGCTCTTAAACCACAAAGTGAAAAGCCACCAAAAAAAGCAAAAATCCCATGTGTTTTTCATATCACCCTGGCAAGTTAAACTTTGTGTACACAAACTAATCTCTTCTATAGCTAGAAACCTGTAATCTGTAATCTGTCATGATTAATTGAACCATGCAAGGTAACAGAGATAACCTGCAGATTATATTTTAGGGTGGATTTTCCCTTCAAGTGATTGATACTGATATTGTTTGACATATTTCAAATCCGTGTGTGTGTGTGTGTGTGTGTGTGTGTGTGTGTGTGTGTGTGTGTGTGTGTGTGTGTGTGTGTGTGTGTGTGTGTGTGTGTGTGTGTGTGTGTGTGTGTGTGTGTGTGTGTGTGTGTGGCCAGCCTTATACTTCGCCATATACTCATCCTTTTTATTTCTCTACCCCGTGTCCTCCAGGGAAGGTGTACGTACACTGCAGAGAAGGCTACAGCCGCTCGCCCACCATGGTTGTCGCTTACCTCATGCTGCGCCACAAAATGGAGGCCCGAGTGGCGGTGGCCACCGTGAGGCATAAGAGGGAGATCGGCCCTAATGACGGCTTCCTCCACCAACTGTGCCAACTCAATGAGAAGCTGGCAAAGGAGGGCAAGCTGAACGGGGAGGTGGGCAAACTAAAGACCAAATGAAAATAGGAGAGGCATAGAGCTTAAGAGACCTTGTACCCCTTCTGCTCCCATCATGCCTTTCACAGGCTCCAGCTGCTCTCGGAGACTGACCCCACCACGACCAAACCAGCACCCATCTGACACACCAGAACACACCGACACAAACAATAGGCACATATGGTTATACCAACATGTTTCTTTCTCACACACAATCTCACACACACACACACACACGCTGCCCATCCGCCATCCATACTGCTGCTCTGTCAGGGCACGTCTATCAACCCTCTAGCTGCTCCTGCTGTAAAGACAAGATGATAGTGTGATCTCTAAGCCTCATCCCACCCAGACGTACAGACGTCACACCGCTACTACCCAGAATGCTCCAAATCACCATTCATATCATTTTTGACACGCTGTACTTACAAAGCATTCCCACAAGCTGACGAGGTGACTACCACGCTCCGATTTCCGAGCGCGCAAATCCAAATCAGTGGTACAAAAGAGTAGATTATAGCACAATCATTCCATAGTTTTCCACTGCCAGGAATGTCATGAGGTAACGGTGATGTCACCGCCAAGAGGAGTGCTCCCTAAATTCCGAGAATAGTGTGACATTCTATGATTAAGTCCAAAATCTTTACTACAAAGAAACAAACATGCAGACGAAATAGATCAGATATGATGTCATACAGGAAATGACATCAAAAAGAAAGCAAAATTAAACAAGTCCTGTAAAATGTGAGTGGATGGAGGAAAAAGTCAAACATTCCATGAAAATAGGAAAGATGGAGTTTTGTTGGCCCGCTCACATCCTTAGTAACCGTCATCCTGTATCTTCCAGTTGTTGGGGGCAGGTGTTATATGCACAAACCATCTACAACTTGTGCACACTCACATGGCGTCCTAATACAACATAACTCTTAAGTAGCATTTCCATTGCCACCCTTGACTCTCACCTGGTTTTTAGCAGCTGAATGTGTCACCCCGGCGATGGTCGCCACCCATTTTCACTACAAAGAAAGATTCGCTGGTCATGCCAGCGAGCTGTCCACTGCCAATTCCCTGACACAGCCATTCAGCCGGTATCCAATAGCACTGTTTCGTCAACACAATTTGTCTGAGGCCCATACACAACCTGTCACTTGTCTCCACTCAAGTGTGTGTGTGTGTACTACCGTAATGTACCGTGCCTGGCTTTATTCACACACGGGGTCAAATCACAAGGCCTTTTTTCGTTTGTCTGTATTAGTACATTGCAATATATGTCAATACCCCATCAGAATGTAATCACATCTAAATATGACAATGTTGTATTTGCCATAGTACATCATACGTTGTCACATATAGGCAGTGGTGGTTCATCAACAACACTTTTGGGAAAACACTGTATTTATTACTGGGCATAATACTGTATACTAGACCTTGTGCCAGAGAGGGCATTGCTGGAATGTTTTTAGAACCCGTACAAGGTCACTCAGAGAGAGAGAGAGGGAGAGGGAGAGAGAGCTGTTTTGGAGGACTTGGTTGAACTGGGAGGACGAGGGAGAGTGGGGTGGCAGACTGAGAGAGAAAGAGAGGGAGATGGAGAGTCAGAAGTGTTTAACTGGATGACCCAGTGTCACTTCAGTTTGCACACTGCAACGCCGGTAGCTCGGGCCACTACGTCTCACACGTCAAATTGCATAACGCTCACGAACACAACAGCCTGGGGGGCGTTAGCACGGAGAGAAGGGGATGGATAGGAGGGGTTTGTCTCACTAGCTGAGAAAATCAAAAGGTCCAGCTAGGTTGTCTCACCTCATGAATGGCACTATTTATTCCTCCTTTGATATATCTCTATACATATGAATATATACATGTATATATACATATATAAGTGTTGACATATATGAATGTATGAGCAATGTGTCTATAATGTGTAGGTATCGTTAGTACATGTCTTAGTCCTTATATATCGACCATATTATATTTGTATGTGACATCATAGGATAATCAACCTTTACACGGCTCTATTATCATTGCACTTCCTTTTTTTTTTTTTTCTGTTCCACGGTGCATTTACACGTGCATCAATGTTCTACTAATGTTTGGGATACCGAAGTATGAGGCGCATGTCCAATTCATATCCTAGTTATGAGAGCGAGGATATGCCACTATTACTGAGGCATGTTAACACCATATCCTGTTTACTGTTGGTTTTTGTTTGGTCTGTGTAAGTTCCGTTTCCATGGTGACGCTTGGAATATTCTGCTCGCTCATATACGCAGCAAGATTGAAGAACAGCGTATGAAGATGCTTATAGGTTATCCTGCACATGACCTTAGCTGGGATATGAGCCAGTGTCTGGAACACTGCATGCATGTCAACACACTCACGGTTGCACTCACTCCATCACCTCTTCATTTGGTGCTTCAAAACTCTTTCTTTCTTTCTTTGGATTAGAATGAAAGCGATTCTCTGGCTGCAGTTACACTTTTCATTTCAATGCAACTTTTATCATCCGATTTACGCCCGGACACATTAAGTGACAGTTCACGATGCAGAAAAATCGCTTGCTTTGCTATTGCATCTTCAAAACCAGATATGGAAATGGTCAGGCTCACATTGGGATGACAGTTTGGTATGGATAGTATGGATGCAATCCAGCCACGATGCACATAGGTGCAATGGAAAGAGATGGAAAGGGAGAGTGGGGGAAAAAGAAACAGATTTAAGTAAAGACAGCCTGAGGATAACAGACATATTCAGGCCATGAGTTTACACAGCAATCTGAGCTCAAAAATCGCATTGAAATGCCAAGTGTTGCTGTAACCTCTGACTCATTATTGGCTAGGAGGAAAAGTCAGAGACGGTAATATTAACACAGGGAGTAAGAATCGAGGGTCATGTATTATAACCTTGTTGAGTGAGAACAGTTGTGATGTGATGTCAGTGTGAACCTTGACATGCCCCTGATTCTGGGTCCCAGTGCTGGTCTCAATCCTAGTTTCTATACAGGTTGTTTCTGTCCTCTCTTGAGCCCTGTCCTTTGGTCATCTCATGTAACTAAAAGTGGGTAAAACATGTACTGGAATGTGTTTCAAATATATATAGAAAACACTTGATTTCATGTTTCTTGCAAGCAATGCTTCCTCTGTTGGGATTGCAAGAAAAAATCAAGGGATTGAACTATTTGAGACCGTTTTCAGGTATATTTCGGTTCCGGTTTGCTCATACGTTATAAGTAGTCTATTCACACAAAATCACAACAAACCGCACAACCATGGAGTTAGCCCAATAAAAGAAAGTGTACAACAAGCAAAATGGTATATCCATGGACATTCCTATAGGATCAAGGCACCCAGAAATACTGTATGTACAACCCTAAGTATATACTGTAGTGTTGATACAGAGAGAGGGTGATAAAACCTTTGTGCCCTCACACAAATAGACCATGCACCAAGATTGTCTGTGCCAAGTGACCTATTGTACAAAAGCCGTTTACAAATGTTAACGATTGGCTTTGTTGTCACACAACCGGACCAGGGTTTTTTTCTCATTCAAACATTTGTGTCTGCTCTGCAAGAGTGTCCTCGTCCCGAGTGCACAAAAAGCGACAACTCACTGTTCAGTTCCGTATTTGTCTTAATGATACGATATAGAAAGGTACAGTTTTTCAAAGGGGGGGATTTCTTAAAATCGGTTCAGGATGAGGGTATGTACTTTAAAGCGTCAACTGCCTATACCAACCTGCTTATTGATTAGATTATCAATGGTTTTCACTCATGCTCCATAAGGTTAACATAACTACTCTCAAGATGAAAGTACGTCCTACAGTGGTAGCCATGGTAGAAGTCATCTATTCTGCAATCATGAGAATTTATTTAGTGGGGTGACTGCCAACAGACTATTGTTTCTCAGATGACACACAGTATAATTGAATAGGTATATTGTAATCAGATTGCCAGATCATTCTTAGGAGAAACAAAGTTTACTGTAACAATTCCTTTGGGGGGGTGGAGGAACACTGCAGCAAAACAAGCATAAAAAGTGAACTTCTGCCATGGCTACATCTGTGTATCAGTTGGCTCAACACCCTTTTATGCATTGAGTAACAGAGAAACACTGCCACCTGCTGTTGAATGATTCCAGTGGTTTGCACAAGCTGTTTTTTAATTGCCATTTTTCATTATTTATGATAATTACCACATGACATTATAAATAGTAAAAAAAAAAAAAATCCATTTTGTGTCCAAGGCCACTAAGATGTCTCACTAAGGCCCCATTAAATATTTTCTTTTGTTTAGAATGTGAAACCCTGTAATGTCAATACCAAACCTATTAGTTATTTTGATTAAACATGGTACCAGCATCATATTG
Organism: Hoplostethus atlanticus; assembly: GCA_034670405.1. NCBI lineage: Eukaryota > Metazoa > Chordata > Actinopteri > Trachichthyiformes > Trachichthyidae > Hoplostethus > Hoplostethus atlanticus. Next base: position 303,250 of record JAXDDX010000086.1, read on the forward strand.
TGGGTTATGCTCATGGTACAGTATGTGATGTATTTTTGAGAATGTCAAATGTGACCTGCCATTAATGTATATTGTTATATATACTGAGTATGTAACACGCACTAAGGCTATTGTGAATTGCTGCATTTTACTGTCATAACTAGCCTACTATATCGATAGGGTGTTGTCTGATATCAGACCTATAGCTAGAGTGTTGAAATTGCAAATGGAAAACATTCCTTTTCATTTTTTTTTTCTTCCAAGTGTTGTTTGGTTAACTTTCATTTAGATTTGTCCTGTTCCAGGGACTTAAATCTATAATTTGTTTATAATTGATTATTTTGCTATACTAATAAAGAATGCTCTCTTTTTGTACAGTAGCAAACTCCGAAGTGTCACCATGAAAGTGTGATTGTGACCTCCTTCTCCCTCTTTACCATTTAGCCAGATAAGTCATTATACATGTTGTTTTAAAACAGTGGTAGTCAGACCTGGGTCAAAGAGTAGTGGCAAATAAATCAGTGTTTGTTTAAAACTGCATGGGCATTATCAGATTTGGGTAATTAAATTGACTCGCAAATATTTTCTAAATGTTCTGTTGCTCATTTGTTGTGGCAAAATCCAACTATCTGCACTGACGTAGACAAAAGCAAACAACGAGAAGTATTTGCGACAATACTGTTTGACCCTTGTTACTGACATCTGACATCATGGCAGCTTATCTGGCTGACTGGACTTCTCTGAATCGTCCTGATGCAGTTAATCCCACCCATCTGATACTCCAAGAAGGTTCAAACAAACACTTTGGAATTCTTTGCAAATACTACTTGGCCTAGTGACATCCGAGCTTTCATCTTCATCCTGCTCCCATACAGACACTTGGCTGATAGCAGGAGCTTTAGCACAAATGAGCCCACTGCCTGACTCCTGTTGGACTCCACACCAGTTATCTTCTCACCTTGTCACGTAGATGCATTTGTGTTCATGTACAGATGTCACTGAGAACATTGTTGTGATGTTGTCGGGTTGTGGATTGCCTGTTTATGGGTTTTTCCAAGTATATATCTGTCACCGAAAAATGTCATGGAAATGCATCATAACAGTAACGACACAGCATCCCACCCAAAGCCTTACAGTGAAGATTGATTCTTTAGATCTATTTTTGATTTTGTGTATCTCACTTCACGCAGTAGGAAGGGAACAGCTCCCTTGCAGATGGAGACACTGTTTGTTGAAGTGCACTTGATTTAAAAATTGCAATGTTATTTTTCTTACCTTGAAGAAGTCCTTTCTTTCTTGTTTAAGAATAAATGGCTAAGATATTAACCTCACGTGATGATTTTTCTGATTCATGAAAACGGGCGTAATACATGTTTACTCCAGAAGACTGAAAATGAAATAGAGACATTGGGATTTAATATCTAACCATCAGTAATTGTGAGAATAGTCATCTTTGCAAACTACCATGATATCTCTATGTAACATCCCTGTCATTGTTTTTCACTTCCTGGTCAGCCAGACAGGAGCATGGGAATGGGTCTAAAATAGATCCAGAATGGAAATGTGCTATCATTTAGACAAACAAGGTTACCTTCTCTCCTTCAAAATGTACCATCATTTGTTTTAATTTTGTGCAATCAATCATTTTGTTGGAGTAGGTGCCTCTTTTTTAAAAGGTAGAACAAAATTATGGAACAAAACGTATTTGAAGACTGTTTGTATTTATTCATTATATATAATGATACAGCCCATTATTGACTGTTCTCTGAATAGAACTGATCATTGAATCTGGCGGGACCAAGAGGACTGGTGGAATCAAGACTTTTATTATATACAGTGTGACATTTCTTTGCATCAGGTAAACCCATACCAAGTGAATTGACCGTAACACTTTGTTTGTCATAGCTGTACTGTTTTATACTGTACTGTTTAATGCTGGGACATAAAAAGGGATTTGTTGAGGGCGGGGGTGGTAGAGACTTAGAATAGCATTCAAAATAGCATTCTGTCAGATTCATTGCCAGAGACACCAGAGAGACACTGGGAACACTGAACCAGTCTGACATATTGGCCTGTCTCTGTTTTCACCACAGCTTATGACCACTAGGTGGAGCCAAACTTCTGTTTAAAGACTCCAGTTGAACTGAGGAGGATGAGTGATGGGGACAACAGAGAAAAAGACAGACAGAGAGTGAGATGACAGAGAGAAAGAGAAAGCTTTCCAAGGTTCCAGGTGTTTGATGCAAATACTGTTTTATGTTTCACAAGACTCTGCAGACACACCTGGGTCCTGGGGATGGACCACTCAAACAGCGTGACGTCCAACAGGGTTATTGAAAAGGCTCAAGTCAATTGGCCTGATTCTCAGTTACTCTCCCAACTTTCTATATGGTCTTCTCTCTCCACTGGCCCCTTGCAAAGCAATTACTGCAGACCAGCTGTGTGGTCCCTTAGGGGCCCCAGTGAACCAGGGACCTCCTCCCTGCTCTGGATGAATTCACATTACAGCCTAAAATTGAGTTCTTCCACCTATGTGGCATGGATCTGATCATTTCATTGTTGAAGCCCAGAAAAGGCGGACAAAATTTGATTTTCATCTACACTAGCAACGAAAAGGCTGGATCTCTGCTACATAGGCGAGGAAAAAAAAATCACAAAACAATCACATATCACACAAAAAATAGAGATTGTATGATATCCTTAGCCTATCTATCTAAGTTCATATCCATGGGTGTCTTATGGAGAAATATCCCTGCATGCAAGAGGGAGAACCCAGGGGTCAGGAAGTAGCTAGAGTAAAGTGGAGGGATTACATGTTGGAGCAGGTTATGGGTCCCTCTCTGCAGCTTATTTGAAGAAATCCAGGATGCTTGTTTCCGGGATCTCATCAATAACAGAGCTGGGCTTAGTGTGATGAAGTGTCATTTATTTCAGCTATGTGCAGTGCTGTTTTTTTTTCCTGTGTATCTGTGTGGAAATGTTTATAGCAAAGGCAGGAACCAAAGCAGACAGGTTCCTGCGAGAGGAATGTGTTCTTTTGACGACGTGGTTGCATATGTTGGTGCCCTGCGGAGGTGAAATGACACATTCATTAGTGGCGCTAAAAAAAAAAAGGGTAAATGGGAATTTAAGAAGAATTTTAAACCACAGTTCGTTTGCGCGAAATATGTTTCAAATAGAAGAAAGATCTATTATTTCGATTGAAATATTAGTTCTGTATTAGAAATGTGTTGCGCAAAAGCAGTGCATGGACTATTTTGCTCAACGATGAAAGAGTGTCCACTGAATCATGGTCTTGTTCATACCACATCTAATACGACCTCAGTCACTCATCACTTGTGAATAGTATGGGTGGAAGCCTTTTATGTTTGATACTTGTTTATAGGGGAAATGATTCAATGGTGAGAAACAGGATATCCAATCAGTTGCACAGGGAGAAGATATTTCTGGCCTTGATAAGTGAGCCCAGGACTAGAATTTCTCCCCCCCATAATTTCATCAAATAAAGTTATCAGTTGCCTTTGAAACTTTTATTGCTAGTTGACTCATTTATCCACTTTCCCCTGGGGTTCATGAAGTCAAAATACCAGAGAGTTGATTTCCAAAGTTCAAACCTCACTTGCATTTTTCATTTTGCCCACATGTTTAGGTTCATCAAACTGCTTCAAAATATGATTACAGTCCTCAAATACGCTTGTATGTAATTCTTTACAGCTTTTTTGTGTGTATGGATCTTCCAGCTTTCATCTTTGTCCTCTTTTTTTAATGGCTTTATCAAATAGAAAGCATATGATGCTCTTTTAAAAAAAATCCTCATCCCCTATCCCACATTCACATCACAAACACACAGAGGACTGAGAGGGTGGAAAGGCAGGAGGGTGAGGAGGGAGAAATGCACATCTGTGGCGCAGCACTAATTATTAGGAAATATTGAGAACAAGGGAGAGAGAGAGGGTGAGAGAGGGAGAGAGTGGGAGAGAATGGGCTTTTTGGAATGGGACGGTTCTCAGATCCTCTTCCAAGTGCCTGCGCCCGTGGTGGTGTTACCCGTTTCATCTCCTTCTGCTCTGTTGTTTTACAGCGTTTGCTGTGCTGCGTGTGGATCCTGTGGGTCCTTGTTGAGTGTCTATGCGTGCGCACACACACACACACACACACACACACACACACATAATAAAAAGCTACTATGTCAGGCCTGACAAAAGATCCACTGTCCTGATACTTTTGAAACATTTATTTCTCTGCTCTATTCACCTCCAGATTAGTTTGTGGGATGCTTTGTTATGTTCCCCCGTCGGTGTTGCTTGATCTGTTGGGAAATAAACACAGACATGCAGTCAGTAATAATGATGGCAAACACTTCATAGTAACCACTTGATTACTGTGGGAGAATAATGGTGTACTAAACTTCTCCGCAAACAAAAACATCCTTATAGAAAACTGAGCTGTGGTTGCAGGGTAGTAGCTGTGGAAAGTAGCAGAGTGACATTGTTGATACACAGGCCTTGTTTTCAGCTTTAAAACTGATTTTGCAGCTGCAGAGGTTGTAGAAGACTAACCCGTTTTATCACCAGAAGTAGCTTAATGGACTACCCAGCTCTTGCAATCAAAAATACAGCACGTAACCGTAACTCTAAAATCACGTGTTTACGGCTCTAGACTACATATACGGGTTACACATCCTTCCCTTAGATAGATTAGATAGATGGTATTGAATGCCAATATTTCCTTTACCAACTAGATGGTAAGCTGCACCAGCCAAATGACATGGGCTCCAAGTTAACTGGCTCATAGCGCTCGACCTATTCAAGCTTTATATTAGTGTCCATCAAAATATAGAAGCATTTTTCCTTTAAGGTATGGTTAAAATGTTATGAAGCTCTTTTGACTTGTTATGAATAATGTGCAAGTACATCCTGTTCATGATGAATCATACAGGCGTCTTAAAAACATGAATTTATTTGAAATATATGAGCACAATGGCAAAATACATGCAATGTATTCTTACGTCACGATCCTTATTAGCACATTCTGACAGGGCTCTTGTGGGTGGAAAGGGTCCGCCCTGTTTTTGTAGGAGTCAGTCCTACCTCCATATATATATATATATATATAAAACATATAAAAGCATGGCCAATGAAGGGTTTGCCGCAATATGCTCTCTACTGTACCATGACTGTGACCATATCCATAATGCATCAACATCTGCTGTCCCAACTAACTCATGAGGGGCCACATTTCATGAGACACATTACAATAAAAACGTGCAAAGGTGGAGGAAAATACTATTTCTGCTTAAGCCAAAGATTCAAACTAGCTGCATTGGTTAAGAAAGGCTGAGCTTTCTCAGGAAGCTGCACACTGGGTGGGCTTTGAATCGACAGCTAGCTACAACACCTTAACATGACAAGCTGGGGCCTGACCTCTTTTAACACCCCTGCTTATAATTAGCCTTTATTGGATTAGATACAAGAGCTGTGGATTATTTTCACATGCTTGTTATCTTGTTTTATTCATCTTGTAAAAAAAGCAAATTTGTGCGAGATTCTCCAAACCCTGAAAATAAGCATCCGTACGTGTGGGGAGCCGGTGTGAATTCTTGCCAGTGCGGCAGCTGAGCCTGGTTGTACTTTCATGCTTAATTAGCACACCTTGCAAAGTATTCTGGGAGATTATGACATTCAGGAAGAATGTGCAACCCTCGCACTGAAGCAGCACCGGGTTTTTCATTCACCGCCTACATATATCTTCCGATATTTTCACAAGTTGAGCTTTGGTGAGGATTTATTTTGCAGCTTACAAAAATACTTGTCAGTCAATATTTGGCGCCTGATGCTGTAACGCTGTAAAAAGCCACAATCCACAGTACAGCACACATACATGAGGACTGAAGCCATGCAGACAGTCAAGTCAAAGAGTGAAAGGTAGCGCAGTATATAATTAGTGTGTGACAAATTAGCAATAATTTCAAATGTTCCTGAAACCATGTGTAAAAGCTCTCATGATGAGATGTTACACTGGGCACAAACCTTAGGAGGCACCCATGACCTTATGACAATCTGGCCTTTTGGGGACCCTACCAGCTTGGGACCCTCAGAATCCTTCACCCCCAACTTCTCTCTGTTTAAACAAATGGATATAGACACCTTGCAAATGGCTCACAATATCTATATATAACAATTACACAGTATGTATATCATGTGCATTGTAGGAAGGGGGCTACATGAGGGCCCTATAGTTTGTTGAGTTTATGATGGCTTTGTTATATTAAGCCTTTAAAGTCCTTGTAAAAAGGGACCAGAGACAAAGACTCCTCCCTCTGCCAGGCCTCAGTACCCTCTTTCCAAGATACCTCCAGGTCTGCCACACAACCTCTATTTAGACATGTGTATGGCATTTCTGTTTGATAGTTAGACAGCATACGGTGTAGAATGACAGGAAAGATGTGTGAGACTGGGGATGACTTGCAACAAAGTGAGTCGTGAGTCGGATTCTGAGCCACCAGGATGCCCTCGCCCCTTCTCACGAAATGCCATCTGTACTCGCCATCACCTCTAGGCACCTCATCAACCCACTGTGATACACCCAGTGAGAGACTGTCAAGCGCAGCTAATCCATTAATAAAGCCATATGCCTTCAACCCCACTAGCAGACCCTCGTTTAACTTCATTGGGGCCCCAGTCAGCCGACACATGCAACATGTGATGGAGCTTCCCTCTCTCTGCGGTGGGGTTAAATAAACACTGCGCACACACGATTTATGGCCGATGTATAATACAGTCTTGTAAACCTACAACTAATGTTTTACATTTAATGAAGAACATTGACAGTGAACATCAAATGGCAACATGGGTCACAGGGGGCTAGCAATGCCAGACCAATTAAGCTGGGGGAATTTCAAAGCTTGGGAAAGTGAGCATGGTGCCGTGCTGTTGAATCTCAGTTGCCAATCCAGGCCTCCATTTGGTGAAATTGTTTAAAAAAGTAGCAACATGGACTGTAACAACAGCCAAGCAGTGACCAAAGACACTTGAAACATGATGGTGAGACAGGGGAAGAGCAATTTTGGTTTTCAAAACGTTGATCTTGTGTGTACTTTATTCATCCTCCAAGGGGGAAATTCTTATTTTGTCCTCTGGGGCCACACAGGGCCAGCCAGGTTCAGGTTAAGTATCTTGCTCAAGGATATTTCAACAGATGTGACAACACCTCTCTTGCTGGGGGACCAAACATCTCCATCTGAGGCCTACAGTCATGACACCGGGCACCATGTCTGTGTTTTTCTACTTTTTTGTAGTGAATCATCTTTGCTGGGTAATTTCTCTTACCCTAAGAATAGCACCTGTGGCTGGCTGGCAGGCTGCGTGGTGGTGGTGGTGGTGAGCGGTGTGCTGGGAGGCCCGGGGTGGTTTAGCACACAGCCTAGTGTGGTCTGTGAGGTCCAGCCAGCCTCTCCAGGCCAGCCACAGCTCCAGTTCCCACAGCTCCTACTACTTGGCTGCAAGGCGGTATCAGTGGGCATACTTTCTATTTCGACGATTACTCTTTGAAAAGCTCTTAAGGCAAACAATGGAAATGGCTAGGGTCTTATAACAGCCAATGCTCAATCTCCTGTTTTCCTTTGTGGAAACCACATAAAACAGCAGAACCAAAAACCCACTTTGGACTTCTAGGCTTATCATGTCAGCCAGAGCTACTCTGAAGCATTCACCTCCCAATGACCTCTTCTACTGAGAAGCCCATGTTGGCTGCCAATAAACAAACACTGATTGCACCTAGGAAGTCCTGGTGGCTCAGCAGGCTAAGGCAAATAACATATACTTACAACGTCATGAGTTTTCATTCGTCTTACCATCTCTGTTGCATGGCAACCCCTCTCTTTCTATTTTATGAATCCGAGCCTGTTCACAAACAGTTTGTTTACACATAGAGCAATGGGGTGTAAGCCTGTCCACTGAAGAGCTTTTGCTGGATTGGAAATGCTTTGTTCAAGGCAGGGTATTACTTTATCTCCATGCAATGTTGTACAACTTTACAGTGATAAATCCTTTTCATTTTGTGACAATGCACAGATATGGTTTATAGAGAACTGTGTGTATACGAACAGTTGATTAATCAATTGTCTGGACCGGTGGAGAGCAGGGGAGAAAAGTAGCCCTGGAAATCTCTCTGCTGTGAGATATACAAAGTGATGCAGAGCAGAGCCACTGTCAATAATGGAATACTTTCAAATATGTCCAGGGTCTATGCACAGCAATTGATCAACACTACAGCCCTCTTTGTAGTCAATGCCGATTTTTATATTCTTTACACATGTGCAAATCATAATTGCACCCATACAAGGAATACAAAAAATGTATGCACAAGAATGCATTTGTCTACATTCAAGACTCCAGAAACACAATGTTGACTTGAGCATCCACAACTTTGGTCAAATGTAAAGTCAGGATTGGGGCAAGTATCACTTTAGTTTAAGTTTTGGTAAGAGGTACCAGTGCAGGTTTAGGAGAGAAAAACAACTTTATTGGGGTTAAAGGTTGGATCAAGATGAGACATTGAGCTGATATGAAACAACGCCAGACATGAGTAGATATTTGGCTGTAGAAAACACTTCCTTCACTATGGAGCTTGTACTTGCAACCTCATGAGTCAGAAGCAATAGTTGTAATTCTCATCACCTACCTGGTATGCAGTGCACCATCTAGCTTACTTGCTGTTTGAGTTTGCTGCTGTATCTCACAGCAGGTGAATTTCTTTATCATACAGAACTATGCAATGAACAGTACCGTGAGTTCAGGTTTGATAAGACCATACAGCTGTGCAACACTGTTGTAGTCATGTCAGAATCACCTTTTCTTTGTCCTGTGAATGTCCAATTAAGCCATTTCCAATTTTGAAAAGATGAATTGGACAGCTTTCGTTTTATATTATATTACATTATAAGGGCAATGATGTGAAAATAATCTTCTGGTTCAAATGCTCGGCTACAAAACATCCGAATACAGTCATACCACATGCATTATGTTTTACACTGCATTTCATGGCATGCACTGCAATGCATGTGCATATGATTTTTGTGTGTGATTGGAATGTGTGCATCCATGCTTATAACACAAATAATGTAGCTAGCTCACAATTCACTTCAAGTGTCACCCATCTTGTGCCCCACAAACACCTGAAAGCTTCACACCCCTAGACACTTCCTAGACTTCTACTTTCTATATGATTCAATGCAGGTTGGATCCACGAGGTCCTGGCTGTAATATCTTTCCAGGGATTGATTCGGGGAAGCCCGAAAGCTGCAACTTGAAGCTACTTTCCATAATTGCAGTGGACACATATATGAATAATGTACCCTTACACAGCAGGAGTTACAACATTGCAGAAGTTTGGGCACACAGCTTCGTAACGGTATGTCCTTATTTATTTCCTTGGCCCTGTGATTGCGCTGCAAAAGGAACACGGAAATCTATTTCTAACCTGTGCGATCAAGTAGTTAACAAACTTGTGCGATGAATCACTCACTTTCCCAACGCTCGCCATGAGGAATTCAATACTTTGTTTATGGACCATAGACACTGTGTTTTTCTCTTATGCCATAAAAAATACTCTCCCCCAACCTCTCTCTCAGCGCTGGAGGCCTTCTCGCAATCTGGTGAGCATCTGATTGTTATTTAGGCCTCTCTCTACTGTTATCATGATAAAAAACACTGTGCTGGGGCCCAAGGGCTCTGTAAAGAAACCAAGAAAGGTCTAAATTGAGACTGTGACTGACATCCGTCGCAGTGTCGGAGACAAGGCTGTAATCAGAGCTGGCTTTGTGGCAGACAGTGGGACCATCTATCCCTCACTAAAAAGAAATTCTGGCAAAACCTCAGAGCTGGAGGGTTACACACACTAGGAGGACATAGCTGTCTACTCTGGTTACTTTAAAGCCTGGTTTATTAAAAGGGAATCATGCTCAACTCCAGAATTCGTATACATGTTATTCCAGCCCCAACAATACGGCGACATGAACAACTCTCTCCCAAAGACTTGAAATTATGATGCCATTAAAATGTAACATTAGGAGCTTCCCCATAGACAACAAATGTCACAATAATTTTCTGAATGCAGAATTTTTAAACCCAAAACTATATTCTATAGAAATATTATCTGTTCTGAACCAGATAATGTGTGCTGATTCCCAGAAATGTCTCTACTTGAAATTGATCTCCCAGTCATCTTTACTATCTAGCCATTAATTTAAATAAAATAAAAATAAAAAGTGATGCTTAAACCTGCACTCTGTAACATTTTTATGTAAAAATACAAGTGCCTTATCAGTCTAGTTTATGAAATGGCGCTGTGACAGAAGACTGGCCCCTTCCGCTTCAATGAGCCGCTGTAGATTCATGCTGGGTCGGGTAGGTACACTGGCGGAAAAGTTTTCTCTGAGCACAGGAAGTGACAAATCGAAACTTAACTTGAATGCGCACAGCTCCGAAAACAGCAGTGAGCGAGCCAGTGCTACAGAAAGCTGGATTTACCGTGAGCAAAGATCTCTAAAGGTGCTCTGATTTTCTTCACCACCAGGAAGAGGAAGAGGAAGAGGAAGAGGAAGAAATGTAGGTCCGAGGGGATAAATATAGGTGTTCCTCTTCCAGGTGGAAAGAAATGAAGGAGCAGAGGGGTATAAAAACTGATCCTGAAATCACTTTGATTCTACTGGACAGGTAAAAATTGATTTCACAGTTACCTAGCTAGGTACCTATTCAGCCTTTGAAATTAGCTATTAGCAGTTACCTCATGCTGCCACTTAGGGCCGCCAGCGTCTAAATTACATAAAATTACATAGTCCACAAATGATGAAAGGCTGTCAGTGCTGAGGGACTGGTCCAAGAGAAGAAAAGACAGACCAAAAGAATGATATTGTTGACTGACAGATGTTATATTTAAGACTCAACATACAATATCATTATTTTAATTCAGCGTTATCCCCAATTATGTCCACCATCGTGAATTGTGACAGAGAGGGCCAGTTGGCCAGAGCTCTACAAACCCTGATTTAGGGCTTGCATAAAACTAGATGGACCTTGGGACCTACATGTATGATTATGGAAGTATCTCTGCCCCTCAAATGAATGGGTACAAGAATGTGTCAAAGCAGTGATATTGACCACGGATATGAGTGCACGTATAAGTGAACTATTCCCCTTCAAATCTCTGGCTTTGTTTTTTACCTTTCAAGCTGTTCCTCTGGCTTGCCTCTGCATGCCTCTGCCCACCAAAGGAGTTGGACAGTAGAAAAGACCAGTTTGATCACAATGAGCCCTAATCCTAATCATATATTTTCTCTCACAAGACTTGACTTGTTTACTTTCCCTCAAGAGGGCAGTGTTTGAATAAAGGAGCCTCCATCTTTCAGCACTCATCAGATCCATGGGATATGAGGGATGCCAAGAATTTGGAGTACAGTGAAATTATTTTATTCAAACCAGATACAAGGATATAGAAGAGGAAAGAACTTCAGTGAACAACATGAATATAGAAAAAAAACTCCATATACACAGTATATGGTGCTAAAGTACACTTTATATCAGGACAAATAAAGTTGACCAGGGCCAGTGAATTTCTGTTGGTTGTGCAATGGATTTAAAGTCAGGAGAAAAGAAGGAGGCCCTGGGATCTTTCTAGTGCGCACCTCATTACTTGATGCATAAACTCGCTGTTGTTTCTGTTGAGAGCAATACTGCTGGGTAATTAATAAGAGAAATGAATGATTAACTTGTGTACAGCATTAATATATCAAACAGGGTAACTAAACCTCTCAGGAGGAGTGCGTGGCGCATGTAGCAGCGCCAGTGGAGCGACTTTATCTCTCCGCTGCGCCCCGAGAGGCAGTCCAAAATAAACCACTTCAAAAACGCCTGAATGCTTTTGAGACACGCAGTGCTGCGAGAATCACTGAGGGGGGGGAAGTTGCAATTGTCCAACTTTATTCCAACTACAACACAGTGAGATGTGTAGGGTCCTCTGTCTCTACCCAACACGCTCCGACACCTGCGCGCTCTACTCTGCTTTCCTCTCATCTGTTATTCTCCTCTCCTCTTTTCCATTCTCTTCTTTCCTCTCCTTTATTCTCATTTCCTCTCTTTTATTCCCCTCTCCTCTCTTCTCTTCTCCTCTTTTATTCTCCTCTCCTCTCTTCTCCTCCTTGATTCTCCTCTCCTCTACTTGTGCACGCATCCAAACCTCTCTCCTGGTTTCTCAATGAATGTTTTTTTTTGCGTTGCTCAGGTTCAACCCCTCCCACTTGGTGTAAGCGCTTAATTGTCAGCCTCGACGAAACTTGCGTGGGCTTAAATACCGCGTGCGGCTCTTGCATAAGGGTGGAATCGACCAACTTGTCTGAGCGGGCATCTCTGTCAGCATTTTTCTCCCGCCGACCGATCAGCATGCAGGTGTCTCTTGCGCTCCTCGTCTCCAGCTCGGTGCTCCTGCTGCTCCAGGGATGCTGCACCGCCGTGAAGGGATGGAAGGTACTAAAAAATGATGCTACGGAGATCATACCGGAGTACACAGAAGATACCCGGACACCCCAGGAGGCGACACAGGCGTCAAACGACAACAATAACAGCAACAACAATACTATGAATAACAGGGCGAAACACGGTGGAAGAAGAACAGCGAATACAGTCTCCTATAGTGAGTATTCCGGTTTTTGAAGTCGGTAGGAAAGAAATGTGTTTTAAAAGTTGCGTGTTTGAAAAAATACAAGTACAACCAGTACAACTAGCAGCAGTCCTTCATCTGTTGTAAAATAATGGATTCTGTGCAAAGATGAAAATTAGGCTATTATGTAGGCCGGCCCAACCTCAAGAAGGTATTTTAGATTGAACCTAAAATGCACAAAATTGAAAAGACTAGAATCTGGAGCCAGATATATATATATTAAAAAAAAAATACAAATACCATTACAGTTGATGTATTTAGATACACTCTGGTCCAAACGTCCATCAGTGTATCCTAAGCGCTCATGTAAAAAGCAAATGCGTGGGACTTGATAATTCAATGCAAAAATAGCAGCGTTTGTCAATTTATTAATATTATAATTAATTAATTAAGTGTATAGACAGAATAATTTTATATCGATATCCCTTTTTAAATGAAATTATTTGATTTCACTGTCTGAGGAATTTCTCTGAATTGGTTAGTGCGCTCAGATAGTCTTAATGACTGTATATATTTGAAAAAGGAATAACCGTTATAGCAGTACTTGATAGATTTATGATACTTGGCAATTTTATAATGTAAATTGTATACCAAGCCTTGCATATCTTTACTTTCGTGGACATTTCATTTGGTTTAATTAGACTACACTTTTTGTCCAGACAATTCTTTTTTCATAAATTGGATATTTCGATGAAAATATTAATTTGTTGCCTCTACGCATTGATGGACTCCATCCAAATATGTGGATCTGACATGAAAACAGCCATAGGCAACCAGCACCAAGAGACAATGTTTTTATTTCGCTTCATCTTTACATTGTTGAACAGATCTTAAAAACAAACAAAAAAAAAAAAAAAACGTGCGGGAAGGGTGTTTTCTTGTAGCTTAATTCATTGCCAAAGTTAGGATGAGAGCAGCACAGACACGCATACTTGTGGTTTCTTCCCTACACAATTTGAAGTGGAGCATTTCGAGAGAGATCAGGGCTTTTTCACATTGTCTTCCAGGTTATTTCCTTCTCTCTTTATACTATTAGTCAAGCTCTACTTACGCCATAACTATTTGATTGCAACAACATGTCTCCCAAACAGAAAAGCCCACAGTTTGTTCTTCAGGGGATGTCTTCGGGGGGTTTTGGAAATTGCTTTTTAAATGCAACACTGGCTTTGAGAATGACTCCCACCTGTGGCTAGTATAGGTTGAACTGTATAGTCTGATTGGTCCATGCGTGAAGAATAATCTCCTGCTTGCTTCATGAATTCAAGATGGGTGGTGCAATATTCCCACAGTTTTGCCTTCATTAAATCATGACCGCTCAAATCAGAGATCAGACAAGAAAGTGATTGATGAGATTAGGATAACAACCGTTGACTATGGCGATTAACAAGTCAAGGTTGCTTACTGTGAGCGTTTTTTTTTTCCCCCTTTTATTGGAGTTTACCTCTGCAGGTGCTGGGAGGGGGAAATCATTCATAAAGCAACAAATCCACGCATTAAATTGGATCAAGTTTTACTTTCCAATCCTCACAAACAGCACTAAGTCTCCACCAAAGGGTTGGAAAAACACATCTCTTTATCTTCTTAGTGGATACGGAACAATATCCATCAAGTTTCTCACAGGGAGACGGTAATCTCTGGGATTATGTTCTCAGATAAGTGTGTTCGTTGGTATCTGCTTCCCTCTGGGGAAGGATATTCATAGTCCCAGCGGGGTCACGGCAGAGGCTTTCACCACTGCCTGGCTTCCCTCCAGTCCTCTCCCGAGGCTTGTCTCCCAGTAGGGACAGTTTACGGAACTACAGTAGAGTGTGATCCTTTTTTTCGTCAGCCCCCTAATCAGTAGTGTTTTTCCAGACAGTAGAGGGAAGAACAGGAAATGTAGCAGAGAAGAGAGAGTGTGCGACTGGATTCAACCCATTTATGTAGATGTTAACGGCTCACCGAACAAGGCAACCTGACGTCTCGGGGTACCGTAGTAACGAATGTGCGCTGTAGATATTCTATACTGTGGTCCAGCCCCTCTGCCGTGGCCACAGAATAACACTAGATCAAGGTTCTCGAGGAGAGAAAAAAAGGAAGTCATCTCACATAAATCCTTTGTTCAGCCCTTTTTTGCAAAGAAAGCCACAGAGGAAAACAGATCCCTCTCTGAGTGTATCATTTCTTAACCGACATTTCCTTTGCCCCTTTTTTACACACTGCTTGTAAAAAATGGGACAATAACTCACGCATATGACTGTTAAAAAGGCTAAACTATGAGATTACATGCTGAATAAGGTATCTCAAATCAGCTTGGCGGGGGTCCAAGTTTGTTCAAAATTGTACAGTTGCATTACTGCCTTAAAATAACCAGACAACTATTTACTCTTCCACCGCCACATACATTTCCTGAGGGCCCACTGTGTATGCCAGCTTTTGTTCCGACTCAAACCTCCATTAGGTTTGATTGAGCTGTTTAATGGCTCTCTGGTCTGGATTTGCTATCAGCTGATTACTGCCAGCTGGAATTCTTTGTCAAGCCCCATCGTCAGCTAATGATCAGACCATGAATCTCCTAAACCTTAAATACGTGTACAAATATTGACGTTATAAAAATGTATTTCATGCTGCTTATCACACAGAATCAAGAGTAAAAGCCCCGGCCTCATGGTACATGTTGATTGATTGGCTTGTGGTGTAGTTTCTACTGATGCTGAAGATCTACGTTGAAACAAATAACAGCAGGCGCAATGCGTACGTGAGGCCAGGGCGACACAAACGCAGAGTCTGAACAGAATCTATTGCCGTTAGCTTCGGTTCTGGAGCAGCTCAACTGAAGATGGTCCTTTGTGTGTGGAACTTCAAAGTGTTTGTTTTGGGCCGGGGCCATGAGTGTAACTGTGATATCCTGCTCTTCAACCCAGGTGCCTCTGAGCTGAGCTGCAGGGAGCTGCGTTCCACCCGTTACATCACCGACGGATCTTGCCGCAGTGCCAAGCCTGTCAAGGAGCTAGTGTGCTCGGGCCAGTGCATGCCCGCGCACCTCCTGCCAAACTCAATCGCTCGTGGCAAATGGTGGAGGAGCAGCGCCTTGGACTACCGCTGCATCCCGGCCCACTCCCGGATACAGAGGATCCAGCTGCAGTGTCCTAACGGCAACAGCCGGACTTACAAAATCCGCGTGGTCACCTCCTGCAAGTGCAAGCGCTACAGTCGCCACCACAACCAATCGGATGCCAAGGAGGTGCCAAAGCCGCGGCGCAATAAGAAGCACAGTCGCTTTTCCCAGGGCCGGAACAAGAACAACACGCTGTTGATGGGCAACTCGTACTGAGACTGCTCTACAGTATCCTCCATACAAGGACAGAGACCAAAGCATACTCGCTCATACACACGCACATGTTACACAACATACCGACCAACATATCTCCTTCGAGCGGGGAGAAGGAGAAGCAAGATCAATTTCAAAGAGCAAATTCATAAGCTATGTGTTGGGCTGATTGTGATTACTATACAGGCACTATCCATGTTTGTTTTTCAGCCAGTTGTCAGCATATTTGTGAACGTTGTTTATTTGCATGACCAAATGAGTGGACCAGCAATGCCAGGGCTTGCCATGTGACCGGTCAGGAGAAGTAGCACTCTCTTGGATAATATGACGTGAACATATGATCACGAAACAGCTCAAAACCACCCTGGGCTTCGGCTCTGTCTCTCACTCTGACACAAACAGATTTCACTTGAGCACCATGAGATCCTCCAAGGCTTCCTGTAAAAACATCCAGTGGATGCCGAGAACCCCACACTACAGCTCTCTTCCTCCAAACTGGTTGTAATCCATCGCTTTAGGGCTGTGTATAGAGGAGATCGCTGCAGCTCTGGGGGCACCTGAGGTGGGATGCTGACAGGCTTTGAGAGGCCCTGGCACCTGCCCCAGTCCAGTGACAGCCCAGTGAAGGCCTCACTCATCCGAACAGCCCCCCAGCGTTCTCCAGGCTGCAGCCGGTTACAGTAGGGCCTTTTCCCACGGCACGATGGAGAGAGTGAGATGGAGAGAAAAAGAGAGAGGAAGTGGAAGAGCGAGAGTGAACGGTTGTGTCAGCACTCCAACACCAAGGGGCACTGGGCATTCCTGTGACTCCTCTTAATTGCTAAATGAGCCCATTCCTGTGTTTAGGATTTGAGTCATAAAAAAGCCATTTCCTCAAGCCAGTTCCTGTTTGCTGGAATCACCCAAAAAGTCCACATGTGTGTAGGAGGCTTCAGAAAATTGTGCCTCGTTTGCTTTGTTACCTAGGGGCAGAGCATTCTCCAGAACGCCCACACTGGAAATCATTTGTAACAAGCAAAATAGAACTAGCAATCAATAAGCCATAGCCAGAATCCATCTGTTGTGTTAGTCTACAGTAGTTGATGCATGTAGTAAAGATTCCTCCACTCCTCTCTCCCCCGATTCTCTGATTAGCTCAGACAGGAAAGATAGAAATGAAAATGAAAAATATAAAATTGAAATCTTGACTGCAGGAAGAGGTAGCTGCGATACCCAGTCTTTCGATGCCGACAACAACACAGCCTCCTCTCTCAGCATTGCCACAGACGGGCCTGCACTTCATGAAGAATATTCACTGCATTCCTGTTGTTTTCGCTCATATTGCTTTTTTTAAAACTGTACTGACAACGTTTGCTTCTTTTTCAATTGTATGTTTGAAATAGTGACTGGAAGGGATTTTTGTCATGTAGGCAGAGAGTTGCCATGTATAGCCTGATTGTACATATCGTACCTGTGTGGTCTTCTGCAGTGGTACCCTCGTGAGACAGGGTGTTAAAAAGAGGGAGGGCTGTTTCCTACAGACACAAAGACGGACTGTTACAAAGAATGAACTGCATATTTATTTTTTATTTCCACATTTAAATTATTTATGCAACCTTTTGTAGTAAATGATAGCCATTACTGTCATATAGTATGATAGAGACTTTGAAAATGAAATAGTGTACAGTACATGAATAAAGTAAAGGCAGATATATTTGAAAGGACTGTCTTGTTTGTTATCATTCTTCCTTGAATGTGTTGCTTTGACAAGGGCTTCCCCCACCTGTACCTGAACACTTGGTGGGTCTCTCCATGTGACCGTGAAAACGAATGCAAGCGATTAGGAAGTTGGAGGTTTGGCTGCACTTGGAATGTCTGGCCAGATTCACGAAAGGAAGAGGAAGAGGGATCTGCACAAAGGAACTCCTGTGATCTTCTTCTCTAGATTTCTTTGTTTGCAAGGGTGGATATGAGCCATAGCCATAACTCCTCTCCGCCTCTCCGCCCACACAAGGCTCTAAGCTTGCACAGAGAGAGTTTGAGACTTCCCTCCTTGGTTTATGTCAGAGCTCTGTGGGTGTTTGTCATATCTGGAGTGCACTTGCCTGCAGTATTACCATTACTCACTGAAACTCACTGGACTTGCAGACAAATAGTTAGGAGGTATGCGATCCAGGCATTGACAATTTCCCCAACTAAATGAGGTGTTTATGATGAGTTTTATCTGCAAACGTAATTTTGAATCACCGCAACTGGAGCACGCTCCACCGCCCAGAGCTCCTTAGAGGGTTAAATAAAGCTTTAGTGTAAACACAAAACAGAAAAGCCCTGTGGCAACTGACTTTAGTTGTGCCAATCGCTAACAACTGATATTAAGTTTCACTACATCATCCATAATGTTCACTCATGATGTCTCTTTCAAGCCCCGTTGTCCAAGAGAGAGCAGACATGCCATGCTTTTACTCAAGCAGCTTGCGTGGAACGAGTTTCCCAAGTAACTCAAGAACACATCCTTAAATGCGGTGCATGAGGAGTACCTAAATATATCGATGCTGACAAAGCATCTGCCCTGCGTTACCGTGTGCATACAGGTCATTACTCCAAAACGACCTGCCGGTGACCCTCACAGGCTTGGGGAATACTGAGGTGCATAAGAAGTCAGACGTGATCCATTCCCAACAATGTAACAAGTCGACGACAATTCAACAAGGCTCCCATGCGAGTGTCATCGATGAGGTTTTTAACACCAGGTGCAGAAGTCCCTGAAGGCACCCAGTCTATTAAAAGTGTATGAGACAGGCTCCAATTAAGTACACACAATGCAGGACTTTAGAGAGTTCACCAACAGTTCCTGGATGACTCATGGCCTCTATATGGAATATTTATAGAACTGACATGGTTTTGTAACTACTATAAATGATGTCTGGTTCCCTTTGTCCCGATCTGGAAGATGAGCTGATAATGTTTGCACTACAGTGAAAGAAATATACTGTGCTCATCTGGTTGAACGATCTCAACGAGTTCTCTACGGAGACTCTGCGTTAAGCTCATCTTTCAACTGTGAATTTCTTAAGCTAATCTCTGTTTCCCAACAAAGCACTCTCTTGACTCCGGCTCTCAACGCACCAGCTATAATCGACTCATCCCCAGTCTCCAATCTCGCCACTTTGAAATCTGCTGACGGAAGCAGAAGATGCACATAAATGTTAAGACACTGTGCTCACAAACGTGTGTTTAGGTCCCATTTCCTCCTTTGATCTCCCATAATGGAATGGTAAAATATCCCATTTCGACTTTGTGCAATGCAAGCTTATTGTTTAGCCCCTTGCCAGAACGTTTTCTAGAATGGAACCACTTGAATGGCTGAGACACTGTCAACACAGACTTAACTGATGTCTTGCCAGACGCAAATGAAAACGTCAAATAAAATAGATTGTATATCATCTGCAAATAAAGAGATGCTTGACTGATGCGCATCTCTGCCAGTGATCTCCGTGTTACAAAAGCAAGCAAGTCTCCTCTTGTGACCACAATTGCACCAGTGGAAATTAACTTGAGGAGACAGGAGTCATAGCATGTGAAGCACTTTTGTCCCTATGAATCGGCCAAGAAACAAACCTCTATAACAGTCTTTAATGTATTACGTTTCTGGTCAGCTGCCTGTGCAATTGCTTAACAACCTTGCAGGCTATCCAAGACATTTATTGAGAGGGAATATATTTACCGAGCACTAGAACACTGCTAATGCAACACATGATATTCAGACCCTCGTCAAGCATTACATGAAGTCAGGATGCTGCTACAGCCCAGTAGTTTCACCTCCTGGTCCCCCAGTCAGAGTTTTCCAGGAGCGGATATTATTGCTCCAGTCAAACACATGTGGACTATGACGGATGCATTCAGAGACGGATGTTTGTGCTCCACCAACCACTCCCTTATCAGGTCATGAGCTCTAATAGTCTAAAACAAATGGAAACCAGAAGAGACGTCTGGCCACCTAAGAGAATGAGGAACATGGAAAGCACAAGTTGAACTAATCTTGTGTTCCGACATTGGAAGGTGGATATCATTTCCTGCAAGCCTGAAAGAGTAATTCTCAACAGGGAAGGGAGAAGCTGGGGTCAGGGCAGAGGCGGGACCAAAGATGTCCTCCCATGTTAACTTCAGCATCCAAAATGCACGCTAGTAAGTGATTTGTGTTGTTAGCGACGGTGCTAGGCCGGGCTACGTGGTCGAGCAGGCAATCTCCACGAGAGTAAGAAGATGTAGAGGTGTGTGACACTCCAGAGATGGACGGTAGCGCCACACAGGTCAGGGACTTCCAATGAGCCATGTAAGCTTGAGTCTCTCAGCCGAGGCCAGGCATGTAGAGAGGGGAGCCAACCATATGTGCACAGGACAACAGGAGGTGCAGTGGATAGGAAACAGAGCTGTCAGCAAACATTTCTAAACAACCACAGCAAGCCAAACGTTCCGAGGGTAGAACGCATTTCTCTGCTCGATCGTCACTGTATGGACTTTGTATCATGCAGAAACATCAAATGAAAATATTAATTGACTTGCCTGTTTACTCTGCTCAGGGATGACAGAGGTGCTGAATAGCACAGCCTGTGTGTTTGGATCTTTGATGTAACCATACACAAGACCGCACCAGTTGGGTGTCAACTTGGCTCTTTGCTCCTGACTGGACTTTGTGCAAAAGATTCAATGTGTCCAACAGAAGTACACTCCGTTTGTGTGTGTGTGTGTGTGTGTGTGTGTGTGTGTGTGGAGGGGGGCAGGTAAAGGCCAACCTAACATGTGTGCTATCATGGCCTCTTGAGTTTTCACAATTCAACAATTTGCTTGAGGTCAACAGACTTGAGGACTCGGGGTTAATTGCTCCACACACAAGCAATTAAAACTGTCTGTACACATTTGACGTGCTTGTGTGAAACATGTTTAACGGTGAAACAGCTAATCACCATTAAAAAAGCAGTCGAGCGAGGTTATACAACAAAGATGTTCTCTCCTGCCTTCAGAGTAGAAAGGGAGTCGCCTGCAGTAGAAATGACCTAAGGCGAAAACATGACATATACAGCATGGTGTGATACTGTAGATGGCCACTTCATGAGAGACTCTAGAATCAGCAACGCTCTAAACAAAATACAAACTTGGATCAAATTGTATTTGCAAATAATCTTTGATTAAATCTTCTTGGAGTACCAGATCAGTGAGATTTGCTATATAGGATAATACAATGAATAACAGATGGTTTAGACAATCACAGGAAATTATTAAAGCGTTTGATAGTTTGTTTATTTTGCTTTTGTGTCATTAACAATTTAATAGACACAACAGATGTGAATTGTCCCGATGTGATAAACCCCACTCATCTGGTGGCTCCGAGCAGGTTAAGAAAATGCACAAATGGTTTGGAAAGTTCTGCTGACAGATGAAAAAATCTTTTAGCAATTAGGAAAATAATACTCCTTTTCTAATTGACGCCCATGCATTTCTGAAATGATACAATGGGATATGTTAAGAATGTAATGAATGTTAATTCACATGAAATGAATTCATTTTGAATTCACTTCCTTGCCAACTGTTTCGTGATCCAAAAACAGTGACCTAGGCCTGATCAAACTGTCAGGCCCAACCCAGCCGTCCCACCCATACTGGAGGGAAAATTGGCTTCACAGTAATTGCTGTGTCTCATCATCTCCAAAATATGTCTGTTTCACTCAGTGGCATTCAGGGATTCCTATCAGCAGCCATGTCATCTCCAGATGGTGGCAAAGCAAACCTGGCTGGATCCATTTATTGGGTAATGGACAATGTTGTCTTTTCAGTTTTAGCTACACATGGAAGATAGTATTGTATATGCACATGCACGCGAACACACATACACACACAGACTGGCACACAGACCCATACACACACACACACAAAAGCTGGTGGTCACCCAAACCACTTAAGCCCAGGCGTGTTTTCAATAAGTCAAGTGAATTCAGCAGGCATTTCTGAAAGAATAAAATCAGAGGAGGGATCTCTGCTTCCTTTAAGAGCACACAGAAACAATTAAATCTGGTGGGATAATTTTTGAAACAGGAGCGAAGTATTTGAGTGGGTGGTAGACATGGCATGTTAAGGATTATACAGCCCAGGAGAAATAGATTTATAACAGTCAGTAGGCAGTTCCTAACCAAAACCTCTCCTGGCATTTCAACATGGAGAAACTGACAGTGAAGAATGAATCAAATCAATTATCTTGATGTCATCATTGCCCACCAGTGACTGTATTAGTGATCCATCGCCACCCCCCTCCCCTCCCCGCCTCCCTATACGTCTCATAAATTCTTTGGGGTATGGCAGCTGATTCTGATCATGACAAAGCTCTCTGGACAGGATCTCGCTGATGGCGACACAATCTTTGTCCTGTTGGACTTTAATAAATCTCTGTGGTGTTTATATCTCACCGCTCGGCACGCTGGTTTCGCAGCACCCGAGTCCCCTTCGCTTTCTCTTGCGCGCTCCGAAATCCGAAATCCTAGCATATATAGCATAGCCTATCATGAAGAAACCACAGACACCATGCTCAGTTCACTAGCATTGCAAAATAGACTCTGCAGGTTTGAGAAGTAAACAGTGGCGTATTCTGCTTCCCAGAACAACAAACTGCAGTTTTCTTCCCTGAGGGTTTATGGCCACTTCCACAGACAGGCCGGTGCCTTTTGTGCTTGTTTGTATGTTTGTGTCATACTTCCTCAGCTGGGGAGGTTATTTTAGGGCACTGGTGGGTAGTATTTACACCCCTGTCTCTTTCACCCTGAACATGATAATATTCCAGTAATACATACACATATACACACATATAAACATGCACAGATGGTGCATTCTGATTGTGTCCCAGATGGAAGCTGTTTTATTTTTGAGGCCCGTTGCTGATTAATTAGACATCAGTTTCTTTTCTTTTTTTTCTTTTTTTACCCCCCTTGGACCAACTCAATGCAATCAGCCCAAAGTGCAGTGGAAATTGCTTCCTAGCCATGTGGCTCTGGGTGCACGGCCCAGGAGAGGCTAAGACCGATATCTCCACAATCTCCCTGGCTTAGGAGAGTTTAAGATCAGGATCAATTCAGCTCTCCTGCCCCTATCAGATGACAAAGAGCCTCTAGAACTGAATGCCTAATTCATTCAGTGTCCCATTCTTGACCCAGGTTGAAAAGCTACAAGAAAATCCCTTAAAGGACATTGTTTCTCTATGGTGAGACATTCCTTCACAGAGTGTTATTGAATCTTCTTTTGGGCTGAAACAGGACGATTCTGGCCTCGTAGCGCTGTAAAGTCATATTTTGCCCAGGCATTCCATCCTTTTTCTAGAAAGTTTGATGATGTGTGCTCAGCTTGCTGTATTCCTCCTGGGCAGACCTCTGACGCTGCATGACAAACGATGGCCTGATGCTGGGCTTGAATATCCAATGCCTCATATTCTCTTTCCTCACACAAAGGTCTTCTCAGAGTAATGGAGGAATGAGAGCAGAGTACAGCAGGCTGACGCTGGGGCGTGGGGAGGATTGCCTCTGTTATGACAGCTAAGGCTAATTGTTCATAAAATGGTTCTGTGAGAAAGTGGCTGTTTTTATGACTCACAGTCTAGCATCTGTCTATCCGAGGAGGACTTTTTTCCATTCTGTAAACATTAGGGCTTCGCACCCTCTCCAAACCCTCCCCAGGATTGGTGGAAGCTGCGGACGGGGCTCAAAAATCATCGGGCCGATGCACAACTCTTCCATTGTTTATTTATGATGATGCATTATATACCAGAGACAAATTTCCTCCTCCCATTTGTCTTAATCTAAAATAATCCACTGCTATCACTTGAACAAACATACTAACTGAAGATTTCTCCCTCTCTCTCTTTTACTTCCTTTCTATCATTCGTCTTTTCCCAAAGCCAACTTCACGTGCCTGAATTTCATTGGTGCTCGGAGAGGCCTTGGCTCGTTTCATTTTGTTATCATTGTGTGTTGAGATGGCTCCTTCAGTCAGCGTATCTGACCCAGTAGGAAGGAATGAGGGGCAAACTGGATGTTTTATACCTCCACTGAGGAGGGCTGGATGGGGAAAGAGATGATCCCACCAGCAGATGCCTCTGGGCACAAATGTAGACAAGAGACCTGCAAGAATATGGATAATTAACTGTATTAGAAAAACATCTCCGACGACTGTGTGGTGCCTCAATCATTGACTTTGCATTGACTTTGTAGGAAAACCTTCACATCTCTGCATAATTGTGCTTAGACAAATCATGCTTTTTTGAATAATGTTTGCTCGACGTCAAATGAAAGATGACTGCAAGACACCCATCGAGGCCAAATACCTTCTTGATAAATGGCTGCATCATTGGGGATGAGGTTTTTATGATGTGATTTCTTTCCTGTCAGCAGTTAATCATCCAGTACAAACACTATGTTTTCCCTCCAATCTATAAATAATGTGTTCTGTGCCTAGTTCAGAGTTGGTCTCAATCTGGAAAGTGATCAAACAGACATTGATAGAATTTGTGAATTCAAACCCAAGAACCACCCAAAGCAAGTGCAGTATTTACAATTCCAATCATACATTTCTCATGATGATGAAGGGGTTTCATAATCGTACTGCCCACAGCCTCAAAAACAAAAGTTGTTGCTCTGCATGGAAGGAATGTCAGGAGTGGAGGATCGCTTGTGTACGCTGTTGCACAGTGCTTGCACAGCTAAACTCTTACAAATGCGGCCTCCGGTGTAAAGCCCTGCTGTGGCCAAGAGTGCAGAACCTCATCAAGTTCCCTGACTGAGTGACAGTCTGAGGCACCAATGGCCCACCCAGGACCACCAAACCACCCACACATGCATGCACACGTAGACATATTTACACACACACACATACACCTACACACACACACAGATATGCACTAAGAACTACACACATGGAAGCTCCCAACCATTCCATGGACCCCTTCCCACCAGCCAAATACCCAGCCAGGGCCACTGCAGAGAAGGGGGCAGGTCAATGGCCCTTCCAGTGTTCTGGATCAGCAACCCCTGGATGATGATGATGAACATGATTGGAAGAGCAGACTAGTTCAGGATAGTTCTGGTGGTCTGCCTCACTTCCACCTCTGGAATGTCCATATTACAAACTGCAATCACTTCCCATTTCCAGAAGAACTGTTACAAGCATGTAGTTCATCTCAATGTCAGATGTCTTTTTTTTTTTTTTCCTCCCCGCAATGTAATGGCATTCACTGTGCCGTGTGCGGACAGACGGAGAGAGCTTTCTGGTCCCATAAATAAGGCCGAGGTAGGCTCCGGCCTGTTTCATCCATCACTGGGCTCGAGCTGTGTTTGTAGAGCAGGAGGGAGCAAGGGGGCCGGATTCATCCATGTTCCCAGCAGCCATCCCCTGTGGGAACTTCACACAGCCATTAAACACCTCATGGCAGCCCGTTTGCTATTGGTCCAGCTGAGGTAAAGAGAGAACTGCAGTCCCACTAGCTCTCCTCTTGTCCCAGTGGATGTGTCAACAGGTTTTTCATTTAAAGTTTTAGTACACATTTCGGGCACATAAGTCTCCTGATATAAGAGAAATGGAGGCACATACATCCCCAGCCTTAAAGGAAACCACGCGGGTGTTAATGTAGGATGTGAAATACAGTGAAAGTTCAGATGTTGGGTATACCCACATTTGCTTTGTTGGCTGTAGACAAACAGCGCTGATTGTTTTGAGTTGATTGGAGAGTCATAGAGCTGACATGGCTCTTGGGTGTTCAGTGTTAACTTAAATCTGATGGGTGTGGACTTATATAAACAGTGGCACAGTGTTGAGTTTTACACTCTCAGAGTAAAATGAACACTGACAATTTAGCAGTGCACCGAACACCGATTTACAGCTTTTACCGTTTATTGCGTTGATTCGCAGGTTTAAAGACCGTCGTGGCGAGAGGTGGGATTGCTTCACAACAATTCAACCATCGAAAACAATCGCTCACCGCATTTGTTACACAGAAAAGAAGTCAATTGAGATTACACTCTTACCATACTCAATCAGCAGCTCCTTGATGAAGCATTATGCAATCAGCAGTTTGGTTCATCTACTTCGGGCCTCATTACAGCATTTGTCTCGACAGCAATCATGAGGTCATCGCAAAGTTCTCAGAATTCCGGCGAAGCCATGACGACGGCGATCCCTCGGTAAACACAGATGACTTTTGGATGTCGGCAAGCCGGCGAAACCTGCGGCCCGAGTCTACGGGGGATGCGAGAGAGAGTCGAACATGCCCTTAAGTCATCCCTGGGAATGAAACAAAGTGTTTTTTATTGGGGAGTGGAGCGCAGGTGTTGAAATTCACGGACTGTGTTGCAGATTCCCAAGCTTTAAATGCATGCATCTGGACTAATAAACCCCTCCAATTACAAAGAGAGGGCAGGACCCAGATATGCGTGTCTTTGGTTATCATCACTTATCACTTTATTAAAAAACCTAAATGAAAAACATAATTGCAAGCAAACGAAAACAAGCGATCTCTCTTCTTCCTCAAGTCTTCCCCCAAGTCACTTATTCCCCCCACCCCCACCCAGTCGTGGGAGTGGCGCGGGGCCGTTTGATCTCACCTCGCCCTGATTAATTAAAAGAGAATGCCATGGACTGTCAATGTCTCCATGGGTTTCAAGCAGCCATCCCAAAGAGTGAAGTTGGCTCCTTCAGGGAGTCGGCGGCATTGTGTTGTTGAGCAAGACTGAAGAGGTGGCTGCTTCCAAGCACTCCTTAAACCACACTCCACATGCCGCAGATTCCTTCTGACCGCACAACTGGGCAGGAGCAGATGCCTGATTGATGAATAGGCTTCGTTAAATGTGTTTTCTTCATCAAACAACTGCTATGTCTTTGAACTTTGTGGCATATAATATGATGGTGATTTCTTTCTTCAGCATCATGCTATGAGGTTCTGAAAGCAAAATGCTGAGGTTAAAGCAGCTAAGGCATAATATGTCTAACTTTGTCGAAAAGAGTAGATTTTAATTCTCTAAGGAAATTGTTGAATTTTGAAAGGTTTTCATTTAAAATATGTCTTCACTATCTATCTATCTATCTATCTATCTATCTAGTATCATAATTTTTCATTTTCTCTTTACAACCACACACTCCATCGAAGCCAAAAGAAAAAAGAGAGCGCCTGCTCTGCGAGGGAGCGAGCTTGTCCGCGAGATAGACAGCCCCATTATAAAGGCTCTCTCTGGGCTCCATCATGCGGTGTGACAGTAAGGACACGGCCCTGGACCGGTGACAGCACCCATAAGTCTCCGTCGGGGGCCCCAAGCAGGGCTGTCTTGTGACTTTTTGCAGGTGCCTCCTGTTCCTGCTTGCAGTCGCCGGCCCCCATACATGGTTCTCCTCTCTCTCATCTCACATCCTCTTTAAGCTATAGACGTCGTTCGGTAAGATGTTCCACAGCCACCGAGGGACTTAGTGGACGGCGCCATGTTTAGTCATTACGGAGTGTGAGTTACTGCGACATAGCTGGGCCGCGCCGTATCAGGTGTCGCGCTATTCCACATCTGACAACGACTATACAGACGAACCGCATAGGCGAGCGAGTCAAAGGGTAAATGATCAAAGGAAAAGGGATACTGGTGTTAATCTACACTGAGCTGATAGAACAACGTTAACAGCACACTGAGCTACAGCAGAGATGCGCAGGCGGGATTCGAAACCTGGTTGGTGGTCTCCTGCATGATGTCATCCCCCCTGCCCAATGCATGTCTGTGATGTGGTAGAGGGTATGCCCCGTGAAGGCTATCCTGTTACAACCCCTAACAATAATACTAATACTAATACTATTACTATTACCATTACTATTACTATTAATATTACTATTACTATTACTACTAAAACTAATAATGTTTTTAAGGACTCTGTAGTGGCTGAAAAGGGAAAAAAAGAAGACATTTCAACCAGAGCTACAGTAATAAATCATAGTTGATAAAAAAAAAAGTAAATAAAAAAATAAAGTTTTATTTGTTTTCCTTCTCCCTCTAACCCATCCATCATCTCCTTTCTCATGTATTTGATACATATTTGACCACCTGGAACACGGACAGGCGTAGTTAAAGACACTGAAGCCTGTCCAACTAATAAATTAGTACTATTTCACTTTATGCCTCCACAGCTGTAATTTCTCAACAAAAAAACAAAACAGGAGGGATGTGTTTGAACGTAAAAAACTCCTACTCAACAAACAAGTGGTGCGCTTCATGAAGTTCCAAACACCACACACACACACACACACACACACAAAAAAGCACACATGCATGCATGCAGACGCACATTTTTATAAAGGCAGTGACTGGCGTGGCATGTGGCTGTACAGGCCAAGGGCTAAGGTTGTAAAATTTGGTTTGTCAGAAGACAGACGAAACAGTCCACAGTCAAAAAAAGCAAGTATCCCACTGAGTCTGTAAAGACTTAGAAAATGGGCAAGCTTTCCAAAAGCACGAAACGCAAAGAGGTTCTGAGCAGTTTTAAGTGCGTAGCTGTGGTACGTTGGAACAACCTTTTGCTAACTGCCATAAATCCATAGAATTGATTGCTGTCTTCTCGGGAAACGTGTGGAAAGGCTGTAACTGCTACCATTCTTGCGGTCTAAGACTCGTTACAGGCCGGTTTGAACACCGAGAAATCTGAGCACCGATCTGATGTTTTCATAAACAAATCACTTCTCAGTCATAGGTTGGAAAAAAAATCTGATTTGAGGATAATTGCAAGTTAATTTGTGCACTTATACCAAAAAAAAAATCTATTCCAAAATGTGATGCTGTAAATGGATTTTGGGGGGGGAAATTCTCACCTAACTTTCATCATTTGATCTCTCTAAAATACAGATGATCTGGTCTGTTGAAACATTATTTTGTCAACAAAAGTCTTAAATTACATTATGGGTTTCCAGTTGAAGTAGAAAAATGACTGTAATTATCCAGTTGACGCCCATGCATTTTAAAATCCAGTATTACTTGGTTTGGCTTGGCCTCAGTGTTGGGGAAATATTTGCTACACGTTGGAGCCAATTTAATGATACCGGTGATATGGACCTGTTGTTGTGTGTTGGTCATGCCTGTTGTAGATCATGCACAAATCGTCAATGTCCTGGAGAGTAGGCTGATACCGATACGGATATTTTTGTCCTGAAGCTGCTGATAGTTGGTAAGTATTCACAGTTTCTCCTAGATTTTACTCTTGGCAGGGTGGAATATCCTCGGAAACAGTATTCAGGCAATCACAGGAAACTAAAACTTTCCAGATTAATGAAATTCCTTTAGGGTTAGCAGCTAGAGGCAGGGTGAGCCACCCCACCTATCAAATGGCAAGAAAACTAACAAAAATCCCCATTATTGAACAATGAAATGAATATATAACATGCAAAGAAAAGACATTTTCATTTCAGGGTTTATAGTGTTTTTATGTAGCTGTGGCCAAAGACAAACCTCCACCATATTGGCAGGGAATCACATGACTGGCCGATATCCACTGTTTAATAAAAGGCCAATATCGCCCCAATATATCAACAAACTGCAATTTGAACATTGGCAACTCTTCCCCTCATGAGATCAAGCTGAATGACTCCTGGACTAATCTATCCTTCTCAGAATAACAGAAATGTGTGAATGGTCTGTAACTGATACCATTCTTGCTGTCTAGGACTCGCTACAGGCCAGTTTGAACACTGAGAAATCTTTCTCAGTCATAGGTGGATATGGATATATCATTTTAAAGCAAAACTCTTATTTACAACTTATTCTTGAGCTTAATCTGATTCTCTGTGTTTTATTCTTCTCGTTTGGCTCTGACGGGTGGATCTGTTGCTTTCCATCCAAATACTTTCTGAGAGATGTTATTGTCTTATAAGACGTGTGTCTGATAAACCAAAGGATTGCATTATCACAATTTGAATTTTTTAACCGCAATATTAAATATTTAACTTGATGTTACAACACCACACATACACTTGAAATAATACTGAACATTGTTCAGCCAGATTGTTTGACATATAAACGTTTGACTTCAGGTTGCAAGTTCAGCAAGCGAGAGAGAGAGAGCAAAGCGCCATAGGATTCCTCTGATGCTTGCGCCATTAAAAACATGCTTTCTCTTGTGAATGTCAACAGAACGCTGTCCAAATGGGCTGTAGTGTCGAAACCTTAGATCACCAAAGGGAGACAGAAAACCTCCTCGCAAGTTAATGTCTTCCCTTTGGAACGGCTATCGGACATGTATCTGCGTCTTGAGGAATATAGTGCCATCTGATTCCTTTTGTAGCTACAGTACCAAACACCGGGTCAGGGTGAAGCCAGGTGAAGAGCAAAGCAGCGTAAACTCAGGAAGAGTTGGGAGAGGGTGTGCAGCGTGCGCTTTTGCTGGGTGGTAAATGGAAGACATCGAAAAGGTGCTGCGATATCCATTAGGAGTGATGGCTCTGTGGACAAATAGAGCTGGCTGTCTCTGAGGTGCTGATTGAGGAGGCAGATGGAGCATAAATTATGATGAAAAGGCATCAGCAAGGTGGACCCCCTCCATCTACGCTTAATCTGCTGCCAAGGGGAGATTTTATTTTCCTTGAAGGACCGGGGGGGAAAAAAAGGGCCAGGGAATCATTCTGCTAAGCCCTCAGTTGGCAGGCTCTGTCTTGGAGTGGTTCAGCATCTGTTGCTTTATTTTCCAGTGGAACTCTCAGCTCTTTTTACCTAAATGATTTCTTGCACCATGTGAAATTGATTAAATCTTTCATAATGGCCGAACAGACCTTTAATTTGAAAATGTCCCACATCTTGAGGCTAGTTCATAAAAGTATCATCAGGCATCGGACAGTTAAAGAAATCTGAAGCAGTAAGTGGTTCTAATTTTTTTAGAGGTCAATATAGAATTCTTTTAAATCCATATTACGTAATTGAACTGTAGCTTCTGTGTTTTATTACATTTTGTTAAGTTAAGTTAAGTTAAGTAAAGTAAAACATAACGATAAAATACAGACTGAAGAGACAAATTTGGAATGGTGAGATAAAAAAACAAGACGTGTGTCAGTGATCGCAACTAGAGATGACATAACTTATTCTCTTCTGCTACCTGAGTCAGTAAGAAAAGAAGAAGGAGCCGTTTCAAATCCTGCCCAGTCAGTTGCAGAGAAGCTGGATTCTGACCTCCTTTTCCGGTGACTCCATCATGCACCTGTGCAGGCGGGGACCTCGGGGACGGTCCCTGTTCGAGCCGTGCATGGGGCCTCCAGCCTCCCCTGTCGCGCCTGATGTATGTCGGAGTGTCCTGGGGTCCTTTCCCTAGGTGTGGGTCTCTCTCCAGAGGCCCGATTAAAACCGCCTGCACTCTCAGCTGTGTTTGCTGCTTGTCAAACAGGCCCTAGTTTATGGGCTTCATTAGTGGGGGAGGTGGGTGACATATGGGGAGTGCGTTTTACTGCCACTGGCTGTCTGTTAAGTCCAGAGATCATGACTTGTCTGACACTCAGTAAATCAGCCAGGCTTTTACACGTTTCGGTAAAGTCGTGGAACACAAGTGCAAACCAGACAAGGGACAGAGAGAGAGAGAGAGAGAGAGAGAGAGAGAGAGTTGTCTTTACAGTATAGTATTTTAAACTGGCCTGGTTAGGAGTGCTGAAGAATACTTCTAATAGTTTTGTTGCAGCTTTGTTACAAGTCATGAGGGTTAGAGACAAAGGTAACGT
Organism: Hoplostethus atlanticus; assembly: GCA_034670405.1. Classification (NCBI taxonomy): domain Eukaryota; kingdom Metazoa; phylum Chordata; class Actinopteri; order Trachichthyiformes; family Trachichthyidae; genus Hoplostethus; species Hoplostethus atlanticus. Next base: position 334,983 of record JAXDDX010000086.1, read on the forward strand.
GTACTGAAGTGAATGTGCGAGGCTCAGTTTTACCATGTTACATTTTCCCATCTGTTGATTTTTGATGCTGACATCAGGCATGGCATAACTGGAAATTAGCGTAGAAATACGCATCACTGCTTTGACGGAGCTTGTGTAAAAAGGCTTGGATTTCATTGCGCTGCTTTTTATTTGCAAAATGTTAAACGGTTAAAGGTGCTGTCATTATTCACTGTGTTTATTAAAGGTTGGAGGATCCAACTGCCTGTGGCGCCATTGTCCTTATTTTATTGATTGGATTGCAGACATTTTTTGATTGATTGAGTTGATTGGCTTGGAAACTTCAGCTTTTTAAAGTCATAATCTGCGAGATTATCCAACATGATGAAAAAGACACTCAATGTGGACTGCAGCTAATAAATGATAGCGAAACCCACTAGTCCAAAACAACAAGAGCCACATGTGCATGGTTCTTCATCGTGCCTGCTCATCTCTTTTCATCTTGGAAAGGCAATGCCGACGTTAACTCTACTTTTGGCTCGGAGACAGGTCGCTTTTTCTTGGATTTTCTTTTGATAGAGTTTCCGTAGGTACCGGTCATTTCTGTGTCTCCTTGGTGGCTTTCACCGCTCACGCTAATGACCCAGTTCTTCTTCTATGTATTCCAAACAAATCGCTGTTGCTGCTTCCGTAAACATAAAACACTTCCTGTGCGGCCTTGAAAGAACCGACCTGCTCACAGCAGATGTGAAAGCTTTCATGAACTGGGTATAGGTTGAGTCAATATAGAGCGATAGAGTAGCAAAATGGACATTTGTTCATATGAAGATGTGAATAGATGTTAACATTTCTATTGTTTTTTAAACTTTGCAGCAAATGTATGTATATTTTATACTTCCATCAGTAAGTCCTGCTCTTCAAGAGTCATTAATGATGACAAATGAATTTACCGTGTGCCTATTAAATCAAATCCCAGTGCCACTAATGTAATATTTGGGCAGAAACCTGTGCTCCTATCAAATACGTCTCCTAATGCAGTGAGACGTAAGAGCACTTAATGCCAGTGAGTGACTACATATGGGAATAAATGTGTTCCATTTCTGAGGGATTTAGTTGGAGGTAACCCTATATTTTCTGAGCACTTCTTGTGGGCAGTTGAGAGAAGAGACGGGATGAGGAGTCATAACAGAAGCCCTCATCGGTTCTACTTAATGCAGACTGGCTATTAGCTGTGACTGCCATTTTAATTCTCACCCAATCAGGCCGCCTTCACTATTCATGTGTTGGAAAATAATGATGCTCACTTTACGGCCCGTGCCAGACGTGGCAGCGGTGTCGCTCTGTGGTAGCGAAAGCAGTTACGTTACCAAAGACGTATTTCAATTTAATGATGCAAGCAAAACGAGGGCTTTCCCCTAGAGCTTACTCTTTGACTATTCTTATTTTTCAAGCAATTTCACCTGTCCACAGCTCGCCTCAGATCCCAAAATGATGTGGTGTTGAAGCATGGCATTGATGTCTTTCAGGGTTTTCAGATTTTGTTGAGGGAAAACTGAGAAACAAATGACTTCAGTCTCAACTGGGGCATCGAAATACCTGTATGTGGGTGTGCTGTCGCTATGGGGTTTTTAACACTTTGGCACCAAGCTGACGAGCCAGCAAACCTGGCAAACTTTAGTGCTTCTTTGGCAGTTTTTCGCCATCCCCCTTTCCTGGTGGTCTTCGAGCCACAGAGTCAACCCATTCACTTGTCTAAGTGCTCAGAGAAAGACCTGGCAGTGAAGCAAACCTGGCAAAGTGACTTTTCAAGGCAGAGAAAGACAGAGAGGGGAGTGTGTGTTGTGCACAGTCCCTGTATGTGTGCGGGTTTCTGGGGTGGGAGCAGACGGCCCTGTCATGAATTTAAACAGCTCACTGAGGACGAGGCACTGGCAGCCGAAACGCACATCTGAGGCGACGCGTCATATATAAAAGGCAAGGAGCGTTTAATCTCTTTCTCCTTGAAAAAGCTCCCCCCCTCGCACCGGGTTCCCAAATAAAACACTGTGCATTCTCCCACAACGCAGATGGGGGCTGAATAATTCATGGCAACGCAGACAAAGTGTCCTCATGCAGCAGTTTTCTAAAAAATAATCCCATAACATCGCTCTCACAATGCTCCTACAAGGCACCTGGGAGAGGTCAACTGGCCTTTAAGCCGTATGACTCAGCCTCAGGATTCATTCACTATAGCTCCTCTGTTCTTCGCTCAGACAGCTTTTGAAATTCACCGTTTTGCAAGTTTCGCTGCTAGCTCGGAGAAAAGGGAAAGAGAGGAGTATTTTGAAAAATAGAAACAGAGATCTTGGCCTTTATTGATGGTCCAATCTAGATTTGTTGCTGCAAGGTCCCTGTCCACATTTGTGACAGTGATTACAGAGCTATGTTGTTTAGATGTATCTGTTCTTAATCAATCTGTTTTTGAGATTACTCAGTCAAAAGCTAACGGGGAATTACTCTCCAGTGATGATTGATTACACTGGGATCTCATGTAACCTGACACACACTGTGCAAAACAAAATGAAAAAGAACAAACCTTGGACCAGAACAGTGTGAATAAGGGGAGAAGCAGACAAAACCAGAATTTCGGCGAGGCAAACCCGAGAGAAGAAAGATAAATGTTGCACCTCGGGAGAGACGAGATGGACGGAGTGTTTCCTGAAGTGAATGTGTCTGGGCTCGGCTTCCAAGCGGGGCTGCCTACTTACTCTGGCGGATTTTGTTCTTCTTGGCAGAGCCGACATTAACAGTTGTCCACCCCTTCTTTTAATGTGCTTCCAAAGTCAAGTTGAACAATTTCATTAGAACAGCAACTTTGCCCTCCTGGGAGACCGATAGGGAAGACAGCTGACAGGGATGGGGAAAAAAAGCAGGAACTGATGATAAAGGATGAGAAAGCGGCTGGGAGGAGAAAAGAGGAAAACGGGGAGAAGAGAGGGCCTGAATTGGTTCAATAACTCACCCCGACATGACAGTGGAGTTGTGTTGAATGTAGAGTGTGCAGCTAGCTCGGGCCTTAAGGTTTTTGCTCACACTTTGCTTTGCTTGGGAAATGTGAATCCAGAGTTGAAACAATGACAGGCTGACATTTCTTGGCTGGTAGCCCAACGTTTTTTCCCCCTCTCTGGAGCGGCGGTGATCTCCCCCGCAGAGGATATTAACAGTGACCCCCTCATGTTCATAATACGACCTCTCTGCTCTATCTGCTCTACGTGTTCCAGCTCTGCAGACTTCCATAGTCTATTTATTCATGTTTTACAATACGGTTAAGATAATATGAACCCCAAATAGACATTTACACCGCGATGGTGTCATAGGCCAATAGCCATGTGCTGTGTAGACTCATGTGCAGTCAAAGAACACTGGGAAAGTATATGGCTGTAATATCAAACAATAACATTTTATTTTTAGCTTACTGTCCCAAAGCTCATGATGTATGTGTGTATGTAGTCCTTAAAACAGATTGTGTAATCAGCATTTACCAAATAAATGATGAGACAAATTTATTTCTCCGGGCCTGCGTGTCATTTGAAGCAAGATGACGCTGATAAAAATAGATCAAAAGGTTTTCTGTTGCCAAAGGTTACACAAACTGGGATGACAGCGGTGTGAAAAAGTGGCTTTACAAGCACATAAAAGTGTATAATGTTGCAGCACATTGGATGATGGTCAAAGTCTCTTAAATGGTTTGAACACCAGCTGGTTTTGTGTTGTTTTTTTTAAAAATCACTATAAAATCATTTCTCCTGCCTTGAACTCGGGTCAGACGAAAACCATGGCACACTATGGCTGAACCTCAATCTATGAAACGAGTGCAGTTCTTTGACTCGAGGCGGTGAGAGAGCAATTTTCACAAAATGAATGCGGTCGAACACGATATCTTCAATTTGTATTAGTACTGAAACAGTTTAGAAACATATACCTGCAGAGAGGTCCTCAGTGGATGAACATCCAAAACGAAAATTGTGACTATGATACTTAAAAATGGCATCTGCAAATAGTTAATAAGGACCATATTTATCTTCAAAACTGTAATTATTGTTGGAAAAAATAGGGAGGCACTTGGAGTGATTGGACTAATGTTCTTTATTACAACAGGGGACTGGTGCTTATCCAACTTTCACATGCACACACACACACACACTCTCTCTCTCTCCATCCTCCAACCTTACTTGCACACACACACACACACACACACAGACATACATTCACACACCAACACACCCTTGTCCACATCCGTGCGTCCGAGCCCTAGGGGCTAGGGTGAATCTCTTTCCCTTTGTTCTAGCCGAGCGCCTGATTAGAAACATCAAGCGTAATTTCCTAATTGGGCTGTCCTAACCACTTTCATCTGGGGGATGCAAGGCGAGCAGGTACGGCCATAATCTAATAACCATGAACCTGGAGCCCGCTCCGACAGACACATGCAACAAAGGATGTTCGCCCTCTGACTCAGGCTTTTCCATGGAAGAATTGAGTTATCAACCCCAGCATCCTCCTCCCCCCTCCAGCCCTGCATGGCCTGCAGCAGATCCACTGCATGGTCTGTATGCACGGTAGGGTACCTGCTAAATTCACCTGCAATACTATCAAATGAACCTGCTGTCCTTGTACAGCGGGTGTTGCAGGAACCTTGACTCTCCAAAAAGTCAACTTTTCAAGAAATTAGAAAACGTGGTTGACTTTTCCATCGATGGCAATGATAATACATTACAAATGGATTGTCCCAAGGCAATATTCTACATTATTAGTTTTCAGTTCAAGTAGAAAAATGACTGTAATTATCCAGTTGACGCCCATGCATTTGAACATCCAGCGTGACTTGGTTTGGCTTGGCCTCAGTGTTGGGGAAATATTTGCTACACGTGGGAACCAATTGAATGATACTGGTGATATGGACCTGTTGTTCATGTCCTGGAGAGTAGGGCTCGATACAGATACCCATACAGATATTTTTGGGTTGAAGCTGCTGATAGTTGGTATATTGCGCTAACTTTTTCCATTTTCATGCTAAGAAAATATAAGTTTTCACAGTTTCTCCTAGATTTTATTCTTGGCAGGGTGGAATATCCTCGGAAACAGTATTCAGGCAATCACAGGAAACTAAAACTTTCCAGATTAATGAAATTCCTTTAGGGTTAGCAGCTAGAGGCAGGGTGAGCCACCCCACCTATCAAATGGCAAGAAAACTAACAAAAATCCCCATTATTGAACAATTAAATGAATATATAACATGCAAAGAAAAGACATTTTCATTTCAGGGTTTATAGTGTTTTTATGTAGCTGTGGCCAAAGACAAACCTCCACCATATTGGCAGGGAATCACATGACTGGCCGATATCCACTGTTTAATAAAAGGCCAATATCGCCCCAATATATCAACAAACTGCAATTTGAACATTGGCAACTCTTCCCCTCATGAGATCAAGCTGAATGACTCCTGGACTAACACAGAATACATTGATGGGTGAAAATTGGACAGTGTTTCTTTAACTGTCTTCCTAGAAACATCAATAATGTACATATATTTCCACGTCTGTGTATTGTGGTGGTCTATAACTGAGCTATAATAAAGGTTCTCTCTCCTGAGGTCAATACATTTCATCTTATCATCGTGAAAAACACTAGTTCTACTTCCAATCCACTTCCAATCATATAGTTTCACACATTGACACATGGGAGCAATACACTACAGCCTCTGTCTTCTAAGATCTGTCACGGAAATCCAGCCTGTAAATGTTAAATTTACATGATGTATCCAAAAAAGAACGGTAATCTGAAAGCCAACATTGCGATGTCCATCAAAAAATGTTTTGTTTGCTTTTGTTTCTAGGTTTCAGAGAATAGCAATGTTGCAACTTGAACGTAACGAAAGACCGTCCAGATAACTGTTGAAGATTGAGGGCACTGAGAAGCCAAATAGCATTTCCTACCAGCCTCAGTGGACATCTAATATAAACGGTTGCTTGGCAAAATATTTGTTGATGAAGTCCAAAGTCTTGTTTCGCCTGCTCTTTTGGGACACACAAAAGAGCTCATACAAATAAATCAGACTCCATCAAATGCTATGATAAATCAATGTAAACAAAACTGCACTGTCTGTTGTGGGAAAATACGTCCTACGTGTCCAGAGAGAGCCCTAATCTCATCACCACAGTAAAAAAAAACTGTCAAATACGTCTTCTAAATGGACAGCAACGATGTAATTGTCAGTATAAAACGATGATTGAATGATTGAGTCATCCCGCTTTGGGGCCGTAGCTTCATATGGCGCACATGTTACACACTTACAGAGGGCCTCATACATCTTTCAAAACTCAGATCAGAGTGTGATCGTGCCTGCGAGTGTGTCTGTGTTTGTGTGTGTGTCAAGGTGTCTCTGAGTGCTGTGGTAGCCAAACTCTTGCGTACATGTGTGAAACATACGCAACTATGCGACTAAGGGGAATAAAAACCCATCTCTTGGGCATTAGAGGAATGCAGCCTGTATAGCATGGGCCAGGAGGAAAGGGGGGTGTAGAGTATGTGCCATGACTCCATGGTCCCCTATATACCCCCCTCTGGGCTGTGGTTATGAGGAAGATAGGGGGGGGAGCGGAGTCACAAAGGCCTTATCACGGTGCTCCATCTGTGGGTTCAGCAGTGCCGACCTCCCCCGGGACACTCCTAGGACCTGGGAAAGCCCTGGGGGTCAAGGCCAAACCAATAAACCCTCGCTATCTCTACCTCCCTCTTCCCCCGCTGTCCCACCCTCCATCCCTCCATCACCCAGTTTCACACACTCATCCCCCCTCGCTCTCTAAATAAGGGCATGTTGAGTCTATCGGCGCTCAGGAATATAGTCCTCCTCCTCCTCGTAAATCAGGAGGGGCGAGGGGTATAGAAAATAGTCTTGGCAACCGTGTTTTTTTTTTATCTGATGAAAGGGAGTGGGAGCTGGAATTCCTCGATGGGTTGTTTTACCGAGATTATGAGTGCCAGGGCAAAGCAGGAGAGCTGGGGGTACACACACACACACACACACCGGGAGTCACTGGCAGACCATGAGAAGATCTGCACGGCTTCATCTCGCTGAGGTTCCTCCTGTGTCTGTCAAAGAGTTGTTTTCAAACGCATGCACGTAGACACACACACACACACACATGCACAGACACATACGAAAAAATCCTTCTGTTTCCTGTGTTCGGAGATAGTGGGGTGGCTTAGTCTTCCAGCTCTGGAACCACATGTCCCTTACTGGCCCAGGATCAAATTGTATTTGAGTACATAAAAAATACTGGAGGTGAATGGACTGCCTGCACTCTACTTGTAGAAAAAAAAATCTATTTCCTGTGCTTATTCTCAGTGCCAACTTATGATAAAGCTGATGAGGTGACGTCTCTCCCATAATCAATATCAGGAACAACGGCATTCATCCATCTCCCAGCATTCCTTGGTGAGGACAGTAACTCAGGAGGTGTGTGTGTGTGTGTGTGTGTGTGTCTCAGGGGTGGCAGGTGTTGGTGGGGTGGGACGCTTCTGACACGTGATTGATGCATGGAGGAAGCAGAGCAGATAAATGCTGTGGCCAGTGCTCCCTTTTCTCCCCAAATTCTTCAGCTTCCACGCTAACTGGCATAGCAACATGGTAGTCTCTCACACAGACACACACACACACATTTACATTTACCTACAGTATAGTATACAGACCTGCAGTATAAATATTTGGCAGCGCCGTCATGCTGGTCATTGGCTGTTTGCATGTACCTACGGGGTTCACGTGTGTTGGGGATTACTCCATTCTGACAGATGGAGCTTTTAGTGCCGTTTTCAAGGTGCTCTGGGTTAATTAATGCCAGCTGTGTAACAAAGCGTTCCTGTCCCCTCCCTCGTGCATGCCAGTACACACTCATGTCCTCATCTATGCATCAAGTCAAGGCAGTGCTCTCCGTCTGAATGATGATGATGCTGAGTCTCCCCCTGCTTTCGGTGTAGGGGCTTTAGGTTGATTCTCTGTTGTTCTTAAGACTTAATGGCGGAAAATGCAGTAAATGCGAGTCCAAATGAAAACCAGGGCCCATTGTCAATGTGCATTACATGTCAGCCGTCAGCTTCACCTCTCCCACTGGTCGCAGAGAGCCAGTAAACTGCCCAGAGACCAAGGGCCCTTCCTAGAAATGCTGTTGAACCATCACAATCCTCCCTAAGTGTTTGCATTCAAAGCATTACTGGTCAGCCCCCATCAATTACATTCTTGGCAGTCACCGGCAATGGAGCCAGATTTTGAAAGGGTGGTGCCCAGTCGAGATACTTGGAGAGGCTTTGCGGGCTTTTTAAAGATTTCAAGGTACAAGGGGGTGTTTTTCCTTTGAACTGGCCTCTATATAATTTCAGCTTAACATCCATTAGATTGCCGGAGACAGAAATTGTGATAGAAAGTATGCACTGAAAGACTTGCAATGCTTTTTTTTTTGACATCTTAAAATGATTACCAGGGTTAAAAAGGCCCTTTAACATTGGAGGGGGGCGGCGGAGGGAAGGGGTTTAAAAGGCCTCCCAGGAAAATGGCACATTGCTTCACACTGTAGGAGTCTGGCACATCAGTCGGGGGTTCCTTATGCTTCGTATTAATTTGTGCAATCAGGGCTGCAGAACGCCAGCTTTCACAGACACAGCTGATGTCATGCCACACAACATTGCACACAAACAATGTCACTTCACACCCACTGCTGTCAGAGCAATACCCTAACAATGCCTCTGGTCTATGCAAAAAAAAAAAGTACTCAGAGGCAGACTTTCTTAAGTATAAAATCGCTGGTTGTAGTTCAGTGAAGTACACAGCAGGAGTCATTTTGAAGTATCCGCTGACCAGGAGTGATGACCCTGTTTCCTCGCCTCCCCTCTGTCTCGGCATTCCCTGAAAACACCGACTTTGCCTCTTTCTTAACAGAGTTAGAAATGTCTCTATAGCCTAGTTCATATGCCTTCTGCGTTATACTCTGTATACCTTCACTTCCCCGACACCTGAATCACATTTTCCTGTGTTTGAGCCTGTGTTTATTCATCACCGGGGCGGGTCAGGGAGAACAAACAGTCTACCCCGTCCCTGCCCTGGGTTGTGTCCTTGCCTGGATGATTTCTTCCGCTCCCTCTTCATCTCTGTTTGTGTGCACCCATGTACGTGTGTGTGCATGCATATGTGTATATGCGTGCGCGTATGTGTGTGTGTGTGTGTGTTGCCCTGTCAGTGCTGAGTGTTTTTGGAAAGTACACCGTATCCTGTACGCGCTGGAAGTTTTGTCTCACCCTTTCTGTGGAGCAGGACAAAAGAGAGCAGAGTCCTCTGGGAACATTTGGAAAGTTGTAGCTGCAGGGTGATTGCTGCGTCTTATGAAGTATAGCTATGTGTGTGTAGTTGTGCTAGTGCTCTGTATGTGTGCATTGAGATCCCTGCGCTTTTGAGAGACAACTAGCCGTGAAGATCAGCCAAAACAAGCCCATATACAGGTCACACACTGGAAGCGTCTTTAGTCGGAGAATCTGTGATCATTTTGTCATCGAGCCAGTGTTTACTTTGGGGCCTACTCCAGCTTCTTCTAATTGAGTATTGTGTACAATAGTTTTCACCTCAGTTTTCACGTCATTCAGCAGGTCCCTGGTGGACGCTTCGCCTCATTTGAAATGTTGGATGTGAGCATTACTAAAACTTTATCGCCTCTCCATCTTTTTACGAGAAGTATTCCCACACCTGCAGTTTCACTTTTTGACTAGATCTCTGAAGTGATTTCCCTGGACATCTATATTGTGGCACACGCCAAGAAAAAGCCTTTAATTTCTATGCAAATTATCACAAATCATGGCTGTTTTTGGCTCTTGGTCTTCTGCAAGTAAATTTAATCGATGGATCATGTCATAACTTTTACACACACACACACACACACATACGCACTTTGCTGAAATAGGCTTAGGAACAAAATCTCCCTAAATGATTGAATAAAAAAAAAAAATCATACTGACCCACATAGGAGTCATTATCCTCAACAACACAGAGGAGCAAGGGGACGGCTTGTCTTGAGAAGTAAAAAGCATCGCGTCCCTTTATTTTCTTATGCTAGATCTGTCTGTTGGCTCGCTTAAAAGGGTATTCAAGACTACATGTCCATAAATCTTAATTGATTTTTGTATCTCTCAGAAGCTCAGCGATGTCAAGACGTTGAGCCCCTGTTAAAGCAAGATTAAAGGATTAAAGCCAGCCCTCCTCCCATTGTGTTTATTATCCAAACAAACCACATGGCTCAAGTAAGCCTCCCTCTGTTTTCAGATACGTGGACAAATTACGGAATTCAGATTATTAATGATTCAACAACATCGCAACCCCAGCAGATAATGGTCTCGCCAAAGGGGCCTTGAAAGGCTTGTAAATATTTTGTTTGCTGAGGCAAAAAGATGGCGATGACCTTTCCGGCTCCTTCCTCTGTCTGTGGGAAAAGAACTCGAACGAGATGGAAGTCGGTTTCACTCAAATGCTCCCCCGATTTCTGCTCCGTCCCGACTGAAGGAATGTGATTTTGTTTAATTAGGGACCCCAAGTGGGTTCTTGGGAAGGGCCACATTTTTAATTTCTGGTCCCCATGGCTCCCTGGGCTGTCTCTGACTGCTTGGGGGTCAATGCTATGGGGCCTGAGTCATGGTGCCATGCTGCCAGAGGTTACCAGGGCCAGCTGGTTCTCAGACAGGGTGTGTATGTGTGTGTATGCGTGTGTGTGTGTTTGTGTGTTTGTGTGTGTGAGAGAGAGAGAGAGTGAGCGAGAGTGGGTGCATCTATGTAGATTTGTGTGTGTGTGTGTGTGTGTGTGTGTGTGTGCCAAGTCCAAAATGCATCTTCACACCCCTGTCCAGACTTTCCTCGGTGGGTGGTGTGCTACAGAACTATTCAAAAAATATTTTCAGAGCTGCTTTGCTCATGCACTGTAAAATATGATAGCCCCATTAAGTTATGTGAACTTATTTCTTCTCTTTAATTCCACTTGTCATGACAAGTTTTGGATATTGAACTCTTGACGTTTTCAAATGTCAAACTTAAAGTTATCCATTGACTTGACTAATTGTGAGTTTTGTCCGGGTTGTCAACGTTCATTTAACTCATGTCTGTAAGTTATAAGTTGAAAAAAGGGAAACGGGAATGGGGGGGGTGTCCTGGGGAGGCCCCGCCTTTGGTTTCCCAGCATGCATTGGGAGACTGTTGACTTTGCCATTGTCTGTTGTTGTTCTTGTTCATGCAAATAATTCATGTTCATGGAGATAATGTTTTGCAGGGATTTGTTTGTTTATGTTCTTTATTTTAGTTGGAAAGCTTGTTGGTTGGTGGTGGTTGACACCATGGGTGTGGTTCATAGTGAGGGAGCTGACCTGCCTACCATTTCGTTAAAGATGTGGGTAATGTAATTGTTGCATGCTGCTATTAAAGTTAGCTGGGAAGTTGTGAGGCTATCTCACTCACAGATGACACACTAGAATCAGCTTTAGGGTTAACTTAAAGCTGATTCTAGTGTGTCATCTGTGAGTGAAGTAACCTTAGCTCACCACATTATCAATGTGTACAAAAATAAAGATCTTTAGTTTTAGTATTGCGTTCGCTCACTCTTGACAAGATAAAGCAAGTTTTCTTGAATGGATAATGTAACATAGTTAGTTGTTTTAACTCAGAGTATCAAGTTTAAACAACAAATGGCCATTAGTTAAACAACTTGTATAACTTAACTTTGTGAGTTGAAACAAAGCTTATCTTCAAGTTGAGTTTACTCACGTTTTTAAGGCAGCAGGTGAACTTTCGTTTCTAAGTTTAACCTATTGAAATTTATTACAGTGTGCGACCACTCTGGAGTAGCTAACCCAGTGGAGCCCCAGTGAACACCAGAAACCAGTCACTGGTTACCAGTGCAATAGATTAGACCTTATTCTGCAGATTCAAATACTACCTATCATAAGTACAGAGGTTTAGTACGGTCGGTAATCCAAGAGTTATATGCACATTAATGTTGTATTTTAAGATACAACCTCAAGGACATATGGAAAGAAACTGCCCATTGTGGTATCACAGTATTTAGTTATGTTAGCTAGCTGTCAAAACCAATACCTAACCCTTTCCCTCCTTACTACTAGTTACTTGTATTACATTGCAGACATTTTAGACGCTTTCAACGTAGGTAGGCAGGTACACTCATTGTAAGTTGGATAAAACCATCTAATGTACACTCTTGGGTGGGTGCCTTTGAGCAAGGCACGTACAGTAAATTTGCTCCAGTGGTGCTGCTGCCCAGTAGCCATCACTACAGGACTGTGGTTGCGCTGGACAACTCCCAGGCGAGAATGCGTGTAATTGTATTAATGTTAAGGAGAGCGTTAATGAAAAACCCTTACATGGATTAATAAAGGTTAAAAAAAGACTAACTACTATAACTACTGTGGGATCTGTTCATCGTGCTGCAGTGTGCTTCAGGCTCAATGAAGTGCAAGCCTGAATTAAATCGGCATTCCGTGTTTGCGTGAGTGACACCCATAACAGTGGGTCGGTGGGAACAGATGATCGGAGGTCAAAGGGTCCCAGCATTCAAATATACTGACGATGCAGAAGTTTGGCCTGCCAATCAACCCATCAATCACCTGCGACTCACCGGTGACCAGGTAGAATATGAAAGATATTGAAGGCACAGTGACACCGCTTAGGGGACATCAAGTTCAACCACTCACAACAACTGAAGAAAAATCTTCAAACACTTGAAAATCTTCATTTTATTTATTTTCCCTCAATGTTAATTCTTATTATTCTCTAAGAGTATAATCTGTTTATTGGTGAAGGGAAACAGAGCTGAGTCCTCAAAGTGACTGCACTGCAAACAAAAGTGCTATCTTCCCATGGGCGGACAAGAAGGGGTGAAAGAGAAATGAGCAAAGGGGCAGAGGTTAAAGGCTGACTACATCCTATGTTTCTGTAGCATTTTCTCCCCACACACACACACACACACACACACACACACACACACACACACACACACACACACACAAGGACAACCTGTTCCAAAAGAACCATTGACCTTCTGCGTGAAAGACTCCGATGACAAAACGAGACATCAATAAGCTGAAAACCTGATACTTTGCAAGCGGAAATCACCTCGGCACATGGAACGGGACCAGAATGGCTGTTTAGACACACAATCACCAGAGTACTGTAAAGGAAGGGATGTGCTTCTGTATTGTATTGGCCAACAATAGCTGACTGTAAACTCAGCAGCCACACCACCCTATGGATTTAATAGCTCTTCATAGGGAAGCTATTGTCCTGGTGCCCAAAACAGTTTTTTGTGGCTGAAGGCAAATGTGTGTCAGGTAACAGGTGAGGAAGATCTGTGGAGATATGGAGATTTGAGAAAGAGGTGGGGCGAGAGAGAGAGAGAGAGAGCGAGAGAGAGAGGTGCAGTGCTGTTTCTTTTTATGTTTTGTTTTATTTTGATCGCTCTTCCACTTGGGCGGAGCGGGGTTTAATCCGTTCCATTGGTTAACAAAAGAGCTGTCACAGAGGTATGATACCTCCATACACCGGGCTGCAATGGAGCATTCAAGCACTCTGGAAACAATCCCACAACACCCAGAAACCACACCACATCATGGGCTTAGCACACAACCTCTACTACCCCCCCCCCTCTCCTGCAGCCTCCTCCCTCTGGGTAACTTTACCCAAAATAAAGAATCAAATTTCAAATTTTCACCTCATTATTAACTCTATCACTTCAAAACAAAGTGAGATAACAACTTACATGACGTTTCACATACTCAAGGGGCTGGTGGTGTGAAAATATGTTTGTTGCATGAACAATAGTGCATACACAATATTTGTTTCTTACATAATTGATACAGAATGTATCATTTTTTTAGCCTACACTTTTTAAAATCTGTAGAGCCGGCACAGTGGAGCATCAAGGACCATTCATTATTGTCTATTGAGCTGTGTTGCCTGCTCTGGCCCAGTGTAGTCAGGTCTGGTCCGGACTGGACTGGAGAGAAGAAGGTGCAGGTATCACGCACAATGGTCCTGTCTGCAAGACAACGATGTGCAAAACATTCGGGGATCTGCCCATTTGTATCACACCCAATCATTCAGCCCTGAGTGGTTGATCGGCATCCAAGAGGGTATGTCCAGTGGGATGCCCTGCAGGAAATGAGGTCATTTGACTGCATTTGACCTGTTCTTCCCTTCAACTGGAACTTGATTTTTTACTGTCAGAGATGACTTCATCCATATACCTCCTGGTCGTCTTTGAACGCCTACACCGCCATGGACGCACCCCGTCAGAGATCTCACGCTCAAACAAAACTCCTACACATCTGTCCTTTTAAGACGCTCTGAGGTCCGGCGAGCACGCTCCCATCGCCCTCGATCTGTTCCGCATCCACACAACAAGTTGAAGGAAGGGAGGGGGGGTGGTCAGGAAAAAGTGAAGGAGTTTTCTGTGGTATTTGTTTTTTATCACATAACAGTGGAGAGCAACAGGAAAGATGGGAGAGACAAAGGGAATAATAAGAAACAAAGGTCATGAGTCAGATTCCATCCCCTGACAACACAAGTAATCAGTTTGTACCCCAGCCCGTTGATCCACCACGACACCCCAAAGTGAAAGAGTTTTGAGGAAGGATAAAAAGAACACACGTTGTTTCTGTGCCAAGTATTACGTCTTTGCTTTACTCACCAGCCCCTGAGCCCAGAGTCTTGGCTGCATTAGACCACATGGCCTGGAGGAAGAGAGCCACTTAAACAGATGACATTTGTTTTCAACACAACCACAAAAATTGCCAAAAAAAAGAAATGGGGACGTGAGATTTCAGATCAAAAACTGCTGAAAACACGCACAAACAGACACGCACACACAGACACGCACACACACACACACACACACACACACACACAAGGATTTCCTGTCTCATCATGTATTTGTGTATTTGTTTTCCAAGTCAACATCAGCAGTATCCCTTCACTTTCATCTGAGTTTGATGCTTCTGCCAATGAGAAGTTATTTTCAATATGCATTATGATCTGAGTATGACTAGGACTGAATCATCGTAATTGCAACGAAAACATTTTTGGAGAGAGCATCTCGTTTCTTTAACTGGAGACGACAGTGGAAGTTAAGAGTGTGTGTGTCGTCTCAATGAAAGGGAAGTACGGTATGAATTCTATGATTCAATTTCCCTCACTTTTATGGGCCAAGATCACACATTTTCCACTCCCGAGGGACAAGGCAGAGACGCACTACGAATCAACCAGCGAAAAAAAGACAATATCTTTGTTGTGTCTCATCTTTAGTTCCACTCCACTTAGTTAGGGAAAGTAGACGTGCATTTCATTAAAAACTGTAACGCATTCAACGCAGTTCAGTTTTAAATTACACTTCTTAAAGGGAGTGGGTTCGGGGGGAAAGTCTATAGCAGGCTGTTCATCACATATGTTCTGCAGAGTCCCTCAATGACTTTGTAGAAATAACACAGCAAAATCACTCCTGACATAGATAGGGCCCAGCGTTGGAGCGCGTTCAAAACAATCTATATCGAACAAATATGTTTGCTTGCAGTATGTGAGTAAGCGGTATGGGAACAATTGCTTTGAGAAAAGTCCAGCCGCATGATTATTGTCATACAAGGCGAGCCGCGCACAGCACACAAAGAACCCTAAATGACATTAACCCCGACATGTAAAGGGTTTGTTTTTGAAGCAAATGACCAAACCACAGTAATACGATAATGTAGCTTTTAAAGTAGCTTCGAGCGAGGATAACTGTTTTCAAATGAAACATATATAGAATTTCTTTGAAGGGATCTGTGTCTGTAGGAAGTGCGTGAAAGAGTATACTTCAGCTCCTTTATATGCCCCGGCACAAAGAAAAGCCAACACTTGCACAAAATAAGTCATGAAACGGAAGGTTCCACCCATGCCTTACCTGAATCCCATTGAAAGGAAGCGTGCAGGACAGGATATCATTACTATTAAAGGGGAAACAAGGCTTAACCAATGCCAACAACCTGCTATTAAAAATGTGAATACTTTATTGTGTTGGTGGTCTGAGGTTGGATCTTAAAATAACAGGGTTTTGCATGGTTCTTATTCCCCCTAGGCATCGGGTTTGTAGCCACACTTGTCTTTCAAAGATTTTCACTTTGTGCACAGTCGACGCCCTCGTTCACATGCTTCCCAGCAGTAACTCTTAAAAAAAAAAGACATAAAAAAAAAGAGGGTCGGCCCTCTCTTGCTCCTCGATTAGTATTCTCCGAGTCAGACAAAGACGAATTAATAGCCTCTGACATTTTCAACTTTCTCCCCAGAATCCCAATTTGATTGGTGGGGAGGTTTTGTGTGTGTGTGTGATGATAAGAAAGCCGGAAGGCAGCCTGACATTGCAAGTCCCCAGACAGCCTTGTTCATTAGTAATGTCTGAGTGAGATAGGTCTTAACCTGAGTCTTCTTCTCAAGCCTCCTTCTTTTTCTCTCTGGGGCAAAGGAGTACAAATTCCAAGGTATTTATCACCTAAAAGTGAAAGCCAAGGAATAAAAGGAAAACAGGGGTTTCGGTGCGGAGAGCCAAGTTTGACACACCACGCAGAGTTTTTGTCAGAGTTATGCATCATGTTGGTTATTTCTCCGGGCTGTCAGGATTATGAATATGATCTTGTCCCAGTGGCTGTTGAGTGTGACTTACAGTATTCCATCATGGTCTGGTCTGTGTAATGATTGGGGCTGATCAGAAGTGATGTACGACGAAGATGATTTATTTTGCTCCCATCTAATGATAAAAAACAGCTGTAGATTGAAACAAAAATATTGTGCAACTGGTAAAGAGTTGTTTCTAGCAAACTCTGGAACCGCAGCGGTGCTACTTTCTCAAGACGTTTCAACTGTTGGACTACGTTGATGAGTAACGCACCATTCAGGATGTCTGCTGACTTGGCAGAACTCTCTTCCTCTCTGACCTACTATAGTCTGTTTGCTGGCCTACCTGCTTACCTGTCTGTCTGCCGCCTGTCTACCTCTCCTGTCTGTCTCTCAGCTTCACTGCCTGTAAACCTCCCTCCCTCCCTGTCAGCCCACCCTCCACATCTGTGTTCTGCTGTCACATCACACAGACCCCCTTTACCCTCACAGGCAAACCTCAGGAATTCAAGTTACCTAGCCAAGTTCCTCTCCACTCCTCTCCTCTCCTCTCCTGTCCTCTCCTCTCCTCTCCTCTCCTCCATAGTGGCACAATGGCTTCTCACACTCTCCCCTTTCCTCTGCCAGTCAGCCATCTATAAACACTCCTCTTGCTCAGCCGGCGAACGCAGCCCAAGACAAACCCCGCCGCATATAAACAGGAAAGCCAATGAATAGACTTGACCCCCCCCCCCCCTCCCTTTAACATGCCAACCACCCCGGTGTCTGTCAATCAAGCACCGCTGGCCCATAAAGAGGCCTTAGCGTGCGTGTGATGTTTATAGCGTTATATTCCTGTGTTTGATCTTCACATGTCCTGGCGTTTTTTTGTTGTTTTTTTACTTTGAGAAGAATTTCCTCCCCCTGCATCTGTGTAATGAGGAGCTGTGTGAGAGTGACTGTGGGAAACTGTAATAGGTCTTGACAGAGGAATATCTGTCATGAGGGAATAACAGCTCTGTGGTCGGAGATTCACAGCAAGAGGAAAGTCTCTGCGTTAGAGATTGAAGGGTTTCCATTGGAGTTTGGAGTTTCCATTGAAGAAGCTGACTGCGAGGGTACACATGCAACACAGTTTGAGTCATCCTTCGACTCCAGGCCTTTTTTAGACAAATAAAGGTTCATTCTTTTGATCCGAATTACTTTACTTTCCATCAAAGATGCAACACAAACAGACCTATCTATTACTTCCAGCTAACGTTGCTGACATTGCATGAATTTTCTTAATGTAATGATTTTTTTTTTTCAAAGGCTGGAAAGCAGTTTTTTGGAAACACAGAACAAAAATCTATGGCTGTCCTACGGCCAAGGGTGGAGCCCCGTAATGGTACACATAAATCTGAGGTAATGTTCCCCACTAAGGGGGTGCGCAGACGAGTCTTCATCAAATCCACAAAATAAAGTTGTTTGACGGCTTGTTTGCTTATTTTTTATTTTCATGTGATTAGTCATATTTTGTGGAGGCAAGGAAATGGATTATTATTATTTGGGCCAAATATTTAAAGTTCCCATTATTTGAGAGAGCGCATAAACAAATGCGTCATCAGCAATTCATTGCGCGTACAATAACACAGAGGCTGTTTCCCACAGGCCTGGCAGCGGGGCTCGCCTCAATCTGCCTTGGAGCTGCTGGGAGGAAGCCAGCTCAGAGTTCAGACCACCACAGCACTGACAGACACACACACACACACACACACAGACCACCAGTGCAAAGTCATGCTCTGCACTACACACACACACACACACATACACACGTGCACACACACACGCAGTTACTACGGGTCACTGAAGAAATGCATCAGACAGACATACCGCTGCATTGCATCATGCGTACAAGGGTACTTGTAGTGTTAGCATCCCCTTTGATGTTTGACTAGCTTCCTAGTTACCACTTGTTAGCTCAGCAACAAATTCACTTTTCATAAGATGCAATTAAGTGTCTTTTACAAGTTCATAAAACACTGGTGAGACGGTTGTTTAGGTTGCTTAGCTGCAAAACCTACAGTACCACATACAACCACAAGGTTAACCAGCGTAACACCTAATACAATAGGGCAATAGGCCTCAATTCACAATGTCCCACATGAGCCACAATAAAGCTTTCAACTGTACTCATACTTTTTCTCTAAAATATCAGGGAAATTAAAGAAATGTGCAGGATTGAACAAGTAAGATGTTACAAAGTGAATCATAGCGCAACATTCATAAGATTAAAGGGCATTAAGTAATCAATGACATTTAGAAACCTCAATTGGTGACCAGTAGGAAATGCAACAACATTGACTCCTCCTCCTCTCCTCCTCAAGTCATATCAGCCAGACAAAACAAAACGGCGGTGCTATGGGGTTGGAGAAATCTCACTTTAAGTGGTTGTCACTGGAATAGGCTGATCACTTCTATTGTTCAAGAATTCATTGACAGAGCGAGTCCTGGTCCTGGCTGGTCCACATAGCAGCGCTGGGGAGTCATACGGAGGATGGTGACATCACCCTATGGGGCCTCCCACGCATTCCTGGATCAGACCAAAAACTCGAGCAAAACAAAATGACCTACGACTGCACTCTCTGATACACGCAATGTCACGGGCCGCATTTACACCGTCAGCTCAAACCTGACAGGTTTGGCCGTATCGACTCTGGCTGTATTGACACAGTAACACACAATCTGATTTAAAATGCTTCGTGGCACAGCTGCGGTCTCCTAATAGCATGGTAAACAAGGACAAATGTATTTCCTTGAGGTTTTCCTCTTTTTTTAGACAGCAATGAAAGGATCAAATTTATACCACAGATTGTTAAGCCTGTGTACAGATCTGATCTAACACATGAAATCTGAATAATCACAAATAGATTTAAAAATATCAGCGGTTCTCTGTTTACACAGGCATCAACAATCTAAATTTCTGGTCTTCATTGTCCACCAAGGATAAAACCACTTGAATCTGATACTCCTCAGATTAGACAGATATTAAAAACATCTGATCTGTGCCACAAAGAGTTAAAAAATCACTTAGTTTGGACCTGTTACAGCCCCAGTTAAGACAGAAAATAAAATATCATTTGCGTGTCACCTAAATGAAAAAAATTCTGATTTGAGTCAGCAGTGGAGCCATGGCAGAGCCGTTACATCTAATGGCATCAAGATTAACAGTTATGGTCTGGATGTAGCCTGTGGGACCGGAAAAGTGTGTAGTGAAGTTGTTGTAGTATCTCAATTCAAACCATGGGAGCCTTTCCAGAGTGCAGAGGCCACAGTGAAACCCCACTGATCACTTCTTCATTTTTATGTTCTGACATGCAGCGCTCACATAGAGGGAAGAACTGTAATCTGACCGAAACATATTGGCCGCGGGGAATACTGAGCTGAACCATAGCGCTGAACTCCCAGGTCATCTGCTATGGAATCTAAATCTAAAGTGTGAATAGGACACGTCAAGAGAAACCGCTGTGATTCACCTTGAACCAGCAATAACACAGTACGGACATAACGTCTGATGTGACAACATGTGCTGTAGTTAGTACTGTAGTTACTTGTTAGCATGATCCCACTGTAGGTGTGGGTGATTCATCATCGTCTAAGCAGTCCTTTGATCCTCAGCAGAAAACGCAACGCATCATCAAAAAGTGATGTGATGTTTGTGTATATATGTGTGTGTGTGTGTGTGTGTGTGTGTGCTGCGCGCGGTGGTTTGGGAAGTGATTAAGGAAAAGTACTGATGTGCTGATTTGATTTGAGATGTTTCCTTTTGCTCGGTTGCTATTTCCAGAACTGCTGTAATGACTCAGAGTGCAAACGCCAGCATGCCGATACCTATCGCCGGGGCCTGGCGCCCTGCCAAGTCTGAGCCTCAGACGTGCAGCGTGACCTCCAGATACCAGTATTATGGATGGGATTTTATTATGGCGTATCTAGTGCTTAGATAGAGACATGTTTGCCCAAGAGCATGTTAACATGAAATCGTACACGTCTGTATGTACGTGTATGTGCACATGATAACGTGTACACAGATCCACACACACTAGCTGCTACAATCCAACTACACTCACACATGGATACACACACACCCACATATAAACATATCTAAAGCATGCACACACACACACACACACACCCACACATAAACGTATCTAAAGCATGCACACACACACACCTTACTGTATGCTCATCAATCATCCTTTTTCCACAGGAGTGTCCTCCAGGATCGGCTCTTAATGTCCGCTGTGAAACCTGGACCATGTGTTGTAAACCAATATTAGTTTACAGTCCCAGGGCCTTTCAGCCTAGTTTGGTTCTGTGCCTAAGTACTCTTCAAAATCAAATCCATTTATAATGCAGTGGTGCATGAACATTTGCTTTCCCTTAAAGGCCCACGCTGGACTCGAAACAGCATCATTAAGATCACCCCACCGGCTTTGTTATAGCAAAAGTCATTGCATTGAAGATATTTTTTGACCGACCGACTCAGTCTCCGAGTTTCAAAAGTATTTTTTTTCTAAGCTGTAAATAGCTTATTTATAAACACTGGAATAAAATGTACCTGTATTTTGAGTTACCACGGGAAACTGAAAGTCACAAAGATTATTTTCCATCACGAAATCCTCCCTTTCAAGAATCTGTTTGTGCAATTGATCCACTCGAAATAAAATCCAGATTGGGGCTTTAATACAAGAAATGTTTATATGCAGATGTGATGTACCCCCCCCCCCCCCCCCCTTTTGTCCAACTACAGTGGAGGGACCAAGACTTCAGATCCATCAGACCAATAGCCAGACATGTGTGACAGCATTGAGGGAGAAGGTGTGGGAGACAGGAGGGGGGCTCCGCTGGGTGTGAGGTTGGGGTCCACCGGGCCGACAGGACGGAGACTTTCCCCTCACATTTACATTATTTAGCTGGAGGTCTGCATTGTTAGCAGTGTAATCCATTCTCCAGCAGCTGTCTCGGTGTATGACAAGTATTACAGGTAGGGATGAAGGGATAAGTGAGAGACGACAACATCCCCTATGGGTCTGTGTGTGAAAGAGAGAGAGAGAGAGTGAAAGTGAACGAAAGGGGAAGAGAGAGAGAGAGAGAGAATGAAATAGGAATGGAGAGAGAGAGAGAGAGAGAGGTGGGATTTGACGGCTTGTGTGCAAAAGCGTTTGTGCATGGTTTCTCCATGTATGTGTATGTGCGAGGGTAAAGCGTGTTTTGTCATTGTGTCTTTCC
This sequence comes from Hoplostethus atlanticus, assembly GCA_034670405.1. Lineage (NCBI taxonomy): Eukaryota > Metazoa > Chordata > Actinopteri > Trachichthyiformes > Trachichthyidae > Hoplostethus > Hoplostethus atlanticus. The sequence goes on from JAXDDX010000086.1 coordinate 356,923, forward strand.
ATCCAGGTATGCATGCATGTTTGTAAGTGTGTGTGCGTGTGTGTGTGTGTCTACCTCATCCCACCACCCGCTTGTGTTCGTATCCGCCCTCTGGGGTTTCCCCTGTACAGACCCCTCCCTGACGGCGCACCGCAGGGAGAAGCGAGGAGAGAAGAGGAGGGTCCCCGCTTGACAGCACCAGGGAATGACTCCCTCCAAATGCTATGCAGTGTGACATCTGCAAGCCATAACACCCCCCCCCCCCTCAAAATGTGATACAAAGAACAGGGCCACAGCCTTTTCTGCTCACATAATGAGGCCACGGGGTAAGCATCTTCACAGAGGGAAGGAGAGAGAGAGGAGGAGGAAGAGAGAGAGAGCGAGAGAGAGGCTCCTTGAAGTTGAGCCCAAGTGTCAGCTTTGTTTTACGCAGCTGAATTAATAAAATGTCACTTTTTTGTTAAACATTTATATTACACCTCACTGCTGCGATTACACTCATGACATACACCGTAAGCATCATCGCATTGAGTGGTTCAGCATGTTGAATTACCCCAATTGTCACCTTTCACCAGGATGTTATTTATCAAAATCATTTCAAACTGTTGCTCCTTTTGTTTCTCTTGCCGAGGTAACCGGTCTTTTGACAAATAAAGGCTATTACAGCGCTCAATCTTTGACGCAATCAAGTGAGTAAAGCTCGGAGGAAATTCAGTCTGCTGCGTGATGGCATTGCCTCTGAAATTCCAGCGCTCTTTCCCCTATGTAATTGTTCCAATTGTGTGGGTGCGTCGAGTCATGGCAGACTGGGGCCGGGGCCGGTCCTTAAATAGAGGCTGGCTCCTTCAAGGATCAACTCCATCAGACGCCTAAGCAGCCCGAGGACCTGTCTACTGGTGCACGGCCAAGCATTTGAACATGGGGGTTTTAGCCCAGTTGTGCATCTACTGTAAAACAACTGTAATAAAAACCCCGTGGACCTGGTTTAATTATAGATAATTGGTCAGATAATGCACTGTACATGTACGGCCTGAATATCTGGAATCATTTCCCTGCTAGGCCACGGAGACATAGAGGTGTGACTATTGTTAAAAGCTGTGGGCACCCTCGGTATCGACTAGCTAGCACAAAGTGTCTGAAATTCAACAGGAAGATCATCCAAGATCTAGAATATCTGATGTTAAATTTAAGTCGGCGTAAAAAGAGCCCGGAGACCTCGATCTTTGCAAACTATCCCCGTATATACCAAGACCATAAAAAGCTCGGGGCGATATGGTGATATTCAATCAGACTGAACCTGGATACAGTTTACTCGTCTGACCCAGAGAGGGAGTCGACCAGATGTCTTATCTCTGTTAAGCCAAGTTGGGGATCGGTGTCAGAAAATGCCAGCGAGCGAACACCAAAGCCCCCCCGGCGATCCCCGATGCAACCTTACCTCCATGGCCGACTTAGGAGGAGAAGCTCAGCTGAATCTCCTGCTGCTCAAACTTCACCTTGGCTTCCGCTCTCATTTCCTCCTCTGTTGCCATTTTGGTTGGACACATGTAATTGCGGTGTACTTTTCCCCTTTTGCTTTTCTGGCAAACACGGAAAGCCCTGTGGATTCATAGGCATTGAACCCTAATTGGGCTAATGGCGGTGGTGTATCTAAATTACCTCCCTCCATCCATGAGGGTTGCTGTGTTTATGTCTGCTGCCTTGGGTAAACGCCCCCCCCCCCCCCCCGTCCTGTCATTTATAGGGGCGCTTGTTTGTTGTAGAATGCAGCTCTGCAGCAGATCTCTATCAGTGTGGCCCTGTAGCCGGCGGACCCGTCTGGCCCTTGCAGACATACAGTATGGCACATTTCCTGATGGTGTTTTTTTTTTAACCTCTGTTTAACCGTCTGTCACTGCAAGAGTTATATAATATTTTGAACAGGAACAGCCTGTTTCAAATAAATAAAAATCATTTGGACGATGAACGTTACATAAAGACGCTCAAATATACAATATTAATATAATGCGATTTGACACCAATATGGTTTCATATGGATTTATATGGTTCTTTGTCTTGAGGCTAATTTAATACGAGCAAATTTATATTTACAACAACTGGCAAAAGCGAGTGCGGTTTGCGTGAGCTGGTTTTCCCAGGAGAATCTCAGTGTGATTAGATCATCTTTGTTCCATTGAAAAGCCCACTGACAAAGATGAACGTAATGCCAAGATGCTTCTAATGCCAAGATGTTATTGTTCTCTTCCTCAGCGAAATGAGTAGGAAAAATAACAGGAGAGGGGACAAGAACGCGTCGACCAGATTCCTAGTTCCCATCGAACAGAACATGTTTATAAACCAGCACTCGGAAGGCTAACCCAAATAACACTTCCAGCCCCAGCGGGAATGAAAACAAAAGTAGGAGAATGAGTGGCAGCGCGGTCCCACGACGACCACTGTGCCAATCTCTCCCCACAGGAAGCAGTCAGTGCTACACCCCCCGCCCCCCCATAACATCCCCGTTGCATGTAGTTAGCTCCTGCCAGTGAGCAGGGGTAGCGGCATTGACAGATGTGATGTGTAGGCCCGCATCAGCAGACCCTGGATAGACTGCAGAGTCACATCCTCCTGCAGTGCCTGCCAGTGACCTGAGGTGACCCCTAGCTACCTCTCCTCTCCACAGGATCCATGTGAACACACACAACCTCCATGGATCCTGCTACTGACACCAACATAGGGGGGGGGGGGGCATCCTTCGGAGGACGACTTGTTCCAGCAAATTGAGGAGAGAAGAAAAGGCCCTTTTGTTTAACGATGTCTCAGACGCATTCCCTGCTCTTCTCACCAGCACTCGCCTGTTTCCGCTTTTACTGCTACTTTGGGTGGATAAAGAAAACAAACACTTCCCTTTTCCCGTCAATGTTTAATCTATGTTGTCAGTTTGCGACTGTCCGCCTTTGCATCAACAGCAGGAATATGGGAATATATGGGAATGAATGCTGCCTGGATAGCGCGTGAGATTTTGTTCTGCAAGCCACCATGCCAAGGAAAGAGTGAAAGGGCACACTTCGTCATCACACAGATGATTCAACATGTCATCTGTCAAGAGAGAGGAGGAGA